>CM068590.1:17052273-17259773 GCA_035048485.1 Pteria penguin
ATTTCAATTTATGTAAAAATCTAAGATACCGATCCGATTTCCACAACCCAAAGTCCTAACAACATGACAATATATTTATAATACAAGCTATCACGGACTCCTGTTGATACAGCGGTGGTATCAGATGCCATGGAGGAGTAAACATCCCTTGTCGACCAGTTACACCCGCAATGATGCCATGATGCCATAGGTATATGCAAATTAGTATTATTCTTAGTCACAGAAGTAGGAAGCGGCACATATGAGCAAAATTACGGCATGTTGACTTAAGTCATGATATCTCATTACCTTGTGATAGTACCTTTCCTCCCAGTAGTTTGCCTCGATAAATAAAGGAACAATACTCCGAAGAAACTCGAGCATACTGGATCATTTTAGACACATAAATACCATACGCATGTGAAAATCAATATCGAAGAAGTACCAAACAATTAATCATTCTCAAAGTCAAAGGACAGATACAAAATCGTGTAAGTTTCAAAAAGAAACTGTTGTGAACCCCGAAATACTGAAAAATTCCGAGGTGAAACCAGGTGCCCGGGGAGAGTAAGCGTCTCCTGTTTGCATGCAAAGGAATTGTACTACTTGTATATGTGAAGTTACAATAGGGAAACCAAAATCATCACATTTGTGAAGTAATAAATCTACCTTTTTATGGTTTTTGCGACAACTATTGTAGATAAGTAATATCTTGTTACTCTTTTGTCGTTGTTTAGGTAACTTTTGTACACAGATATGAGTGCACATCAATACACGAATTAAATAAAAGTATATTCAATTACCAACATATGCTTCTAAACGTTTTATTATGGTGCTTGTACTTGTCTATTTATCATCATATGGGACACTATGCTTATATATGGACCATCTTAAACCGAAACAAGATTTTACATGTCAATAGCCCATCGTAATTCGGCACAGCGATAGTCATGCTAATGCATCGTCGCAAGTCACTACCGTCCTTGTACCTGCCGATTTATCATCATAATGGGGCATCGTGTTTGTACATGCCAATGCGCTGTCCTAAGTCGGAAATGGAAATCCGTATGTATGTCTGGTAAAAGGCCCCTTAAATCATGTTAATTGGGAAAATCGGCAATTAATCAAGCACCTTTCTCAAATAAATAGAAGACACTTGGAGAGCTTTAAATCATCACGTACTGACTAGTCCTTTAATAAGCCACAATTCAATAATCAGTAGGAGTCACGACGAAAGCATTAACGTCATCAGGCACTGATTATATATCATTAATAAAGCACCTTCCTACAAATCAGTAGCAGTCATCGTGACTCGTGAGAGTCATAGTGAGAGACTTTACATCATCACGTACTGACTATATCATTAATAAAGCACCTTCCTACAAATCAGTAGCACTCATCGTGACTCGTGAGAGTCATAGTGAGAGACTTTACATTATCACGTACTGACTATATATGTGCCATAAATAAAGCACTTTTCTATAAATCAGTAGAAGTCACGACGAAAACTTTTACAATTATCGCGTACTAACTACACCATTAATAAAACATCTTTCTATAAATCAGTAGAAGACACCGACAGAGCATTTGCACCACCAAGTACTGCCCATACAATTAATAAAGCACCTTTCTATAAATCAGTATAGGTCACGGTGAAAGAATTTACATCATCACATACTGCTTATACCACTAATAAATCATCTTTCTATAAATCAGGAGAAGTCACCGCGAAAGCCTTGAGATTATCACGTTCTGAATCTACCAATAATACACACATGTGTATATATGTCTCTGCAATGATAAAGCACCTTCCTTTCGGTTGTGGGAGTCGGATTATTATCTCAGACCTTTACTTCCTATCAATCAGTAGGAGTCACGATGAGACCCTTTACATTATCACGTACTGAATATACTATTCTTCAAGCACCTTTTCTATTTATCAGTAGAAGGAAAATCATCACCACTGTAGCCGCTTTCTAGTCTATTGATAATAGGAGATTTATCAGGATTTGATTTATTCCGACTAGTGTCTGTGTATCTCAACGTTATATGTGATGTGTGACATAACTTGTGAATATAGCTTTTCTCAGCTCATGTTTTACACAGTGAGATATGGGTTTATCCAAAGTGTGTACGGAATATAAATATGTAATGGTTTTCACTATCAGATTATCATCTTATGCTGCTTTCTTAATGATAGTTTTCAATTGCCTACAATCCCTCAACATTGTACACAAACATAAAGTAACGAAGTGTTGCACAAAGTATTTCAGTGATTATCCTGCTGAGATGTATATCTGCAGCATGTAGGAGCACGTTTACAGCATATCCACTGTGTATATGTGTACGTTTTAGTCATCTTAGACAATGCTCTTACAAGAGATCGATCATAACAGCACACGCTATTGGAACTGAATACCATATCGATTAGTGCTTTGTATGTGTTAGTGGATGTTTCTTGGATGATTATCTGCTTACGATACGAAAGGACGGTGCCATTCAAAACGGATTATATTGTATGAGTTTAGTTTCAATGTGGCTGTATGTTGAACTAAACGATTTATTTTCTAAATTATTTTTTAAATTAATACTAATTACAAAACTCGAAACAAATATTCTCGAGGTACTAGCAACATTCAGTTTGAAGATGTCGATTACAAATTAGGCCAAGAAATATATATGTATGTATATAATGTAGTCTTCCTTTTTTGTAATTTGTGCTCACCCTAATATTGTTGCCACAAGTCAACAAAACTACTTATAAAGACTTCTCTATTTTTCTATATTTGTAATGAAATAACTTTTAAGATTATTTTTCGATTTACTGTCCACATTTCATAAGAGATAATTTAAGTCTATATGGTGCTTTTGGCGCGTTTATTTCAATAATGGCCGCAATGATAATTTTTGCTATAGTGTGGGCTGTTACATTATTGATGAATAATGTGATAGTGCTGGTAGGAATGAATATAATAGCTGATGATAGAACAGTCTCCACAAACTTGTTGTCATGTATTGCTATTTTAAATACTATTTATGGAATTTGCGAACCAGTACTCATCTATTACGAATCGAAACAAATGCAATTGCCGTCTTTGAGAAAAGATGAAAATTTCGTTAATGCTGAAAATAACACCTTTAGAAATATAAGTGTAAATTACAGCATTAAAGAAACTGGGACAGTATACGGTCAAAATATGAGAACAACTTCGGACCAATCTGCTTACTATATCAGTAAGATTTCTCATGCTATAGGGTCCTGGTTATTGATACTGTATTTTATACAACGACTCGCTATTATGGTTTGGCCAACAAGGGAAGATATATGGGGAGAAAAACCAAAATTTTGGAAATATATTATCTTAACAACCATAATGTCTGCAGTAACACAGATTCCAGAAATAACTCTGGATGAAGGTTTTAGTACACCAGTCGGATACTGGATAAATTTCCTTCTTGTGCAATGCATACCTGTTATTATCGCCACTATTATTGCTGTGAAATTAACATGGATAGCATGGCACAACCACAAAAGACGAAAATTTTTGATTACTAGTGACAATATACGCCAGCGTTTGTTTAAATACACCCTTATGGAGCTGAATGCTGTATCCATGTCATTCATATTTCTACTTGTAGAAATTCCCTACACCTGCTTTCATGTGCATGTCATTGCCAAAAATTACGAGAATTTCGTTTTACAATGTCAATATACATTCCATTTGGTTATAGTGGTTAGCTATTTATTATTGTTATATATTCATCTAGTAACCAGATTTGTTTTTAGAAACACAGTAAGAATGGTGATCGAATCTATATTATGCGCTTGTAGAAACAATTCCGAAATGGCAGATGTATAAACTCAGAGATTTTTTTATATCACATTATATTTTTATGTTGTGTATGTTTCGAGGATGAAGAATAAATTAATGAGATTAAGTAAGATCTTTGTGTTATACACATGTAACATTTACGTGCAGTATAGTTTTTGCAGGATAATGAGGCACAAGTTTGAAAAAGGGGTGTAATTTTAATCTTGATAGCGGTGATAGATACGAGATGTGATGAACGAACAATTCAAAACTGCATTACATACATGTAGGCATCCAGTATTACTGTAAACCCAGTCTTTATAAAACGAAAACTATTTTTCATGCATCTTATAATTTTCTAATGGTGTTTTTGCAATTCATATTAATAACAAAATATCACTCGCAGTTTTTCTGCAACATTGTATGATTGAGGATAACCATTTAATAGCTGTGGATGCCATACACCTTAGCGTAAATGCTGTCATATCTGATTGTTTTAGAAAGTTTTGTATATTTTAGAAACATTGGACTTTTGTCAAAGAAGGGTATGACCAATGTTTTCTAAAATGATAATGGAATTCTTTTAATAAATTATCTCCAGAAACACCTTCCTCAATTTTTAAGCAACTGCTCGGATTTTAAACAATTGCTGAGAATAATAAGAAGTGAACGCCCGGTGCATATCTCTATGAAGTTGTTCTGTTTGTTTCACCATGATAATCTGCCTAAATCCTAGAATACTGTTTAAAACATGAAATAAAAATATGAAAAGCAGTTTCTTTTCTTTTGATAAAGAGGTGATACAGTATCCTCCTTTTTATTTTCTTTCCAAAACACGTACTGTTACTAGTATCACATTAAGTCTGGACATGTAAGCACATCTCGTGTGAATTAAAACGTACGAGTGTTTTTTCTACGAAAGGACGGTACCATTCAAAACGGATTATATTGATTGAGTTTAATGTATTTGTATGGAATATCTTCGGATCAATGTTTTAAATGAATACTAATTAAAAATCTCGGAACAATTTTTTGGAGGTGCCTGCAACATCCTGTTTGAAAATGCATTTACAAAGTTATGTTATGTTTAATGTAGTCTTATGTTTCTTATAATTTGCGCTCACCCTAACATTGTTGCCATTGGTAAACAGACGCTACTAATAAAGACAACTATATTTTTATCTACTTTTGTACATGAAATAAATTTGAACACTACTTTTGCCATACTAAATACTTTTCTTATCACTAGGTGCCAGAATTATTTAAGCAATTTAAGTTCATACAGTGCTTTGTTGTATTAATTTCAATAATGGCAGCAATGTTAGTGTTTGCTATAGTGTGTGCTGTTACATTATTAATGAATTATGTGATAGTGCTAGTAGGAATGAATATAATAGCTGATGAAAGATCAGTCTCGACAAACTTGTTGTCATGTATTGCTATTTTAAATATTATTTATGGAATATACGAACCAGTTCTCATTTATTACGATTCCAAAGGGATTCAATTGCCATCTTTGAGAAAGGTTGAAAATTACATTATTGCTGAGAATAACACCATTAGAAATATAACTGTAAATGACAACATTAACGAAATTAGGACACTATACGGTCCAAATATGAGAACAGCTTCGGACCGATCTGCCCACTATATCAGTCAGCCCTCCCATGCAATTGGGTCCTGGTTATTGGTCTTGTATTTTGTACAGCGACTCACTTTTATGATTTGGCCAACAAGGGAAGATATATGGGGAGAAAAACCAATATTTTGGAAATACATTATCTTAACAACCTTGGTGTCTGCCGCAACACAGCTACCAAAAATAACTGTGAATGACAGTTTAAGTACACAAGTTGGATACTGGATAAATTTACTTCTTTTGCAGTTCATATCTGTTACAATCTCCATTTTTATTGCTCTGAAATTAACATGGATAAGATGGTGCAACCACAAAAGAAGGAAGTGTTTGATAATTGATAACAATATACGCCAGCGATTATTTAAATACACCCTTATGGAACTGAATCCTGTATCCATTTCATTTATATTTCTACTGGTAGAAATTCCCTACACCTATTTTCATATGTATGTCATTGCTAAAAATTATGAGAATTCTGTTTTACAATATCATCACAGATTCCAACTGGTTTTAATAGCTAGTTACATATTGTTTTTATATATTCATCTGGTAACCAGATTCGTTTTTAGGAATACAGTAAGAATAGTGATCGAATTTATATTATGCGCTTGTAGAAACATTTCTGAAATAGCAGATGCATAAATTCAGAGATTTCTTTATATTATAGTATATTTTTGTGTTGTGTGCCTTTTGCTGATGAAGAATAAATTAATGAGATTAAGTAAGATCTTTGTGTTGTATATACCTAACATTTACAAGCAATATAGTTCTTGCAGGATAATGAGGCACACGTTTGAAAGAAAAACGAGTGTAATTTTAATCTTGATAGTAGTGATAGATACGAGATGTGATTGATGAACAATTAAAGCTGCATAACACAGGCATCGAGTTTTACTAAATAACTCAGTTTATATAAAAATAAAATTATTTTTCATGCATCTTATAATTTTCTAATGGTGTTATTGCAATTGATATTAATAACAAAATATCACTCGCAGTTTTTCTGCAACATTGTATGAATGAAAATTACCATCAAACAGCTGGGGATACCATATACTTTAGCGTCATTACTGTCAAATCGGATGTTTTAGAAAGTTTTGAAGCGCGGTTGTTTGGTATATTTTAGAAGCTAACATTGGGTGTTGCTAGCAAGCAGGAGATGCTCACTCTCCCCGGGCACCTGATCTCACTCTATCACAGGGGTTCACATATGCTCTTCAAGTAGACATATTTTGTTATTTTCCATTTGTTTTTCATTTTCACTGATTTTGTATGTCCTATGGTTTCATGATTTTTGGACTTGTGGTTTGGATTTATCCATCATCTTTACATTGGACATTGAAGGTGAACCATTTCATTTTTTATAGGTAATATTTTTGTGATATTTGGTGGGAAAGTGTTCCAACAGATTGTTGGCATTCCGATGGGTACTAATTATTTGCCTCTTCTGGCCGATATATTTTCGGACTTTTACGAAGCAGAATTCACAGTCTCTGCACTCCAAAGGCAATAAACACTTAGCATCTCGGTTCAACGTTACATACAGATACATTGATGACGTTTTGTTGATTTACTACCCCGTATTTAAGGATCACCTCAACATCATATATCCAAAGGAATTCGAGATAAAAGATACATATGAGAGCACATCATGTACTTCATACCTCTATATACTCCTATCAGTTATTGACGATTGTTTATTAGTAACCTCTCTATATGACAAATGTGACCCTTATACGCTATGCCAGGGCATGCTCTAAATACGAAAATGTCGTCCTGAGAGCGAGGCTTCTTGCCATCAAATTACTCTCACAATGATATATTGAGGACCGTTTGGCATTGTCATTGAGGAAGTTCTATGGTCGATCTAATACAATTTCAGATTCCTCTTTCATGGGTGATAACCAATATTTTGGGACCTGACCATACAAACTAACCATCTGAATATTTTTACTATACTGGATTTGACATAATATATATACAGACATTTGTTCATGTGCATTTCCGATGCCGAAATTTCAGTTAAACAACATTTTATGCATTGAATAGGAAAATTTGACTTCGTGTTCTTGTCTCCTTCATGTGTTCATACGTGTATATTTATGTATTTACTTTCTAGACACTTACTCCTCCTGGGCACCAGGTCTCACGTCGATTTTATTGGGGTTCGCATTTGTCTCAATATGACACTATTCACGTTATTGTCCTTTTATTCCAAGGACTATGAGATATGATTTACCCTTCCGTACTTCTTCATTTTGTACTTGGAAAAGAAGGGTATGACCTATATTTTCTTAAATGCGAATGGAATTCTGATATTAAATTATCTCCAGAATGATTAACTAAGGAAACACATTCCTCAGCTTTTAAGCAACTGCTGAGATTTTAAGCAACTGCTGAGAATGAATATTGAGTGGAAGCTTGGTGCATATCTCTATGAAATTGTTCTGTTTGTTTCACCATGATAATCTGCCTAAATCCTAGACTGTGGAAATCCAAAGTGTCTTAGCTATTGTCTTAGCTTAGTATTGTATAGCTCCATGGTGACTTCTGCCACATAACTGAGCCAGTAACTCCTCTTTTTTTTTAGCTAGTACCATATTGACGTAAAAATAAGAGCACTATCTTAAATTCTACAAATATGGTATATGTCTTACATTTTAAGGTGATTTCTACATTGTCTTTCTAATATAATCATTCCCACATGCTAAGTCTCGTTCTACGAGATTTGACTTCATACAGTATACACAAATGGAGAATCTTGTCGTGTAGTCAGATAAAACGGCACCTAACACAGCTTATAGGTCTTATTTGGAAAAGATATCACTATGATCTAGTAACTCATATTTTCATTTATTGATTTATAGGTTGCAAATTCGCTGTACAAATGTTTATTCGTCGTCAGAGGGTTGTATATTCTGATACCGGCTGGTATCGCTGAAATTTCCAGCTTATGAAAGAGATAATAGAAGACATTTCATTTCTTTTTCTTCCATTATGCAGACGTTCACCTATTTATCTTGTCCTCTCTCAACTAGTCAGTTTTCATGTTGCTCTACCAATCACTAATCACCCTCAGCTTGTGTGCCATGTATTTTCCAAATAACGCAAATTACTTCGGTTTTCCACTCGTTTTTACTCGAGTAGGTAGCCTACGGTGTGGATACCAACTCTCACTCTCCTAAATAGCGCCGTGTGTTTACTAAATTTCACAGGATTCTGTGGCCGAAAAATCATATTTCTTGCAACATTTTAATAGAATATTTAAGATAGGAATCAGTGATTGTCTTAACATTGTACTTCTTGTGTGCATATCCTTGGTAATTTTTGTCATACAGCTTTGTCAGATGTTTTCAGTTTTCTCTTTGAGATGATTGTATGCTTGAACTTTAAACTAAGTTGATGAATTGATGTACGGACATTCATTAAACGGTCACCGTGGTATATTCTCGTCATTTTGCAATTACAGTAGTAACGTGGAATTTATACATGGAGGTTGGGCAGTTATCGTGGTATGACATAAGAATTATTGGAAATTATAAAATACATTTACACGGTTATTTTCTATAAAATACCATTTATATATTCACTGCGGAAAAATATTGACTATAAATAATTTTTACAGGGTAGATGAAAGTACAGTTGACAAAACATAGGTTCAGACCTTCAAAATGGTATGCATTCCTACAAATTCTTTCAACTGATACAGTACTATAATTCAACATCAAAATTAAAAACAATGCTTTTGATTTTCTTTTATCCATGTCATTATTTCGTCGCCTATCGTCTAAACAATATTATCAAAATTCTATATGATAATTTCTCTAAATAATTGTCCATGCCTCCCTCATAGAATATATTGTAAATTCAACTGCATCTTTGCTTAGTTCTACCATGTGTTACTGCAAAGTGCATTGTAATCTTAATATAAACTTTACCATTTACGGTACGAGATACATTTTATATGAATAATGGGTTGAATGATAATCGCTTTACCCACGCAGATACTTATCACATTGATTCGATAATGAGGTGCATTCTCAAACGCTGAGATGATCAAGAAAAGTGACGTTGCATGGGCTATACCCCTCGGCAGTTATCCTCGGTTTCTAAGTAAAATCTTAGTTTTCAATCTCATGTTTTACTATGATTATCTTACTCAGAGTGAGAAAATATAAAGAATATTTCATCTATGTTTTTTTCCCCGGTGAATCCAATTTATATTTATACAAGAATAGTATTGATATGTGACTGAAAATTTGCACTATCGTTTACGATAAAACCAATGTTATACCCCATAATACATTAGGAATGTTTCGGATCTCTTCTCATTAAAGGCATTATGCAAAACTCAAAGCGGAGGCGTATAACTGGCGAAGCCCATTAATCAACTTCCGTATCACATGTGGTACATGTACACTTATTGTTATTTCTCTCATTTTCAGGGTATATTGATTGCGCATGTTTCCAAAACAGAAACAGTTAAGTATATTCACCGATGTGCAAGAACTCTATGGTGAGTAAATCTCTGAAAAATGTCATTAGTTATCGATTAGTGCTGTGTACATTGCTGTAATAACCTGGAATCTCAACACAACTAGATTTCTGATCTCCATGTATTCAGTGATAGCCTACTCACACTCTGTGTCAGCAAGATTTGCATTGAAATTATTGATCTGAAGAATAATCGTCGATGTTGTGTCATCAATGCAATGCCTAAAATAAAATTTGATATTTTGTTCTTTGAGTTGGAAAGATAGATAGCAATCATGAGTGCTACTCTGTTTATTTCTGTGGTGTGTGCCGTTGTTTTATTTGTGAATAATGTCATCGTTTTAGTAGGATTTAATGTGATACCAGATGATCGAACAGTTTCAACGAATATAATGTCATGTATGGCTATTTTCAATTCCATATTCGGAATATGTCAACCACTGTTAATTCAATATGATTCGGCAGAAGCATGGGTATCGTCTCACGATTATGGTGTAACCAAACATTTTTCTACCTCCAGTACCTTTGAGATTAATTCAACGTATTTTAGTGAAGAAAATAAATATATGACTTCCCATAACAGCACTGAGCACATGTCAACACTTGTTATAGCACATAATCATAAGGATTTATATCGCATGTTCCATCACATTAGCAGTATCGCCCATGCGGAAGGATCCTATTTATTCGTTCTCTACCTTGTACAAAGACTGCTACAGATGTTGTTACCTACCAGGAGTGAAATATGGGGAAATAGAGCTAGCTTTTGGAAGTACATTTTCCTTACCATTACAGTATCTTTTGTCACACAGATACCCAACATGATTATGGATTTTTCTGATAACTACTCATTTCTGAGAGTAGAATTCTGGAGTAATTTTCTACTTATTCAGCTAATACCTGTTGTCGTTGTATCAACTTTGGGGATCAAATTGGCTTTTATTGCATGGCATAACCATAAGCGAAGAAGTGCAATAACTAATAGTGATAATACTCGCCACCGTATGCTTAAATACACTCAAAAGGAAATGATCCCGCCCTCATTATCATGCCTCTTTCTGAGTGTAGAAATTCCTTTCACTTGTTTTCATGTATTAGTTATTGCACGAGATTTCCACATTTACATATTTGACTTTCAATACGTATTCCATCTGCTTATATTGACAAGCTATGTATTGATTTTATATATACACCTTGTTACCAGGGTTGTTTTTAGAAATACAGTGAAATGTTTCCTTAAATCAATATGCTGTGTCTGTAGAAGTAATACTGAATCGTAAATTTCACCTACAGAGATATAACATACCCTATACCGCACTTTTATTATTATTATTATTATTATTATTATTATTATTATTATTATTATTATTATTATTATTATTATTTAGCCCCCTGATCGGGAGGCCGGGGTTCGAGTCCCGCTCTGGTCATACCGGTGTCCTGTCTTTCGGATGAGACAGTAAAAACCGAGGCCCCGTGTCGTGGTATGCATGACACGTTAAAGATCCCTCACTGCTTCGGGTAGGTCCGTTGCAAAGGTTAAAATTTGTATGCTCCGCATCATGCAGATGCGGTCACCAAATACGTGAAATATTCGTGGTGTGACGTTAAACAAAAATCAATCAATTAATCAATATTATTATTATTATTATTATTATTATTATTATTATTATTATTATTATTATTATTATTATTTAGCCCCCTGATCGGGAGGCCGGGGTTCGAGTCCCGCTCTGGTCATACCGGTGTCCTGTCTTTCGGATGAGACAGTAAAAACCGAGGCCCCGTGTCGTGGTATGCATGACACGTTAAAGATCCCTCACTGCTTCGGGTAGGTCCGTTGCAAAGGTTAAAATTTGTATGCTCCGCATCATGCAGATGCGGTCACCAAATACGTGAAATATTCGTGGTGTGACGTTAAACAAAAATCAATCAATTAATCAATCAATATTATTATTATTATTATTATTATTATTATTATTATTATTATTATTATTATTATTATCACTGTTATTTTCGTCGTCATTTTATAGTGAGTGTCATCTAGTTTTGTTTAATTGCCATAAAAATAAAATAAATACTTCGAAAATGAGAACGAGCCTTCTTTTATTTTGTCCAGTTGCTCTTTCACCGCTTGTGCCGTCTTGTTCGGCTCCATGTCTGTGAGACTTCCTTGCTATTTGATAAAATAGTAGAGTTCAATTATTATTGGTGGTGTAGTGCTTCATTGCCGATTCATATTTCTACTTATTGAGATGATGGATAAATCAATGCAAAATACGAAAGTAATTGGTGCCAAGTGACTATGGCACTAACAACATTGTACCACAGCGGGCATTCACGGACCTCTGACAAGTAGGAGTAAGCGTTCCCTGAATGGCTAGCGCTACACCCGCTATAAATGGCCTTACGTACAGAGGAAGCGATTGTAACTCAGCACTGTATAATATAAATACACTGTGTATAAAGTGACATTGCCATATAACATCAGGAAAAAAAGTATAATAACACTAAAATTCAAACCCTCCGCAGGGAACTTTTCTACGAGCTCCACTCTACAAACGGAATTAGTCTGACATTAATGTAAAATACCAAAGTAACTGGGATCAAGTGACTATGGTACTCAAGTGATTATGGCACAATGAATTAGAATTCTTGGCATCAACGGCATACACATTTAGTACAAAGAAATAAATTAGAAAACAAACCAAGCAATATCTACTTCGGAATTATATGTAAACACCAAAATTGTATCAGTTAAGGTACTCGGAATCTCCTGTTTGATAATGTTACCCGCAGAAACAATCGAATCAGGTAAATTTCAAGTATGGAATGTGTCAATTCGATGCTCGATATAGTCAGAACTGGTCTTATTTTAGAATAGTGAATAATACAACAAAACGGTCATATTGTATGATGAATATTTTGTACCCATATATACATGGGGAAATTGTAGTGGTATCATAAAGATCGTAAACGAGCGTTTAACTTAAATATATATTCTATATTTATTATAACCACTAGGCCGGTGTCATTGCTGGTGGACTGATAGTGCCCGAGGGCATCATAAGTCTAGTTTTCAGTGCTTTTGTACTGACATTAAATATATATACTTCAAATTTTCAGTCATCAAATTAAGTAAATCACTCTAAAACTAAGGAGTATCTCCCTCATGCATAGCTCTGTCCTTAGATAGATTATTTGAATCACTTTTCGGTCAGTTTGGCTTCAACACTGCTCTTCATATTTTCATATATTTTGAGAATTCCAATCATTCGGATACGAGCATCACTGAAGAGACATAACTTGTCGAAATGCGCATATGGTGCACAAAATTAAATGGTATATATATTCTATATTTATTAAATGTTATTATACCCCTTTTCCTGATGGTATGCGACTGTGACACTTTCTACACACTGTTTGTTTACATTTATGTATAAAAACAGTGCTGAATAGTATTTGTTTTGTCTGTATGTAAGAGCATTTACGGCGGTTGTGGCTAGCCAAACAGGAGACGCTCACTCCTCTCGGGCACCTGGTCTCACCCCTGATTTCAGGAGTCCGTGAATGTGCACTGTGGTACATTGTTGTTAGTACCATGGTCATGTGACAGCAGTTACTTTCGTTTTTTATATCCATATATAAATCATGGTTAATCGGCATTCGACTTTATATTAATATATTATAGATATAGCTAATGTTATATAGTTAATCGCTCAGACCGTGTTTTAGTTAATCGATTGGAAATGCAGATTACGATGGCTGATTGATATGTTGTTAGTCTCATATGTAAAGGTTTGAAATTTGGTGGACATTTTGCATTATGTTTTCAACATAATCCCCTCCAGTATCTATACACTTTTGCCAGCGACGTTTATAGGTCTCAATGCCACTTTTAAACAAGTCTATTTCTTGACCAATCAGAAAGTCTTCCACTGCATATATGATGTCATGGCGGCGCTTGAATTTAATATTTTTCCGTAACTCAGAAAGGATGCATAGTATGTGCTATTGATTATTTGTCCCTTTTGGAGATAATCTACTATCAGAATACCATCAACATCTCAGAAACCCAGGTCATGCCCTTTCCAGCTGATGGAACAAACTTTGCCTTCTTTGGCGGGGGTGAACCAGGGTGCTTACATTGTTTAGACTGCTGGTTGGCCTCTGGGATAAAATGATGGACCTACAATTTAAACATAGCAACACATATCTGAAGAAAGATAGGAAGATCTACCTCTAAACGGTTCAGATTAGCACGCGGCAAATGCGTCTGGTGTGCTTCTGATCAACAGTCAGCCAACCCAAAAAGCTGAAAGCTTTCTCATTACAAGACCCTCTGTAATAATAATATAATGGACTTTATTGACCATTTCTGCGGTTGCAAAAGTGACTTGCCTTCCAGGACAGGGGTCATACTTAAGGGTCTTCCTGTCTCGTTTAAATTCCGCCACCCTACTCTTACTGTAGCATATGAAGGGGCATCTTTCCTTAGTGTTGCTACCATATTACTATGGCTATCCTTAACTGCTAAACCTTTCTTATACAAATATTGGATCACAGTTTTTTCACCGATTTTGTCCATTGTGCAAAACTCACATGAATTGTTTACTTTAGATTACCACTTCATTGATATAAACTGGCCAAGTGGCATTAGTCCTCGGGTACACGGCCTTAAATAGTCAGGGAATAGTATGGACGAGAAAAGGAAATCCCTGCAAATCTCCTTCAATTCAAGGCTCACAATATATCAATCAGATTGATTGATTGATTGATTTTTGTTTTACGTCACACCACGAATATTTCACGTATATGGTGACGGCATCTGCCTGATGCGGGGCATACAAATTTTGACCTTTGCAACGGACCCACCCGAAGCAGTGAGGGATCTTTAACGTGCCATGCATACCACGACACGGGGCCTCGGTTTTTACTGTCTCGTCCGAAAGACATGACACCGGCATGACCAGAGCGGGACTCGAACCCCGGCCTCCCGATCAGGAGTCCGACGCGATACCACTAGGCCACGCCGGCTTTATATCAATCAGCCCTCGTAATTCCATTATCAGATATTCTCGAAATCACTGATCAAAGTATTTAATATAAAATATAAATTATGTAATGTATAAAATTTTGCAGCATCATTCGTGTTGTGTTGTGAGTTAGAACAATATCAAAATCAACTCAAAAATAAAAAGAAACAGATTTTTATATTCATTTATTTATTTATTTATTCATTTTTTATTTTATTTTATTTTTTTTTCTTTTGTTTTTGTTTTTGTAGTCTGAGTGACGTGCGTTTCCTCTATATACACAAGCTTAGATATATTGGTTCTTAAAGTGTTTAGTGATAATGAAATCCTGAGAACCCGGTAAACCCATAGACCATAAATAGTAACATTCCCAAAACTTACAATTAGCTGTTAAGCCAGACTTCACAAATATGAGAGATTAAATGCGTTCGGAGACAGCTCTTAACATCATTTGAACAAATCGGCATACACAGAAGAGGTCACCGTCTTTAATTTATATTTCACTACAGAATAAGTACAAAATCAAGAAATGGATATCAATAAAAATCTCAATTACAAAAAGTGAGGTGACGAAGAGGACAGACAGCTCCCCTTCTCATTTCACAATTTCATAACAACGGATTATACAAAAATAATATTCAGGTTTACGGTATGCAATAATTTCCATGTTACTGCTATGCATTCCATACACCAATACCATTAGTTGATTTACAATTTCATTATAATATTGTTCAAATATATCACAAACAACACATGTATACTTATACATGGTATACACTAAATACGTGTTGTATCCGAATTTGACCACTCGATATGCAAAGAAAAGAATAAGACAAATTAATGATTCGAGCTGCAGCGTGTTGGATCCTGGTATTACACATAATATAACTTGTTGGTATCGATCTGAGGCAACATCTGGAGGTGTGTATCATAATCTGAACCGTAATATTTGGAGCCTATCTGAATAATGATGAACTAAATACTCCATTATAGATCATACACCCAAGTGAAAAGGATATGTTGCTTTACAAACGCGTAGGGATTTTTCATATTGCGGTGATTGTCCACTTGTGTTGTGTTGTCCTCACAAACAACAAGGTGTTTTCAATGGTAGATATTGAAAAAATTATCAACGAGACGAACAAATATTTTGACTGTAAGTACTCGAACCTTGAACTTAATCGCCATTTGTAAGAATGCCGTTGTTTTTTGATTTCTAACTCTGATATTCAAAGAGAATAGGCAACCTGGTATGTTAATTCTAATGAACACTAGTGTTTTCACTTGGGATCTTTGTTTTGAAAATTTTCTTTTCCAGCTTGCATTTACCCATTTCTAGAGTTTGGCGTGAATGATTATTTGCCATTGTTCTGATGTCGGTGCACTTTCAATAATTATTGCAAATATTCATCTCAAATGTAATGTTAATTTATATTAATGTGCCTGTTTTCCAAAGGCGAATGCAGCTAGCCATACACGAGACGCTTACTTCGTCTTCTTTCACTTGATTTCAAGGAGTCTCTAATAGCAAATAGTTGTAAATACCAATGTATACCATAACACTATTTACTTAAAAACACCCACATTAAAGAAGGAAACAATTCGGGATAACGCATTGCAACTTTGTAAGTGCTGAAGAAACTGTGTAACATTAAAAATTGATTTTACCTCTTCTTTTGTATCTTTCTAAATCGGCAAGTATCTGATTTAGTTCAGCATGTTATTCTGCTATACAAATCTGTACTTCTATTTCAGCCATCTTTGATAGCATCGTGGATGACTTCGATGGATTGGGAACCATTAAGGATTATTTTGATAACTTCGGTTCGTTTGGAAATCATTCTTGGGCTTCGAACGGTATTCTAGACAAATATCCTGACAACTACCAGAATCATACCAGTGTTGTGAGTTCTCTCTCTCTCTCTCTCTCTCTCTCTCTCTCTCTCTCTCTCTCTCTCTCTCTCTCTCTCTCTCTGATTATGTCTTCTGCTTCAATAATTTCACATGCCAATATTTTTATCATTTTAAGGAATATTGAATTTTTAAGATATGCCTAAATGTATATATAGGTTATTATATTATAGATGATTGAATTTCAATAATTATATCTATGAGTGATTTACGAATGTATAAATAAAAACATTTTTCAAATTATATAGCACATTTTATATCTACGGATCGACAGCATATTGTTTTTGTCCTGTCTGTCTGTCTGTTTCTTTGTCTGTTGTCAACTTTAGCCGTTGTCATTACTTGTAAACCGTGATGGGTGGAGACTTCATTTTTCACATGCGTACTCAACTAATGAAGACCTTTCAAATGACGCCAAGGTCAATGACCTTTTGACCTTGACAATGACCTTCACGCGCTGAAAATAACGTTTTGGACTTTGTTAACCCCGCTGGCATTAGTATTTCACAAACACAGCTTTTTTTCCAGGAAGTTTTTACTTTCAGTGAATTTTCCTTGAAATGGTTTAAATCACCTATATTTGTTATTCATTTTGCTAATATGTCATCTCATTTTGATATTACTCATTTTACATTACCTTCCATATACATGTTACAGTACAATAGTCAAATCAATCACATCAAGATCTTTATTTTCGTGTGGAGTTGACATTATGTAAAAATCAGTCTCCCCGAATTAAAAAAAATGTTAACACTTTTATTATTTACACTTCATTTATACAATATTCTACATGTTTAATATTTTATAATTAATGCTTAATTGTATCTTAAGGTGACCGATGTTAATGGAACAAAAGTAGTTACTAATGAAACAATATTCAAAAAGACAGGCAATGGCAGATCGTTTGGAATTTATATTAAGCATCAAACAGCCAACGGCAAGGTAATGAGAGATTTAAAAAATCAAGCTATTTACTGTAAAACACTTTCCATCATGAAATCCAATTTGGTTTTCATAGATGTCGGCACACATAAATTTACAATTGTACTCCTTGTCTTCTGTGTTTTAGACACTTTCTATACAGTGTTGTCTGTATTCAACTAAAGGATAATGTTGTTTTATATTTATTCATTGTACTGTCTGTATGCTTTAGCCGTTTAAGAGAGTGCGGCTTCTTCAAAAGGAGAGAGTTACTTCTCGCAAGCATCTAGTCTTACACTTTTAGAAGTGTTCGTGAATGCCTGATTTGTTTTTCATTATTGTGAATAGTGTTGGTTACACTATCACAAAAATATCACAGCAATATCACAAAAATTACTTCCGTTTTTGATAATATGATATGATAAAAAAAACCCCATAATCTACCTGACTAAATATTGTATGTTGTAATGGTCATATGCCTCTCGCTGATTGTAACTAATTCCTTATAGTGTCATCGGGTCATAAAGGTAATAATTGCAGTCACAGACTGCAATTGTAAACCAACTTTTTTACTACTAATTTTACTCTTCATTGAAAACTTTTGGAGACCCTTAACATTTTCAGATTTGTGGCAAACAATATTTATTAGTTATTGATAGTTAACATCCGCATAAATAACCTTTACCGTATTTTACATATATAGACCGCAGTTGCAGCATCATTTCTTGGATAAATATTCATAATACCTTTGTTTTTTTACAGACACATACGTCCTCTGCTCTGAAGTTCTCTCCAAAACCATCAACTCCCGAATAGGTCCAGTGTTTACCTTGGTCATCCTGACTGGACAAGCACTATTCAACTTGCATCCATTTATATCGCCATTTGTCGTGTAAGGGATAAGTTCATTAGCATACATGTTTTTGGATTTACTTCCCCTGTGATATTTTGAGAGTTATGTGACTGAATATTTTTTCACGCATCAACCAAATTATGTCGTAGATTTTTCAAAACTTATGATACTTCCTGTGTTTTCCCAACGTTTATGCAAGTTTTGAGATATTAAAGAAAATAAAAAAAGTTTCCTTTGAAGTGTAAATATAAAAGTCGTTCTCAATACAATCTTTTTTTTAAACTAGTATGTGTATGAGGCAAGCTCTTGACCACAAACACGGCCAACAACGGGAGATAATTCCAACTTACTGCTAATGACATCTATATACGTTTATTACAATATATAGGGAGTTTTGTTTGCGAATAACCTTACCTTTAATACATATAAATAAACTTCTTCAAAAATTCTTATGATGATACTTCTGCATCATGAAAGTAAAGTATAATACGTGTATATAAATATACATTTATGTATTTACTTCCTTGACTTGAAAAGTTCTTGCAGGACATTTGCGACGAGTGTTGCATGCAACCAGGGGACGCTTACACCTTTCGAGCACCTTGTCTCACCTCGATTGTACTGGAGTTCGCATTTGTCTGAATATGACACGATTATGTCCTTTTATTTCATGGATTATGAGATATGGTTTACCCTTCGGTACTTCTTCGTTTGTTTGTTTTTTTTTTTCATATAAGTGTAGTAACTGGGTACCAGAGTATATCCCCTTTCTTAATATTTCACTGTATAGTTACGTGTATAATGTATTTGCTTTGTAGTGTAGAGTAAGTATATTTGACTTAAGCGTTAGAATACCCTTTTCCAAAAATATTGGTCCTCGATCCTCTAGTATATAGTGTTGTAATATGTTGTCTCGTCTGTGTGACTCGGGGCCTTCGTGACGGTGCTGTTTAAAAAAACATCTTGCGTGTCCTAAAATTTGTCTCATCTTCTTTTTTCAGGGTCCATGAATGTTTATTGTGAGTGTAATCATTGCATTACATAATTTTTCTTATTTCAAATGCGAGACAGAGACACGCATGTAGCCGAAGGCTTAAGTGTCCTTTAATAAAAGCGATAGCTTATGCGTTCGTCAGTTCGTCAACGTTCGATTAAAATGTAGTCGTTGTGCCATCTTCGGCAGCTCTATAAGACTGATAAACAGTCACTCAGTTTAAGTGAGCTCACAGTGTAATCAGTTACATTACCTTTCATTCCTCTTAATTTAGTAGACATTTCTTTTATGCTTTGAATGTTTGAGACATTTTATGTAAGTATATTTAGTAATGGAAGGATTTGGATAACACTTGGCTTGAATGAAGTACGTAAGTGGTCTTTTCGTAATGACAAATCCATCAAGGAATGAATCAAAGGTGTAGTGATACATGCCTAGATAGTACCCTTCTGTGATAAATTAACTCTAAATTGTTTTGCTAACCGAACATACCGAGTGCATCGAGGTTATTCAATAGGTTATCCTTATAAGTCTTTATTTTTGTGGATTGCTGATATACCATTAATTTCCAATCTTTTATCAGATTCTGGGTAAATAAGTGTTATGATGAAACATTGAAATGCTAAAATAATTTGCATTTCTGATGTGCAATATATATGTAGGAGTTATGTCGCTTAGATCGTAAAATGCCATAAAACGAAACAATGCATCTATCGTCTATTTTAACCAAGGAGTATACCAATCACGCATAGCTTTGTCCTTCGATGTGTTACTTTGCCTCTTACATTAGGGTCAATTTGGTAATTAGTTCGCTATCTAAATATTTATATCTTATATTTCCACAGTATCAGACTTGAGAATCACTGAAGAGATATAAGTTGTCGAAATACGGAAATAATGCACTAAATTAATACATGTACATATTCTTTTGTATTAACAGGAATTCTTTTATTTTTATTATTGCCCGGTAGAACAACAATGGATTTTATATATAGTTTTAGAGTATAAGGACCACTAGATAGATAATCTGTAATATAAACAATATGATATATGTAAATAATAATGTTTTCATAACAAATCACAGAATCTTTAGGATGTTTTTGTATTTTATTATTATTATTATTATTATTATTATTATTATTATTATTATTATTATTATTATTATTATTATTATTATTATTATTACTATTATTTTGTTTTACTTTTTCCAATTTTCTTTTTTATTGTTTATTTATTTTAGCTATAGAAATAGAAAATAGAAATATAGTCAATATACATTATTTGCTAATGTAACACAGATAAACTTACATCATTGACTGATGCTAGAATACGACCGATCAGTTTATGAAACATCACATCATAACATCATAATCCGAAAATAGGGGAGTTTTAAGCGGTTACAGTAAATATACATTCATACATGTAATGGGGGCAGGCGTTGTGTAGTGGTTAAGCGCTTGGCTTGCGGCGCCGACGATCCGGGTTCGATTCCCGGGTTGCGCCACTATGTTTAAGAGGTTGGTAACCTCCTGCTTCCATGTCGGGATATAACTGAAATATTGTTGAAAGCGACGTAAAACACCAATCAACCAACCAACCATCATACATGTAATGATATTCAACAAAACAAATCAATGTTAATATTTTAATGCAAAATAGTATAAATGATTCATATTATGATTGGTTAGAGATATAAAGACTATAAGGTTATAGTTTCGACACTTGCATGATTTCTAGACAAGGTCTTTCTAGTAATAGAAAATATCATTCGTCCGTAGCGAAAAAACTCCGATCTGAACCTGAAACGGGCACTTAAATGCAGAGGAAGGAGAAGTCCATAAACTACGATCGTTGCTAATATAATATTTGATAAATATGATGTATGATTAAGACTTACTATAGGGTTTGTAAGATTGATAATTATAAAGACGACCAATAGCACATTCACAATAAGAAAAAGTAATGAAATATATAGTGGCGTAGCTTCCTTATGAAGTAATTCTTTTATATCTGACATCTTGGATTGTAGTCTACATCTCCTTTCATAGTTCTCCTTCAGAACTCTCACCATGAAGGAGATCACTATTAGCTGTATCATTATTGGTACAAAGTACACAATGACCACATTGATCCAATTCAAAACTCGTATTGTTTGCTGTTTGTTTGCTGTCACAATCCCTTCCACCGGAGTACAAACATACACTTCTTTGTCTACTGTTTCTAGAATTAGCACTACTAGATAGGGAATCTGGGATACAAAGGATCCAATCAATATAACATAAGTTATTACAACAAATGTCCTGCTTTTATACCAATTTATAGAGCGAAAAGGGTACTTGTAACACACATACCTTTGAATAAGTAAAAAACACAATTCATATGCTACAGACGTTTGCAACGTATTGAATAGAAATATCCCGACACTACTGATTATTACACATTCCCTGCTGTCTGTATGCCCGTATCGGTACAATAAAACGTCAAACGTCCTGCACACTCCCACTAAACACTTGGTAATAATGATTTGTGAGTATTGTAAACTCGTTCCCCCTGTAAATTTCGGTGAATGACATTGTACACCAACGAAGCATGTCGTGCTAACCACACTCCATATTATGGTAATTGCGATTATAGTGATATATGAAATACTGTAGAATTCGAACGCATCTTGAAATAACATACCAGAGTCATTATATTTTGATAGATTCCTGTCTAAAATACTCCAAGTCACGTTCATATTGCTTACTGACGACAGTTTCGTCATCGATAAAGTATAGGGAGAACTCTTAAGGCAAATACAAAGTGATCTTTCCGCAAGGGCCTTATTTACTTCCGGGTTTTACACATCCTCTTAATCCGTATCCGCTCACTTGTAATAAAGTGTTATGGCATTCAGTGCGTTATTCAAATGTCAGGTAAAATTCACAGTATGGACTATATATAACGAGACTCAAAAGTTTCGTTGCACCATTAAAATACATGAAAATACACGACACTGCTTTCATGGCTATAAACAAACGACACATTTTGACATCTTACCGATTACGATAAGGGCATTACCTTATTACATGTACCTACGAGCAGATGGAACCGGTCAAAAGGGAATGCTTACTTAATCTTCATGGTACCTGATCCTACCTTTCGTTTTTCCAGGGGTCTGCAGTATCCTATATCTTTGTTTTGTCCGTTAGCATGAATGTTCCTTGTTGACTACCTCTTAACAGTTACTTACTTAGTAATTTTTTATTTTTGTATTTTTGTATTTTTTTTTTTTTGTAAGGTCATACAGAATCTGAAATTTAATTACAGTTTATGGAAAGGACGGCAATGTTAAACCATATTGTAATAGAACATATATTACACAAAGTAATATCTTTATTACACATGACGTGAAATTCATTGGTGCTAAAAAAAAACCCTGATACACGTGTATATGTTCTATTTATTTTTCGACACCTTTACTCCGTTGTGTGGATTTAGTAATTTATATAGTGTGTCGAAAAGGAAAAACAATAGTGGTAGAACAATTTCATTTTTAATACTGAAAAAAAAATCTGAAAAACAAAACAAACAAACAAAAAATATAAAGGAACAAACAAACAAACAAAAACAAACCATAAAGAATAACAAACGCATAGAGGGCACTGGCTAATTGAGATAGTCAACTGACAAACAGTCAGTCTGTGTGGTTAACCGACTATGGGTCTTATCTTAGACTAAATGTTGGGTTATTCCAAGGAAATTTATAACGCACTTGAGATAAATGAAAGACTGATGTAACTATTCCACGTAGTTTATCAGCAAGGACTCTTTGTAAATACATACGTCGATAAAAATTATGTAGTCCTTGACGTCGGCACTTTTTCTCTGGTTAGATTGTCTATCATACCCTATATCTTTAATTGTAATGTACTTTTGTTTGTTCCTAAGTTTTAAGATTTTGAAAGCTGTGTTTTTATCCTTCATCATATCATTCCTTATTTCTGGGGGATTGGTTCCCCGCAGAGGGCTTGACTTAAATGTTATTATACCCTTTTCCTGATGTAATTTGGCAGTGGCACTTTCTACAGTGTTGGTTCACATTCATTTATATATACAGTGCTGAATTGTATTTGTTTGTCTGTATTCATGGCGGGTGTGTCTAGCCAAACAGAAGACGCTAACTTCAACCGG
Organism: Pteria penguin; assembly: GCA_035048485.1. Lineage (NCBI taxonomy): Eukaryota > Metazoa > Mollusca > Bivalvia > Pterioida > Pteriidae > Pteria > Pteria penguin. Next base: position 17,076,086 of record CM068590.1, read on the forward strand.
GCACCTGGTCTCACCTCTGAATTTCAGGGGTCGGTGAATGTCTATTATGGTACATTGTTGTTAGTGCCATAGTCATGTAACACCAGTTACTTTCGTATTTTACTTAAATGAAATGCTGAAAAGATATGAAAATATAATTCAAGTTATGTTTCTACATGTTCCCTATATTTCTACATACGTAATAAAAATGAAAATACTCCAAGGGACAAGCATTTGCTTTCAGCTATTTATTATCATAAATTCGACTTGTATGTGTCACAACAATATAATAGAAAACACCGATCACCATGTGCCAATTTTATTGAAACACGTTGATGGATTTATAAAGTATTTGTACATGTAACACACTTTGTACCGTGAATCCTTTCACAAAACATCATCCATAAAGCAAATATTTTCATTAAACTGTCCTCACGATTTGATTAATTGTAATTGCACAATCGAATATATTCTGTAGAGAAACTGCTGTAATTCAATGTGCAAACAGTTAACAATGCAGTAAATATTTACATAAAGTTATCACGATCCGAAGACGACAGGCTGCAAATGGATACAAGTAGAGGTCCTTCTAAATTTATCAGAGAACCAAACGTTGGGGCATAGATGTAATTGTCAGTTGTTGTTGCTAGTCGCTTTCCTTGGAAGTTGGCAACATGATCTCCAACACCTATCACGAATATCTTTACATCACCGAATAATGCTCGTCTTAATTCCCGTTTTGCGCTTAGAAAATCTTCAGCATTTAACCTCTCCGTCAGGAATACGATTCCAACATCCTCCATCGATTCATTCTTGAAACTTAATTTCATTTTTCTTATCAGTGAGGCCAGCACCGTGTATTTTGAGCTACTGAACGATTTAGCGATCATTTGTGAATCCTGCCCTGAACCGAGCGTAACTCCATCGAAGTTTACAGCTCTACATCCATTAGAAATAGTTCCCATGCGCAAGTCTGCGGGTTTGTGTTGAAGACGGTCTGCAACGTTTGCGGCGAATTTCATGACAAGTTTCGAGTTGTCGGCACCTATTCCAGCAGAATCAAAGGCCACGTTAATTTCTAAAGGAACAGCAGGTGTACATCCTGTAATTACAACATAAAAATTTTCCTAGAATTGATAAAAAGAATTGTCAATAAAATGTACTTCGGAATAGGTATATGGTAAATGGCGGTTACAACAGATTACTGGAATATACTATGAAGATTAAAGGTCTTGTAACAGTTTCCTGTTGTACTAGCTACATCAGCTAAGAATATTATACAATAGATGCGTTTTTAAAATGTTTCGCACTGCATACATGAGATTAGAATAGAAGTATGGCGACAAGGAAGTCGTGCCGTCTACGAGGATCTTCTATGTTATGTCAACACTACAAAGTTATTTGTATGCAGATAAGGTAAATACACCTGTTTTAAACGACCGCAAAAGGGAAAGTGGAAAGGTGTACTTAACACAGGTGGTCTCTCAATCCATGTTGATTTTGTACAGACAATTTGACATATGGACATAGAAACGTGGTCGTTTATGATAGGTGATTGCTAGATACAGGTGATCTATAACGCAGGTTTGACAGTATATTTTCTCATAATCAACATAATAACAAACTGAGCCATCTGTTTCCACGTATTTCACGATATCGTTTTTATTTATTAATTGATTGATTATTTTACGTCACTCCACGATCATTTCACGTATATGATGAGAGTATCTGCCTGATGCATCGCACAGAAATTTACTTCTTTGCAACGGTCCCTGGCAAAGCAGTTAGGAATCATTTACGTGCCAACACCTACCGTGACACATGACTTGGGTTTTTACTGTCTCATCCGAAAGACAGGATACCGATACACTCCTGGCGGGAATCGAACTCGGTCCTCCCGGTCAGGAGCCGAGCACCTCATACACTGGGCTACACCGGTTCCACAATACCGTATTGTTGCTAATATTATACATTTTTCATGTAATAGTTATACTCACTAGCCCCTCTGTACAACACAGCATCTTTGTCTAACCTAGGTTTTGGTTCTGCTGGAGGAACTGTACAACAAAAAGAGAGTAACATTAGCCTTACAATCAACTTTTCATTAAGTGTAAATTGTCTAGGTGAACAGAAAGTTTTCGACCCTTCAGACAACTTATTTTTTCACAATCTTTAATATCGCAAAGTGACAAAAAATATGGCATTAGAGAAATGACAGATAAGATAATTACATGTAAGAGCTACATTTAACTCTTACTGATGTACTGATATGAAATTATATAGCATTTTAAAATCGTTATTGGTATGTGTTGTTTCTATCAGGCTTGTCTCAAACTGCATATATAATTAACTACGTTAAATGTGTACATTGTGACTTAAACATCCATACCGAATTTTCCTGACGCATTTTAGAATTCCAGTCAAAGTGCATCATCAGATTTATGCAAACACTATCAGTCATTTTATATACTGGAAGAAAAACCTTAAGTGCCAAAGATCTGCACATCGACAATCGACAGGCAGTTTTGCAAACAACCTGTAAATGTTTTGACAATGGGATTCCCCTGTCTAAATTCCTGTATAATTTCACATTTTTACGAAGCCGTTTTCGTGCCATTTTAAAGAAGAAAAAAAATTTTTTTATCTCGTTCGAACGAGAAAAATTCTCGTTCGAATGAGATAATTTCTCGTTAGAACGAGAAACTATCTCGTTTGAACGAGAAAAAAATCTCGTTCGAACGAGAAAATTATCTCGTTCGAACAAGAAAATTATCTCGTTCGAACGAGATTTTTTCTCGTTCGAACGAGAAAATTTTCTTGTTCGAACGAGAAACTAATATCATATACCATAGTCTACAGTGATAAGTGTTATTAACCGACAGAAAGAAATGGAATATCGTCCATCAATAAATCTTTTGATATTTTCTAACAATTTCTTTAATAGCGGATGTTTGATCATTTAAATAACTACATAGGCAGGAGCATTTGGCCGTGTTTGGCCTGAATTTAGTTGAAATACATTATACGTATTATTTCAGTCTATCAAATGGTAGATCCAAAGTATGTTTGTAACATTTGATTTGGAGCCTCATCTCCTCCTTTTTTATATTTATGTTTTAAGCCACTGGAATCAAACTAACTTGGCTCAGTGACCTCACCAATTAACATTAATCATTAATGAAATAATAATGCATAATTATAAGTGTTTTATTGTGTATCAGTAAGTACTATTCAGTTTATATTTCAATTCTGAAATGTATAAATCATAATTTACAACTATTATAATACTTTTAATTACAAGAGGAGGGCAGAATATCTCTGATGGCATAATAACCCCCCCCTCTTTTTTTCTTTTTCCCCCACGCATTCATCTTCTTCGCAATATAATAAATTATACTTTAACTAAAGTATTTCCTTTCTAATGAATAACCATGCCTATGTACGTTGTGTTGTAAGTGTGTAGTTGAAATATATGCAATTATGCATATATAAATGTATCATTGTATGATATTTCATCAAATGAAATAATTCCTAATCATACTTATCTAAATAACAAAATTCCTTAATTCATATATAAAAGTATCTCGTTCAAACAAGAAAATTATCTCGTTCGAACGAAAAAAAAATCTCTTTGGAACATGATAATTTTCTCGTTCGAACGAGATAATTTCTCGTTCGAACGAGATTTTTTCTCGTTCAAACGAGAAAATTTCTCGTTCGAACGAGATAAAAAAAAGTTTTCTTCTTTAAAATGGCACGAAAACGGCTTCGTACATTTTCCATAAACACATCAAAATGTATTTGTAATAAAATCATACGTTCAGATCTATATCTATTTAATGTAGGGTATGTAAGCGTGTTACAGTTTTTATGCATGTATATTACACAGTCCGCTATATTTAAGAGAATATAAGAAACAATAAGCGTCATTGAATGTGCAACATAATGACACAAGATCAACCAGCCTCACTTGCCATCTTATTTATATGAAATATAATATTCACACAGTAAACGTTCTGTACCTGACGGTCAGCAACATCCGTCAGTATATGAATATTATAACTACACATTGTGCATCTATTATTACCTCTGCATGCTCTAATTGCCAGTTCTTCTTTAATATTGTTGAGACCCTCAAAATCATCTATCATGAATCTGTATTGTGCAGAAGGTTTGCTGGCAATAGCAGAGAGTTCAAAGTCATCGACCTGAAAAAATATTAGATTATTTGTATTATATCTGATATTCTGAATATTGGCAATATCTTTTTAGATAACCAGAATAACCTTATATCCAACTGTCAACTAATCCCATGTTACCTATAATTAGAAAATACATGAAAAGTACAAATTCAAGATATTGTTCCGAAATCCACAACTCGAAGTCGAAGAAACACGACAATACATATGTAAATACAATATAAACAATCACGAACCTCTGCCAAAACAGAGGTGGGATCAGGTGCCATGGAGGAGTAAGTATCCCCTGCTAATTCCTAAGTCAATTTTATTCTTCAGCCACCAGCATTCTATATTCCGAATACAACTGTGGAATCTGTATCTTTTATTGTGCATTGAAATCCTCGACAAATATAATGATCACTTTATCAAAATAGTTAATACACGTTATTTTACTTGCAACACCTATGAAGTAAATACTTCCACCTAAATTGACTGCCCTAAGTCGGTACCGAAATTGTTCTGTTATCAGATATCTTTGTGATGCTTTTTTATGTCAACTCCTTGGTTTACTACAATTGTTTTGGGGAGGTTGGACACACTGTTGTTTATTTTCCTTGCTTCTACAAGAATACTGTGGTTGTGATTCTAGAAAACTTATTTGTTACATGAGACTAAAAGCATACGAGTGTTTTGCGAGTACGACTAATAAAAGAGATTGTGCACGTTCGTATTGACGCTGAGGAACTTGTCACGTTATACAACCTGTGGCTAGAACAACCGTCCGGAACCTATATCGTAATAAAATATGATATAATGAGAGGTGTTATTTCTCTTCATGTAAAGAATGCTACACAGAAAAAATATAGTTTTAACTGGAATTTTTTTTTCAAATATTAGAGAAAAACGTCAAAGACACGTAGATAATTTGTCGTTTCATCATTGCAATATCACGCCATATCTTTTATCTCCTGATTGTCATAGATTACTCAACATTTTTATCGTCCCCAGAGCAAAATGCACTTTATAAGAGATTTTTACATACATTTAAAAATGTATAAGGAAAATTCTTCTTACCTGAGAACCGATGCCGATGGCAAATATTTTTATTCCTTGAGTATGTGCTATTTTTGACTCCATTAATGTCCGATGCATATTTTGTGACATTCCATCAGTGAGAACTATACCAATTCTTGGAACATCCTGTCGCTTATTGTCTTCATTGAAGGCTTTTGTTCTTAGATAGTGGAGTGCTTCTCCAGTATTAGTTCCTCCGCCTTGATACGGTATGTGTAGAATTTCATTTTTCATATCATCCCTTGTATCGAAGTCTTCTAATCCGAACTCTTCTATAACGGATTTACTACATAAAAATAAACGATTCGTAAATGATGGATTGTCATAGTTAACACAGATGGCAAACTATGCTATTTAAGAACATTCAATTACTAAAATGATATATTATGAAATTATTCATATGAAGATATAACGCTCTTGAGAGTGATACATAAAATGCAGCATATTAAAGAATAATGCTAGTCTAGAAAGTTTCATTATTCTTGCTCAATTGTTATATTGGGTGTAGTGTCTGTTAGCTAGGACGTGAAACCTTTCATCAAAACGTTCCATAGTGTCCGTTTCGCGCAAAAAGTAAGGTAGTCTTGACAAAATTGAATTAGCAGAAAAAAAAAAGAAACAAAGAAATGTAAGGAACAGAATTTTAGAATATGGATGTAAGAATGGACATAAAAGTAAAAGAAAGATAAAACATATTAATTGATGTCTAAATAGTTTCTTTCACATTTGTTTCATAGAATGAAGGGAAGGGGACATTGTTGTTTGCGACATTATTTTATCCTTTATGAATCATTTTGCCTTGTTCACTAACATAAACGTATCCAACAAGGGACAAGTGTTTCACTTCTCTTTCAAAAACGGTGCATCTCTGGCACAGGATGCTTTATTATATATTCAGAATATATTCACATTTGGTTTGACACTTTATATCATTGTTGCATTACTAACTTTTAGGGTATTTATTGATTGGCTTTCATCAACATACCTTTGACTTAAAAAAAGTTCGCTACCAATATTTCCTCTGTTCATTATGTGTTTATCAATTATAAGTAAATTGTATAGAGAATGTAAAAATTAAAGATAGATCTGTATTGTACGCCAGAACCTTTGCCAAGCTCCTAGATACTCTACTTACTGATTTGATAACTCAGTCTTCGATATCAGATTTGAGAACAAAAAAGAATATTTAACAAATGGCACTAAAATCGTGTTTTATGACCGACATTTTGGTTTACCTTTAAAAATCACAATCGATTTCAGTCCCATCATCCTACTTCGGGAGGGAGTGGTGACTAAAAGCCTTAGGTCAGGTAGAAAACATTTTGAGAAGGCTCTTAATACCCTTTCTTATTGCGTAAAAAGTTTTTCTTCAAAATGCAAAGACGTTAAGGCGTAGAGAAAACCATGTTTTCAGATTCAATAAATGATCTCTATTTAACTTCATCTGCAGCTATCTTACAGGCAGATCCATGAATTTAATAAATTGTTGTATGTTGTTTCTAACCATGCTTATAGTTTCTTCTGCAGGTCATATAAGTAGGCAAGAGGACTTTCTTTAATCCAAAACATCATACGTGTATGACAATTTGTTTTCTGCTCTAGAGTGAAACCCTGACCAAGAAGTCATGTATTTCACAAATTTGGTAGATGATTTTATTCTCTTTAATGTTAGTATTTAGCTTTTTACAAAGGAATGTATTAGAAGTGTTTGCAAGAATATGCTATTTTAGCGGTTTTTGCACAATCATAATGACAATTTGTGTCAAGATTTATGGAATTCATAATTCTTTCAATTTTTCCCACAAACGCCGCGCACCAGATTTGAACGCCATTGGATCTGTAGTTGTTTAATATGAATTCAAAATGCTGAAATGTTAATGCCCGAAAAACCAATATTATTAGTGACTAAGGTAACAGTAAAAGGGGAAAAATATAGATTACCTTTCCGCACATCTAGGAAAATCATATGTAATGATATATAATATTTGTTAACGTAGCCACAAGGCAAATTGATACGTTATTCAATGGCACTATCCATAGATAAGCAATCGTATTGTTGAGACTCTAATTAGGACGTTAATCAGCAAAATTCACTGTTGGGTCCTTTTATGGTGTCATGTCTGTCATGAGCACGGTAATGTAATAAACGACACGCAATAAGATCTAATTACTTTGAACCTAATATCTGGATTACATAAAAATGGATGTAGCCGGCGATCATCATTTGCAATGTGTTCAGGAATTATCATGCAGTTTCGGCATTTTTTATTAATATAAAAACACCAAAAATTTTGAGAAATTGAAAATAAGCTTTTTAAAAATTCATTTTAGGTATAAAGATTGTTCTCCCAAAATTAAATTCTTAGAAAAATCATAACAATTTTTCCCCATTGATTTTGTCCCGTAAATGACTGAGACTAAAATGTCCATATATATTATAACGATATACTGTCCTTGAATTTTACACTTGCATTTTTATAACATTATCGATATGGTGACGTAATGTTAACTTAACCACACCATTTCTTTGGCTTTTGTCAAATTAAATGACCGTCCTAAGTCGGTATCGTAATTGCACTACAATCAGATATTTTTGTAATGTGTTACATGTTCTATTATATTATCTATATTCATGTATTGTATAGCTCCATGGTGACTTCTGCCACATAACTGAGCAGGTAACTCCTCTTTTTTCTTCTTTATGAAATGAATTTCAAAATTCATTTAACTTAGTTCAGAATAGATATCCATTTACTTCATTAACTTTTCTTTTTCTATTTATCATACTTTGTGTATCATAGAAATTGTTAATTACGACGTGACTGCATTTTATTAGCGATTATAAAATGGAAAGTTTGCAAAGGATTAAATTATCCTTTGGTAAAATGTGATTTAGAATTGGGGGGGAGGGAGATAATAGCACAACGTTTGATCTGTTCTGGCAGGTACACCGTGGTCATAAAGTTCGAACCGACGTTGGAGAAACTGTTTGAATGATTCCACTAATACTTAGCATATTCGAAACCAAGTTATAACTTTTGTTATCATTTCTTTTTCTAATTTGGAAATTTACTACAAACTACAGAAGTATTTATCTCATGCACAACTCTGTTCGTATATTGGTTGTATAGCTCTTTCTTTAATGTGAACTCAATAATTAGCCTTCAACCAAGTATTTTCTTTGGATTTCCAAATATTCGGCCTTGAACATCAATAAAACAACATAGGTTATCCAAATGCACTAAATAAAATGCATTAAATATATACACGTATATATTCTGATATTTAGGGGATTAACGTACTGTGTTTGATAGTTTCCAAGTTTCCACCAGGTATACCGTTGTTATACCGTTGGAAGTACAAATCAAAGATATTGATCCGATAGTTTTCCTGGTTTAGTGGTTCCAAAAATATAACCACGGTATACCTGTTGGGATCAATGAAACACAGTATGCTTATCCCCATTCTAATTCACAGTAATACAAATAAAAACTTTCTCTCTTTGAAATTACCCCAACTTCCTCGTTGCTATGGAAGCGCCATGTTTAAAATTCTTCCGAGAAATGAATTTATACCTATTGCACTGACATAAGAAGTTTCTGCATTTCTTCATTTTCAAAACTTCATGAATAAATTATCAATCACAGATTGATTCACACATGTGTGATTTGACATAGCATCGTAAACGGCTCAACAGGCCGGTTTTGCTGCGGTGCGGCGAGATGAAATAACATTCTAGAAAGCATGTTGCATGGTGGTACACTATGTACGTTTTCAGTTTTGTTGTTTAAATTTTATTCTAATGATTGTGCACGTAAATGTTAGAACTAAAAACTTCAATTCGTCCTTGATATGAGATTTAAGATAAACAGTGAGAGCACTAGACGGAAGTCGGTATATACAGTGTTTTTGATAGATGGAGTCAGCGGCAATGTGGACGAAGAATACGTAATAAATTTGAAGACGGTACATCGTGGTTACACATGTCTGAATGCTAACGTGTGGACCAATCAGAACAAAACAAATGAATTAGAATTATTATCATATGCTACAAAAAGAAGAAACTGCTGATTATTTTAGCCCTGTCATCAAGGATTTTGGAATACAACTTTTACAATACCGATTGATTTTAAGAAATTATTGTAATATTTGGCTCTTTTGAAAGAATACATTGATATTTCCGTCTAAGAAGGCCTATTACCCGATACTGTTTTATATATGGTAAACGACGATTCGTGACCATGCATAGGCGATGACAGCAAAGAAGAGCATAGCTTAAATAGCTGGGATAGTTATAAGCAGGATTGACAAAATAGATAAAGAGAGTAATTAAAAATTAATCAAATTTTCTATGATATCGTGTACCTAAAACTGATGACGCCGATTCTGGTTTTATTTGGTCCTATATCAAACAGATCTATTAGATTGCTGGCAAAGCGAAGTTGCTTTTTGTAATCGTCCTCTTCAATACTGCTGCTGGAGTCAAGAACCATAACAATATCAGCCGGTTTTCCACCACAAGCTAAACAAAAAAATATTATATTTTCATAATGTAATATCATAAACTCATGATGTGGTTGCAATTATTACCAAAACAATCATTACTCATACACGCCATAAGAAGGGAAAGACATCTAATTATAATTGGCTGTATAATAATATATATATAATATATAATATAATAATAATAACAATAATAATAATAATAATAATAATAATAATAATAATAATAATAATAATAATAATAATACATTACAAAAATATCGATTTTATGACAGATACGATACCGACTTAGGTCGGTGAATCGAGTGACAAATGGTACTCAATTGGGATGGTAAATCGGTTTACAGGCCCACCTTCCCACTCATCTCAAATGCAGTACGGTCAAAAGACACACATTTAAAAGTTATAAATATTCCTTCAAATAGAGAAAAAGGAGAAACCATGCATACATAAGTGTTGTTTAATATAACACAGCAATTATTTTCCCATATGGAGCCGGAAGAAGAAAAAATCGGCGTGTCTAGACAAACCCTTTGAGATTCAACAGATACATTTAAAACTCGTATAAATCCGAGCCCATATATACTGAATGTTGCCATTAAGATACAACGGACGTTAGATAACAAGCTCCGTATAAAGCAAGAAATGTACATTAATTATTAATTTTTCACTCATAATCAATAAATTGACTTCAGTTGCTCGACGAAGTTTTCCGTTCATCAATATATATATATATATATATATATATATATATATATATATATATATATATATATATATATATTTATATATATTTATATATATATTTTTTTTTTTTTTTTTTTTTTTTGCTTTTTTTCAAATTTGCTTCAATGTTATAGCTTAATGCTGACATTATTGTCAGATTACTACTTTTACATTAAAAAATAAACAAGGTACTCCATCTACAATCATAACTAGAAGAGAAATCGGAAAACATCTGACCAAGCTGTAAGACAGAAATCACCAAGAATATGCACATAAAACATAGAACACTAATTTGACTTTGTATGGCTCACATCTATCTCCTAACATTGAATAATGCGTCATCAGTGAGAAGATTTTAGATATTACTGATGCATAGATGGAAACTAACAGAGCTATTACATAAAATTAAGATAACCTTCCATTAATAAATTGTTTGGTAGAGGTTATCAGAATATTACATTTCCAATGTATAAAATTACATTTCCATTAACAATAATATCTGTTAATAGAAGCATTGATATTTACGTCACTTGTGAATCATTAGGGTTGTTTTACTTTGATGTTGGAAAAGTCCTTTTTGCGTATTCGTAATTGTTGCCTTTATAAAGGGTAATGAAATGCAGCTATATTATACATCAAGTGATGAAAGAATTGAAATCGTGATTCTATAAACATAACATCTATACCAGTATATTATAACTAATAATCTCAATAACAATTTTATTTAAATTTTTGTATTGGATGAATACTGGTATTTGTGCATTTGGTCCATAATATCAAAGCTATTCAATTTTGATAATAATATAATTACGTATCCATGGTACAATGTCATCTTTAACCTGCTCTAATTTTTGTTATTTCCCTTAACATTAGCGGTTACAATACAATATTTGAAAACATTTTTTACTTACGTTGGTATTCTTCAGTTGAAGATTTAGCCTGAACCTAAAATAATATTATGTAAGTATAATATCACTGGAAATAATAATATAGAATGACAATCTAAGCTTTAATGTATAAATATCAAGAATCTATACTTTATACATTTATTCGGTCTTTTCCTTATACAGAGTTACTTCCCATTTTGGAACAGTATCTGACGTAAAACACTAATAAGTTAATTATTCTAAAACTAAGGAGTAGCTCCCTCATGCATAGCTCTGTCCTCAGATTCTTTGCTTCACTTATCGATCATTTTTGTTTCAACACTGCTCTTCAAATATTTATATATTTTGAGAATTCCAATCATTCGGCTACGAGCATCACTGAAGAGACATAACTTGTCGAAATGCGCAGATGGTACACAAAATTAAAAGGTATATATATGTTCTATATTTATTATGACATGAAATAATAGTCCACAAATGGCGTTTTCATAGAAAATTGATGACGTCATAATTGTTTTACGTCAGATACCGTCTCAAATGGGAAATAACTCTGTGTAACGAAAAGACTCAATAGAATATAGTAATCATCTGGCGCCTGAAAGCAATATCCGCATAGTACATCAGCAAGTTCACCTTACTGTATATATGAGATCGAAGATCTATCTCTAAAAGTTCTGACTTAACTAAATACTTTTCTTTCTTCCTTTAACTACGTCACAAATTTCATCTAAACTTTAAAAAAACTGAAATAAAACAAAATTTAAACACTTACAGACTTCAATAACATTGAAATCATGGACGGTCAATTGACGTCATGTGGTTCTGTTCATAGTCTTCAAATTCCTTTTTATAAAGCAATTTGAGTCAACTTTATTCTGAATATATGTGATTAATGTGTCTTACTGGGCGTAATATTAATCAGTTTAAAAAAAACAAAAACATAACAAAAACCCCAATCAAATAAACAAAAAAAAAGAAAACAACAACAAAAAAAAGTATAGGCCATTATATTATAACAATGAGACTTCACAATTCTGTATACTACATGATAGATAAATTAAAATCTGGATCATAAATAAATGTTTCAAGTAAAAAAAAGAATATATTTAAGTAAAAGGTGTGGGGAAAGGCACGTTAAAATTTAAAAACTTCAACACTGCTGAATAAAACTGAATTGAACAACTTAAGGTAAAGAATATATATTAGGCTTATTTCTATGATAAAAAATGATGGATTAGAAGAAATCATTATGTCAAATGAAAGTTTAGTTTAATTTATATACATTGACCTTGAGAATTTTGAAAAAAATTTGAATTTTAATCCAAGTAAGGTTCAAAATGTGTAGCATTGAATCCTATGAAGAAAAACGAATTTCTGAAACTTTTTAACAAAGAAATAGAATTAAGAATGTACTACAATGGTAAATAAAAGGTGTAAATGAATTCTTTTTCAAAATTTATCGAGAAACTAGGAGTTACCTGTCAATTTTTTTAATTCAAGCGGTAAAAGTAAAAATCTATCCGTAATGTCATTTCAAAAGAAACATTTGAACTTTTTCTTAAATCAATAAAAGAAAGCATTGTTAACACAAATTCATTGATGTTTAATGTTATGTTGGCTGTATTGTGTAACTAATACTTTACAGCATATTGACCAATAACCTCAGAAGTATCAACATGCATCCACCGATGTCAACCGTCAAGCTGAATGACCTTGACATTTTAGAAATAACCTGAGTGGTCATTTCCCGAAAGACCAATTTATAATTCAAATCAGTATGGTGTTTGAATATTGAAAATTTACTACAATAGCAGCCCCTTTGGTATCTTAAATTGTATTTTTGAGTGTCCTTGGCCATTTCAAAAATTATCTTAAGTGACCTAGCTGAAAGTATCATATTCTAAGTGGCAGCATAGTACAAAACATCAATCCAGAGTGCACAGACAAACCTAAAAATTATACAGTACACTCTAGGGTACATAAACAAACATCGAAGAAAACAAAGCAATCCAGGATACTTAACCAAGCCTAGAAAGTACTCTAGAACTTTCCTTTTCCTGTTCAAGAGACTAATAACAAATGGCAGGTTAGGGTGATTGTATTTAGATTCTTTTATAAAGTAAATCGGCTGGAAAGAGTTAGCGACCCCATTATTTCCAAATCGGTAATATAAATATAATTCTCGGAACAGTTCCTAAAGAATTTGGCATGGTTTTGTTGTAATTGAATAATGATAAAACCAGAATTCAAGACTCGTGAAATCAGCAGTAAAAGGTGTTTATGTTATAAATATTTTATGTTATTTTTGGTCCATTAGTGCAGTATAAAATAACTATCTGTATAATACCTAACGGATTTCCATACAAAGAATTCATATAATTTATGGTGATCCTATAACACATGTCACTTATCCGACGATTGCAAGTTACAAATTATGTAATTCGGACTATCGTATAAGGGAAAATTTATGCTTGGAATTAGAAATGGCCTTTTCGTCGTTTCAGACTTAAAGGATGAAAATAAAAATGACATAGAATATTCTGATTGATCTCAATTTCTTCATTATAGCTTGAAGGTACTCCCTGTATTGATTATAATTGAGTATAGGTGTCAAATGCAAGCTTTAAAGGATCCGTTATTGTCAATTACTATTGTTAAATAAACACTGCCCACGCTCAGATGATCTAATGACCACTATTCTGACAGTTTAATCTCAAAAATAATGATTCATGTTAATGGTTGTTCGCGCGCAAGCATCAATCTTTAGAAATAGATAAGTTGACAATATTTTTGTACCTCATAAATATAGAACATATATACCTATTAATTTAGTGCACTATATGCGCATTTCGACAACTTATGTCTCTTCAGTGATGCTCGTGGTCAAATGATAGGAATTCTCAAAATATATAAATATTTGAAGAGCAGTGTTGCAAAAAAATGAACCAAAGAATCTATCTTTTTACAGTGAATTACTTAATTTGATGACTGAAAATTTGAAGTATATATTAAATGTCAGTACACTGACAACTAGACTTATGATGCCCTCGGGAACTATCAGTCCACCAGCAGTGACACCGGCCTAGTGGTTATAATATTCATATCATGAATCGCTATCTTATCTAACATATAATTTTATTAAAAGATCACTTCCTTTTTTCCATTTTTAGATTTGCTTCAGTGATCATAGTGAATAAATACACTGTAGATATGGATGATTATAATTCACATGACTGAAGTGTCAACTTCCAGACAAAAAGACAAATACTGGAGCAATTCTTATCTAGAGGTAAATATTTTGGACAGTGGTGATCTCTCCCTAAATGACATGTTTTCGATAAATACTTTTGCATGTGATGAATTTTTTACACTGCATTATACATCTAGATAAGAATTGCGGGGTTTCTTTTCGGTAATTAATATTGTTAACACTATGAAGTGGTTAAATTTGTTGAAGCTGTGAAAAGCTTAGCTGGTGATGTTGTTAGATTCCCGAATTGCGCCTTTTTGTTAATGAGGTTGGTAAACTCCAACTGTCATGTTGCAGTATGACTGACAAATTGTTAGATGCAACGTAAACCACAAAAAAACCCCATCACACAATAGACGATCTTCATATTTTACATGATATAAGCGGCCCAAGACCCGACATGCAACCGTTTGCCGCAATTTTTATTTTGACGTTTTATGGTGACGTCACTATCTAGTTCTTTACATCAAAATGAAAACCCCGGCAAAAAGTAACATGTCGGGTCTTGGGTCGCTTATATCATGTAAAATATGAAGATCGTCTATTATACAAGTAAAAAGAATGTCCGGCCACTTTGCCTATATCATGTGGAAATTTTGTTTCCACTTTATAATGGCTATGTGGCCGAAAATTTTAAAAAAAACATTAAGTGTTTCTTGTTATTTGTATAAAGTGGCATTTTACACCCAGTAACTATTCTATCAAGTGTTAATATATATTTGCTTAATGTTACAAAATTGCCATAATAACATATCGAATTAACCATACCAAAAAAGAATTCAGTTTTATTATTAAAATAATATGATAGATATATATGATAATATGATAAATATTGGTTGCAGATACCATAATTTAAGTGTTACTTTAATATTGTTTTATTTTTATATTAAAGGAGCATAGTCCGATTGAAGTCGAGAAAAGTAAAACAAAAAAAATGTAAACGGATTTCTTAAACGACAATAGATTGTTAGTACATTATCTAAGATGTGTAAAAGTATCGATACCAAAGTCGATGTCGTTAACGTGATATTCCCGTTTCAAATTTGCAACATAACCACACAAAATCCTAGAATCTTGATGAGGAAGTTAACATGAAATCACGTGACAATGAAACTCGAGCTTTACCCGATTCTAACATTTGTTCCACTTCTCTTTTTTTTTTTCTTTTTTCCCCCATCGATCAGAGTCTGTGTATAGTTTTTTTTCTACCACACTTTTGGGTTTCCCGTGCTCGTATTCCTTCATTTGAACCATTGTTGTTTTTTTCTACAGTGAATATCCGCACGCGCATGATTCTGGGTTGAGCATCGCCTTATTTGGAGAATTGGAACCAACCGAATTTAATTCGACTTAATATTCTTTATTCTACGAAAACATTTAGGGATTTTAGTTTTAAATTTTTCAATTAACACAATGTTTATAATCTATGCAATACAGAAAAAAATAAGATATTGTCGTAATTTAGCGTTTTCATGCTATAATTTTCCAGTTTCGGACCACGTCGTTCTAATTGATTTCTTCTTGTGTGTTTTAGTTTGAGTTTTTCGGCCAAATGATGACTTCTGATTCATATGTGCGAGAAAGATTGTCATCGACATGTAAAGCACACAACAATAAGTAAATCAGAATTAAATTCTGAGATATCAATCAGAACTCAGTTAAAAATATCTATCATACAAAATAAAAATCTGGGCAGTCTGGGACCCCTTGCAGAAACAGAGGAAATTTTCTCTCTGTTGTACAGAAAGGATTTCAACCTAAAATGTAAATCAACAAAAATGATCGAATATTTTTCCAAACATTATGAAGCGTTTATAAAATTTAATACTAAATTAATACTAATAACACTGCAAAACATCGATAAAATGAAGTATTAAATAAAACAACAGTCAGTTTACCTGAGACGTAATCATCAGCAACAGAAAAAGGACAACCATCTTGAACGATGTCATGAAGCAACACTGATCAACTAAGTGTTGTGCGCAGGAATATCTCCATAGTCACGTTATTATATCAGATCAATGCATTCTCCATGGGGACTTGTTATTTTGCATGTTTAATTTGTTGATCGTAGATGACAGAAACTCTACTCTAACCAAACGTCAATATGTGGAAGATTTCATGATGAACGAGAGCCACACTTTAGAGTTATATCATTGACAATCTCGGGGGAGGATACTTGATTGACGACCAAACGAATATTCGTTAGAATTTCCTTTTCCTTTCCCTCCATGAACACCTTTCAGATTGTTATAAACCACCGATCTGGGAATACATCCATCAATTGATACCAAAGCAAATAAGCAGCGCTTATAATATGACCATTAATGCAGTTTTCAATCCATCAATTAGGTGGAAATGAAGTGACTCGTGTAGGGTACCAAGTGTTGTTTTAGTTCGTGTTCGGCAGTGTGCCGTCGGGAAGTTGAAAATTAAAGCCTTTACTTGTCAAGTCTGGAAAATTATGCTGCCAATAGAGCAATCCCATTTACAAAAGGAAACGAATAGCATATGCTTACTTTATAATTGATATTCATTCCGTACAACTACAATAATAATGTAAAGTACTAAAGTTTTCGAGGTCACTTGATTCCAACATTTACATTAATCTACCAGTTCAAAAGTTAAAAATATTTATAAAGATTAAATTAATAGAAATGTTAAAGTATTCGTGTAATAAAAGGGATGTTTGGATGATAAATGGTATAAACAAATGAGAAATATCAATGAAATTATCCTTAATTTAATAACCCATTGCATTTTTGTGTTTGTTAATACAGCAGATTCAGACAGAGACAATTTAGACACCGCTTAATGAATAATGTCATCTTATTATGGCTGGTGTAACTAGCTTGCAGGAGATACTCAACACCAAGGGCTATTAATGTCGTCGATTGATATCTTCGTTTCCACAAAACGCTTTTTACTGCCTATTTCTTGTATTTTACAACGCAGTTTTGAGCAGTTTCAGCATATTCAATTTGTATGTATATGTTTGTGTCTGTTATGAACTCAGGTCTCAAATTCCAATGTATAAAACTTTCACTAGTTGCCGGTATCAGTAACCATAATCAGCTATAATTATCTTATCCGCTTTTCGCAGATATACTTTCAACACAGACTCCGGTTGTACATCCAAGTCAGTAACATTGCCCCTTCGTGATTAAACCTTTATGTCAAGCTAAACTCTCTGATTACTTGACAGTATCTGGGGAAAACAGATATTTTGATGGCATAGAGTAAATATGACTCATATCCAATAAAATATATTTAGCAAGCATGCACGAATCCAGAAATTTGGCGAAAGGGTGTCCACCCCTAATTAATTTTCCGAGAGGGGTCCATTCATGTTTTTGTGTGTAATATTATTTATTTTTACATCGACAAATAACAAGAAAAGCCATTTTCGCCGAATCTTAGAATAGGTCCAAACCCCCAGTCCAACCCTCTGGATCCCCTCATGGCATGTATAGAAATCTGTATGCTAAGAAATATAGCAGGCGTATTTTTTAACTCCTTAGAAACTTCCAATTGTAACTTTCAACTAATATTTTTCTTATATACAGATTTATCCTATTCTTAGGATTCTTTGTACTTTTAAGCGGACTCATAATCCGATTAACCACATTACTTGAGTGACATTTGTCATTTGAATTGGCCGTCCTATGTCGGTACCACAACTGCAGTACAATTGAATAGTTTTCTGACGTCATTTGTGTTTTTATTCTTGTGTTCTGTAAACGGCCGTTGCGACTTTTCTAATACCGCAGAGCAGGCTGACTTCCGTTTATACAGTTGAGTGCAGTCCTAACCTTACATTCAAGTGCACTTAACAAGTGCACTTCAAGTTTAGTTTTTCGTCCTGAAAACCATTCTTAAAGTTTAGTCAAGTACACTTGATATCAAGTTTACTTTAAAGTAATTCCGTCTTCAAGTTTACTATCACGTGACACCAATTTTACTTTTCACGTACAAAAATTCTTTTAATAGAAAAATATAGTAAATGTACATGTATAAGGAAAGTAAACTAAACTTGAAGTGCAATTGGAATAAACTTGGAATCAAGTTTAGTACTAAATTTGGAATTAAGTTTACTACTAAACTTGATTCTAAGTTTACTCTGTTGTCGCCAAGTAAACATGAAAAGCAGTCATAAAGTTAACTTGAAGTGCTCTTTATGTAAGGTTAGGACTGCACCTAACCGTAAAGCGTGTGCTTTGATTATACTGCTTTTAGGATTAGTGGGAAAGTGGGTCCGTAAACCGATTAATCACACCAATTCATTGACTACTTTCATATCAATTGACCGTCCTAAGTCGGTATCGCAGCTGCACTTTAATCTAAAGTTTTCTTTTTTTTAATTATTACATTATTAACAGTACATTTCCGTGATGACTTTTCATACGGCTGAGTCATATGCTTTTATCTTTTCCTTTATAAGAATATTTTAATTTCCTCTCATCCTGTGAATTCTAGGTCATCTTTATGAACACCATTTGTTAAGCCGAAATAATGATCATTATGATATGAAAATTTTAAATAATAGCGGTTATTGATTATTGATGAAAGTCCGTATCCAATAATCTGTAATTAGCCTCTCTATTGTTATTTGGAAATAACTTATAAAGTTGAAGATACTGTGGTATTGTCATTTCCGTGTTTCATAAATTCGCTTCAACGAAAGAATAATGATATTGTTGTATTTCAGATGTCACTGCTACACATCTCTCACAACAAAGTCCCCTGATGGACTTTCATCGACCTCGGTGAATGGGAGCTGGGTTTAGGTACCAGGGAGAAGAAAGGTTTCTTATTTGGCTGGAGCTGCACTGCATGGCCCCCAAAAATGTAAACATTTTGATACTATACATATGACATGAATGCCTAACCAACGATATATCACTGAGTATCAGGGGAAATACATCATACTCATGAAAATACGTTGACATGTTCCAACATTTGATATTAATGATATACTTACGTAATATGCTAAAATTGAATATGAGAGAGAGAGAGAGAGAGAGAGAGAGAGAGAGAGAGAGAGAGAGAGCGCGCAACTGACCATATAAATGTACGTATATTTATGAAAATATGAGAGAGACGGAGGGATGGTTTGCATAATGCAACATTTTCACAAGATCAAAAGGAGTTGAACGTGAATGGCAATTACAAATCGTCTTATCATTTGAATATTGAGAACTGCCAGCCAACCTATCACCAGCATATTTGCAGAAACCAAATGTAATAACAATAATATTTGAACACAACACAGTTTATCTGCTGGTTGTAATTTGTCGAGCAGAAAAAAACATTAATCTCTTTGGGAAAACCGATTGTGCAATGTCTGTAAATACAATTTTATGGTAATGTAGAAAATATTAATCTGGAAGGAAATGCTTTATTGAAAAAATATTCTTTTATATTAAAAAAGCTTCATCACTTCAATGTACTTATTACACTGGCATTGTCGTTTGGGGTTGTTGGATTTTTTTTTTTTTTGGATGAAAATAGAGGGTTGTGTTTTTAAGCAGATAATAACGACGACGAGGAGGAAGAGGAAGACGATGACGATGACAATTACAGTACAACAACGACGACGATGATGATGATGATGGTGATGATGGTGATAATGATGATGATAAATACTGACGACGACAATGGTGATGATGATGATGAAGATGATGATGATGATGATGATGATGATGATGATGATGATGAATTACTGACGACGACAATAGTGTTGATGATGATAATGAATAATGATGTATTACTGACGACGACAATGATGATGATGATGATGATGATGATGATGATGATGATGATGATGATGATGATGATGAAGACTTACTGACGACGACAATGATGATGATGATGATGAATTACTGACGACGACAATGATGATGATGATGATGATGATGATGATGATGATGATGATGATGATGATGATGAATTACTGACGACGACAATGATGATGATGATGATGATGATGATGATGATGATGATGATGATGATGATGATGATGATGATGATGAATTACTGACGACGACAATGGTGATATCCAGTTCGATCCCCGCCGTGGGCACAACGGTGTTCTGTCTTTCGGATGAGACAGTAAAAACCGACGTCCCATGTCACGGTAAGCATTGGTCGTAAAAGATCCCTCACTGCTTCGGGTGGGTCCGTTGCTAAGGTGGAAATTTCTAAGCGATGTAAGTGACGTAAAACAATAATCAATCAATCAATCTACTAGCTATGTGGACGGAGTTAACAGATAGTAATATATATAATAGATATGAACATTTCATTTTTTTTTTTCGATCACATTCATTATCTTGTGCTCCAGTGTGGCGATGGAGGTAAAGTCCGACGTGTGTATAGTACAATACCAAGTGATAACATGCAGGGTTCACGTGTTGACATATCAATGATACATGTGATGCATACATGTACGTGTGTACAAACAAGTTCGGTCTGCGTTGTCGGGACTTGGAAAGTTAGAAAAAAGGAAAGAGTCAATCACTTTTTGTTTATAAGTCTACGTTCAAAACTTTTTTTCTGGTGAATGTATTCATATGAAGTTAACGGAGTATTGGAAACAGTATGCAAATGTACGTTTTTTTTTTTTTATTTTCATGGCACATATTTGATTCAGTCCTGATTACAATATTTATATATTCACACACAGTGGCGGATTTAGCAGGGGAAAGGAACCCGTCCCATCCCATCATTTTCTCGCCACAGGTATGAGTAAAATTTCAGATTTGGCACCCAAGATGGCTGAGTATTTTGCCTAATACTTAATTTTCAAATGACGTGGGCCCGCCCTCTTTTCGGAAATCCTGGATCCGCCACTGTCGTACAAGTATATATAACTGAAATTCTAAATTCAACGAAATTAAATGTTTTAATAATAATTTCTATTGATATATTATATGCATGGACAAAAAAATTAAAGTGGAGCCTCTCTCTCTCTTTCTCTAGTCTGTCTGCCCCCCCCCCCCCCCATCCTTTTTTCACACTACACCTCTGGATCAACTGATGATATTTAAAAATTAATCACTTATCAATTCCAAACTGCAAGTGAATGGTAAAAACAAAAACAAGAGGACTTGCTATATCATGTCTTTTTCACTGATGAAATAGTGTAATTGATGAACTTAACTGTTACAATTAATCTTATTTCCCACGGTACATGAAATTGGGGTATAATTTCCCTCGGTTGAGTCTCTGTGTTTTATTGAGGTTTGTTCTCCGCGGTTTCATATCGCGATGTGAATAAAGTGCTAAGATTCCGGGTTGTTGGTTGGTTGGTTGGTGTTTTATGTCGCTTTCAACAATACGGAATATCGCAACTACAATAACGTCAACATACACGCGCACATTGTGATTGTTTTGATGTCATATAATTATGACGTGAGAAGCCCACATAAAATTCCCACATCGAGAACAATGGAATTGGTAGGTGACTAAATGCAAACCGTGACGGATTTTAGTAGTTGCGATACTCCGTATTTTTCAGTTATATCGCGATATGGAAGCAGGAAGTAACCAACCTCTTAAACTTCGAACCTGGATCGTCGGCGTCGCAAGCCAAGCACTTAACCACTACACCAAGCCCGCCCCTGTTAAGATACCGGGGAGATGTGAATAAACAACATAGATACTGTTAGATAGATCTATCACACAAGACAAAATTGAGATATAACCTTCACGGACCATTGGAAAAATCAAAGGTGGGACCAGCTGACATGGAGGAGTAAGCATCGCCTGCTGACAGAGTCATAGAAATATGCCATGTAGTTTTATTCGTGGTCAAATTACTTGTTAACGATGTGACTGTAGTCACAATCAGTAAAAAGTCATGATAACTATAAAATCATAGACAGGAATGTAGTCTGCTTTCAGAACGAGTGTAAATATCTCCGTACGGAGTATCACAACTACTAATATCCCGTCACGGTTTGCATTTAGTCACCTACCAAATCCATTGTTCTCGATGTGGACACTTTTATGTGGGCAACTTACGTCATAATCATATGACGTCATAACAATCACAAAGTGCGTGACGTTATTTTAGTTGCGATATTCCGTATTGTTAGAACAAAATAAAAATAAATGCTTCTTTTTATGATCTCTTATTCGCCCGTAAAAAATGTAAGTTACATCAGTTTATATACAGATTCAAATTAAACATACCTCTTGAACAATCGACTGTAAATCAATGACTCGGTCTTAAGCACATTCCGGATTGTATCAACACGGTTTCGCTTCTAAATTTATTTACTAGAAAGGGAAACTATACAAACAGACACGTTGATGAAAAACAACAAAAAAATTATCGTGTAAGGTATACATGAATAGAAATGTTAAACGAAAATTTGAAATCCTTAGAAATCGATGAATTAAGACAAATTCTGAGGTCAAAGGGGCTGAGGACGAGAGGTCGTAGAAGAACCCTGGTAAGAAGGAGGGTTGCCGGGCCATCTCTCAATCTCATGATGATCGCCTCATTTGATCACGTCATTTGTTTATTGTTTGTGGTGATTTAATACTTATAACAGCCTGGGCGTTTAAATTTTTGTTGTTGTTTACAAACTCTTTGTATCCTTGATTTTCGACTTTTTGTTTTGTGAATTTCCTCTGATCACTTTTTCTCAATATAATTCAGTACGATGATTTTTTTGGTACCTATTTACATTTTAACTTACAGCATCATGCTTAAAGTTTAACTGCTTTACTAAAGTGGCATGCTTTAGAAAATTAGATCCAGGGCCATCTAGGATCTTGACTTTCGATATAGATAGTTTTCAAATGCATGAAATTTGATTGGAGTTCAGTCTTCAACATAAACCACGAAGCCTGGTGTTCAAGGCTTGTAAAATCAGGATTGGACATGTAAAAAATTGAGATCATATGCCCAAAGGGCTTGTTAACATTTCCCCATTATCTGGAAATTATTGTAGTATTTCTTCCTTTTTTTACATATAAAGAAGGGACTGATTCTCGCTGAAAATTGATTAAAAGAGCACCACCATTTCATGAAATTACATGACAGAAGAAATTCCAACAACATTGTCACATGGTTGGTATAGACCCTTTCAAGTTAACTCAATAACTGCAGCACTAATGTTTCACTTATTTTCCACCCAAAACATCAGTTTGCAGTTAAAATGAAACGGTCTGTACAAATGTTTTGTGCAAAATGTATTGCAAATGGAGATAACTGAGAGAGAAATTGAAAGAGTATCTAAAAACTTCAGGCTTGTGAAAATTTGTTCAGGCTTCTTAATTTGGAGTGTTACCTGCCCTTTGGGCTTGTATTGAAAAAAGTTTATTTCAAAGACTAGGAGTTACTTCCCTTTTTTTGCCATTTTGGAGGTGAAGCTGGAGTTTTTGCTTCATAGTCATACCAATTGTCTTGAATGTCTTTTAGAAAGTTTCCGTCCTCTGAAAACAAGACAGCCCAAGTTTTAATGCTCCATAATAAATTTCAACCCATTGAGAAATTCCTGTCTGATAGATTTTTTCTTTGGTTTAATTCAGTTCAGGGATTAGACTCCAGTTTTACTGACTTCCTTGATTTTTCCTCAAGTCAGCGTAAATCCTTCCTTGTTCATGATAGGATCAAGTTATTAAATGTGTTTTGCTTGAAAATAAAGACTTAAGAAGAACACATCACATTTTCACTACCTCTTAACATCATTATCTGTTAAAGTGCGTGGTAACCAATATATCACTTCCTTGGTGATAAGACAAGATCTTAACTTTTGATATGCTGAAGTAAATTCACAAAATTCAGCAAATATTTATATTGATAAACCCTCAGATTGATATCCTAGTTTATAGATGTATAGTTTAGTACTATAAAAGTAGTGAAAGTGAATAGTGAATTATCTCTGATCAAAGAGTACACAATGAATCGAACAATTAAGGATTGCAGATCAGGGTAATAATTTCTATGATTGAATATTAGAATCTTACTGGCAAAGGTATTGGTCAAGATCTCTCTGCCATATGTAAATTATTGGATAGAAAAATTCAGATTTAAAGTATTACGTCATTGTTGGTATTTCCTTACTTGATGTAATTATGATCTTGGTGAGTCTAGAGGCCAAATGATGTATCCTCTCACCTTATGTAAATTCTGTGTTCAAATTCTGCAAGCCAAAAAGCCACATACAATGTAGGTGAATTTGCTGAAGATGAATACATGTACTAGATAGTTTTCTCCAAGTATTGATGTTTTCTTAAACAATGACACTGACTGTCTTCCTATTGGTGAAATAGTCTTAGTGATTGGCTTTGATAGGCTTTAACTTTGAAACTGAAAGTGGAAATGCATGAAAGTTTTGGTAATTTTGTTTCCTTTTGTTCTTTTTTCTTTTATAATTATTCATCATATTTCATGTGCATGGCATGTATCTGCATTTTTGAACTTTTTTAAAATGATTTGGAGAAATCGTATTTTCTCCATTCTTTTAAAATATTATTATAGAAACTTAAATTTAATGTGTGGCAAATCACGAAATGTATAATAATTCTAGAATTATGTGAAAACTTTTATATTTATCTTTTCGAATGATTTTGTTTTTCATTATTTAAAGAGTAGATTTTAGTATTATTTTTCGTTGATTGTTTCATGTTATATGAGGATTAATAAAATTCCCAGATACATGTAGTGGTGATAGCATCTACATATACATTGTACATGGTGTATTGCACAGAAGTTTTAACTTCTGAAGTGGACCGTCACCGATCCAAAGCAATCAGAGAACTTGCACATGTCCTGTGTGATGACATAAGCATGGCATGTGTCTGCATTTTAGAACTCTTTTAACCAAAAAGCAAAGAAATAAAATATTTTCTCAATTCTTTGAAAAGATTTTGTTAAAAATTTGTAGTAGGTCAGTATGTGGCAAATCATGAAATGTGCAGTAATTGTATAATTATACAACAATGCTGGTTAAGCACTGGGTAGTCAGAAAACTTTTACATGCCATTGTGTCTAACTTGAGAAACTAGACACCAGTTGAATCAGCAGTTGGATTCAGGCTTGGTATCTCTTGGCCATGAGCCAGGCATTCCACAGACTTAACATGCTTTCTTTGTTCTTTCTTTCTTTATTTCTTTGGCTAGGGTTGGGAAGGGGTTGCCCTAAATACCAATAAGGAATAAGAATAGAATGGGATTATATATGTATTGATGATAAAAGAGAAAATTGAAGACATCTGACAAAGCCGTATGACAAAACTCGCCAAAGACATGCACACAAAAATGACAATAGCAGAATTTACACGTAAGAACGACATTACAAAAATATTCGATTGTGCTGCGGTTACGATACCGACTTAGGACGGTCGTTTGAAGTAACAAGCGTCATTCAATTGGTGTGGTTAACCGGTTTAGGGAATAAAGAATCACATAGATCAACATTTACTGAATGGCAGAAGTAGCTCAAAGCCATCCAAATTTTTATTTTCAAATTTTTGAAAATGCTTTAGTAAAGACTGATTTGTTTTTCAATGTACACATGAGTATGTATTGGAAATACATGTGAATATTGAATAGAAAAGAAATATTCCATCTTATTGTGGTTTGCTATAACATTGCACAAGGTAAACAAATTACTTTCTCTTTTAAACCACAAATTATACCTGGTTTTTGCCTTTTTACTCAAATCATGCTCATTTTTACAATTTAAGAGAACATTTTCTATGAACAAAGTAAAGTGAAATAAGTATAAAAGATTTCTATTAAAGGCAGAATATTTTGTATCTGCAGGTATCATTGACGATAGTCTGAATTTGGAGGAATGACAGTTTGTATAAATCTGTGATGAAAAAATTTTGTGGTCACTCATTAAAAAAAAAACAGTAATTGTTATTTAGATCTATGATATGTATAATGTCGATGATAGATTAGTTACATTTTACAGGTATTTATGCATTTTATTATTCAGATACGCAGAATTGAAGAACATCAGTCACATGATATGGAAAAAGGATCGCAAAAATCTAAGTCCGGGGCTAGGAAGAGACCAAGGAGTGTAAATGGTGAGGTCAAAGAGCAGCCCAAAGGTTCAAAAGGTCAAACTGCTACAGACAAAATGTTAGACATTTTACATTCAGAGAGGCATGTGCGAGAAGGAATCGTGCTGTGGAAACGACCTGTAACCACTCTACAATATTTCTGTCAAGAATTGGCAACACTGGTTTCCGAGGGCATTACAAAGTAAGTCAGCGTAATCCTTAATTTTCAATGAAACAGACATGCAGTCACAGTGATATTTTGGTCGACAGTGGAGCCAATAATTGGCACCTTCCTAATGCTAAATCTTTTACATTTTTCCCCAAAACTTGACTTAAAATTACCAAAATGATCGAAGTCATTTCTTTCAGTTTGGAACATAGTTTTGAGGAACGAATTGTCAACATTGTCAAACATTGGTACGATGTCCAGGTAGATATTGCTATAGTGTCGAGGTAGACATTGGTACAGTGTCCAAGTAGACATTGGTATGGTGTCAAGGTAGACATTGATACGGTGTCCAGGTAGACATTGGTACAGTGTCCAGGTAGACATTGGTACGGTGTCCAGGTAGACATCGGTACAGTGTCCAGGTAGACATTGGTACGGTGTCCAAGTCGACATTGATATGGTGTACAGATAAACATTGGTACGATGTCCAGGTAGATATTGGTATAGTGTCCAGGTAGACATTGGTACAATGTCCAAGTAGACATTGGTATGGTGTCAAGATAGACATTGGTACGATGTTCAGATAGACATTGGTACAGTGTCCAGGTAGACATTGATACGGTGTCCAGATAGACATTGATACGGTGTCCAAGTCGACATTAGTATGGTGTACAGATAAAAGACATTGGTACAGTGTCCAAGTAGACGTAGGTATAATGCACAGGAAGACATTGGTATGGTGTCAAGGTACACATTGGTACGGTGTTCAGATAGACATTGGTACAGTGTACAGGTAGACATTGGTACATTGTCCAGGTAGACATTGATATGGTGTCCAGGTAGACATTGATACGGTGTCCGTCCAGATAGACATATTACAGTGTCCAGATAGACATATTACAGTGTCCAGGTAGACATTGGTACAATGTCCAGGTAGACATTGGTACGGTGTCCAGGTAGACATTGGTATGGTGTCCAGGGGCCATTTGTTCGAAACTTTAACCACTGGTTAAGCTAACCAGTGGTTAAAGTTTGAGAGACGATTAATTTAATTTATAAGATTTCTGTATACAAATCTATAGTACTTTACAAAGCTTGTTTCATATACTACAAATCAGTACACATACTTTGACATAAAATCTTCTCATTTCTAAGATATACTCAGATGAAACCTAACCATTGGTTAGCTTAACCAAGGGTTAAAGTTTCGAACAATCAGCCCCAGGTAGACATTGGTACAGTGTCCAGATAGACATTGGTATGATGTCTAAGTAGACATTGATATGGTGTCCAGGTAGACATTGGTATGGTGTCCAGGTAGACATTAGTAAAGAGTTCAGGTAGACATTGGTACAATGTCTACAGTGTTCAGGTAAACATTGGTACAGTACAGTACAGGAGATTTGGAGAAACTGCACAAAACACAGTTAGAAAAATTACTTGAAATTAAAGTGGAAATTTACCCATGCTCATTCACACTTTTGTAAAATACACAGTGTATTGTGTAATTCTTGAATTTACACTTGGATGTGGCCCACTCTGATGGGTGGAAAAATTTCAAAACACCTGGACTGTACTGTATGTTGAAATTGCTGTGTAATGCATTAGAAAAATGCCATCATCAAATATTTAGATTGACCTTGGTGTAACGGAAAACAAAATATCGGTGAAAAAAACCCATTTAGAATGTGCAGCAAAATATAACATATAGACAATGCCAGATTAACGTTTTTTAATCTCAGTGTTTGATTTTCTCAGGTTATGGCAGAGAAGGAAGATAGTGCTTGTGATGCTAGTTTTATGTGTCGTTTTAGCTGTACTATACAACACACAAGGTGCACATCAAGATGTAAGTATCACAGTCAGGGTTTTAGAAATACATTGTTTGATAGTTATTGCGTAATCTGCGAAGCAACACGAAATATACTGGTAGGGGTCATTTTATCATCTTTCTGTACGTTCATCCAGAAGTTAAAACATGGGTACTGTTGGAAAAAGTTTACTTTGAAATCACCCCTCTGAAAGTCTTTTTATGCAGTGAGTGTAGAAATCCTTCCCAAGCCTTGATCTCACAGTAAACATTTCTCTACCAGTACCTGTGAGGCTGCGATTTAAAATTGTTATTGTATAATGTCATATACTGTTGGTTTCAAATTATTCGAACACAGATAATTGTATTTTCCAGTTCAGTGGAAGTAATATCTGTTGTTCCATTCCATTCCCCAACTGAGGGGGCAGATTGGTCAATTAGAATTTCAATCTACCTCCCAGTCTGTCTTCTGGTACGATGACTATAAACGAAGGTTGTGTGTCATGGTTCAATCCAGCATGAATAAGATCCCTAACTGCTTCTGAAAGGTCGATCTGCCTGAGACAAAATATGAAGCTGCACCAGACAGGTGCTGCCATTATGTAGATGAAATAGTCTTGAAATGGTCTGCACAAAATAAACAAGTTAAACCAATTAAGTTGAAAGAAGTGTCATTGGATGCTCTAGTCAAACCCTTTTTAGCTCTAACTATTTCTCTTTGTCTCTTGAAATTCAAATTATCAGTAATGAGAATGTTTATTTTGTAGGCATTTGGCATTCTGATGTTTTTTTTTCCTATTTTCCAGACAATATCGTCATTGAAGAAGACACTACTCTGGTGGGGATACTGGGTGGGGCTTGGTATTTTGTCATCCGTGGGACTAGGAACAGGACTGCACACATTCCTCCTATACCTGGTGAGTAGAATTCTCCATCAACAAAGTCTGCAAAATGACTCTGTACTATACTATATGTACTTTACTACTATACATGTATGTGCAAATATTCTGTCACTTATGGGTCATTTTTCTTAAAGAAAATAGGGTAGGTTCTGAAAATGTATTCCTATGTTAAGGATATATTCGTAAATAATGTATTGCAAGAGTGAAAATTTTTCTTCAGCTTTAACACAGAATATGTGTTCTATAGATGTGTTATTTGATTCTTCATTCATTGGTAACTATTTGTTTTTTTCTTTAAATGATTCATGCAGGTTACTATAATAAAAATCAATTAAGTAACAAGAAATACTCAATGTCCACAAATTTTCGGCCACTTGGCCTTTATCAAATGGAAACAGAAATAACAAAATCTCTCAGTGAAATCCATACCTGCTGGTTAAACAGCACTGGGCCTTACAGAGTTACTGTTCTTAAAAGTATCATCGGCCCAGTTTTAAGTACTTCTGTACTTACCTGAAATGTATACTTCAAATTTACTGTGCAAAAAAATTGTAAATTATTCTTAAACTAAAGCATCACTGAAGAGATGTAAAGTTGTCGACATGTGCATATGGTGAACCAAATTAATTCACATATACATGTATATGTTCAAATATTTATTCGAAAAATGTAACATATTGTAGTGTAGCATTGTACGTCATGTCTGTAATATCTTGTTTGGTCTAACATTTCCGTATTTATTTATTGACATGTGTTTGTTCACATCAGTATATAGACTTGATTACTAGACAGCAATACTAGTTCACTATAGGAAAAAAACATGCCTCAGTCATGTGATATTTATTTTTCTGTTAATAAACCATATAAATAGGCTGTTCTGGATTACATACATTTGTAATACTATAGTAACCATGGATATTGCATCATTAGGGTCCCCATATCGCAGCAGTGACATTGGCAGCCCATGAATGTAAATCTGTGGATTTCCCAGAACCACCATATCCCAATGAGTAAGTAATTTGTAGGCATTACTGAATTTAGCTAAATTAATGTAAGTCGAACCTCTTTGAAAATTGGTTTGACATTATTTAAAATGAATCAATGTATGTAGCATTCAAGTCAGCATTGATAAGCTGTAGTGAGGATGTTGATTTTGTTCTTTACAGCATTGTGTGTCCTACAAATGTTCCTGAGGATAGCTCCATTACTATATGGAATATCATTAGCAAAGTCCGATGGGAAGCCATTATGTGGGTATGTGGTTTGCTTTAATAACATTGTCCGGTATTATATATTATACATGTACAATCTCATTATATATTATATACATGTACAATCTCATTATATATTATATGCATGTACAATCTCCATTTGGATGTGATATTGGTCAAGGCATTTGGAAAGATCTACCAGTGTTAATGTGAAATG
Organism: Pteria penguin; assembly: GCA_035048485.1. Classification (NCBI taxonomy): domain Eukaryota; kingdom Metazoa; phylum Mollusca; class Bivalvia; order Pterioida; family Pteriidae; genus Pteria; species Pteria penguin. The sequence continues at coordinate 17,107,024 of CM068590.1, forward strand.
GTATCCCTAGGGTGTATATATATATATATATATATATATATATATATATATATATATATCGTATTGACTCGAATATAATATACACTTTTCTTCGCCAATTTGACCCCTCATTTTCTCACTGCGTATTATACATATGGTTAGAAATTTGGAACTTTATTTCCACACTTTAAGCTTCAGTGGCGGATTTAGAGGAGTGCGTGTGTCCGTTAAATTATCTGAAGCCGTCAATCAAACCCACGAGGCGTGAGATATATCTATTGTCTGTGTACTGTCTGCTTCCCGTAGTAAATGCCCCAAGGCGATAAAAGGCGTAAAGTCTACAATTTGGCAGAATACTTGTGCCGTGTTATTTAGCAATAGTTTCTGATTAGCAGATTGCATGGGTGATATGATGATTTATCCTTAATTGGTTAATCGATAGTTACGCAACAGGTGAAACTATTTGACCGTAATGGCATGAGCATCGACAGATTGGATAACATTTATTCATTAGTTTTTTTTTTTATAGATCTATTTTGTCTTCACAAACATTTGCGATTTCCACGTAAAGTTCACATAGTATCAGGGACGTATATATCTACGTCCCTGATAATATAGTAGACACGCACGTTCATTCTAACGAGAGAGAAAAAATGAAGCGATCGTTTGGGACGAGGGTACTAGTTAAAACTTTTTAAGTCTATGGGAGTTTGATTGTATATGAAATGAAAGAGAGAAGAGCGTTGATATCACACGATGAATAAAGGCTGGTCGTTCTGTACCGCTTGTAATGATGATACACGTTGCGGGATTACACTGTAAAAGGTACACGGCAAAGCAAATTCAGCTCGCGGTCTTGCTGTTTCAACACGAAATTGACATCTTGTTTTAGATTTTTCCCTGCGTATTATACACGGAGTTAGATGTTTTTTTCATGATTTTCGAGGTCATTTTGGGGGGTGCGTATTATATTCGAGTAAATACGGTATATATATATTTATACTCTGGATTCTTTGAGCGTTAAGTTTAGAGTACCACCATATACATGAAATATTCCTGATTTCGCACAATAAAGATAGCTTCCATATGGGTGATTGATCCCTAGTTTATCTTAAGGAAGAATAGATCTGTCTATTTCTCTGAAAATAAAGGACATTTTGAAATAGAAATGTTGTGAAGGACTAACTTTCTTTGTTTTGGTCAGAAATTAAACCAGAAAGAGCTGGTCTTTTATAAAATTGTTCATGCAACCCTTTTTTGATTATTCAATTATGTTTATCTGTCACATATGAGTTTAATTCTAAATTAGCTAGTTGGTAACCAGGAGCTAATTTTCAGTAAAATACGTTCACAACTAGAAAATGATCATAAGATAACATAATGTATTTGAATACATCTTTATTTTCTGTTATTTACTTTATTCATTTAAAAGCAATACACAAAACAATTACAAACTAAGCTTTTTCATCAGTCGACTCAAAATTTTAGAGGGACGGCATTTTATCTCAACCAACTCAAATGTAAAGGTTTACCAATGTACAGAATTGAGTTTAATGGCTTGTGCCGTGTACTTTCAGATTCCTCCCAACTAGTTTTCGGTTGTCGTATTATACTGGATGAAATATCCTGGTATGGTATGAACAACAAATGAGCAAACAAATTAAACATAAAACGGCTACCGTAACCATGAATTATATAATTATTTTGTGATTATTTTTACGGTAACCATGAATGATATAGATATTTCATTGCATTATTTTTATAGTAACTGTGAATATTAATATTTTATTGTATTATTTTTAGGGGGCTGGGACAGCAATAGGAGAGTTACCTCCCTACTTCATGGCACGGGCTGCTCGTCTATCTGGTGCAGACCTCGATGATGATGAATTTGAAGAAATTGAGGAACTCATACATGAGAAAAAAGTACACCCTAACGAAATGGTAATGAAACTATATGTGGCTTTACATGTGCATTTAGTTTTCATTCATTGAAATATGGATATTGAGACAGTAATTTGCTTGGTTTATGGCTGAGAGGTCATTGGTTTGAATCCCTTCTTTGTATCTTGTCTTTCATATGTGACAGTAAAAGTAAGACATAAAAATAACAGAGTGGAAGAGTCCTTTGGAAATATCTTTAATGTGTGATCATATATATATGAATTGTCTTTAAGTTTATTAGTAAATCAGGCTCCTGGTTCCGTCATATTCATGTCTTAAATCCAAATTCAAGTGACTGAAGGGTTGTATAACATTCTAATAGTAATACAATCGACTCAGTATCTGAAACTGTGAAAAACAGTCGACTTACACAGAGTTTGATTCAGAGATGTACATGTATATTAAGAAATTAGATGTGAGACTTTAGTTCGAATCAACAGGAATTTTGAACTATTAGACGTTCAAGTAAACAAGTGTCTACTTTGTAACTCCTGAAAATTGAAACTATTTCTTTTGCCTTTTTTTAGCTCACCTGAGCCAAAGGCTCAAGTGAGCTATTGTGATCAATCACCGTCCGTCGTCCGTCGTCCGTCGTTAACTTTTCACATTTTCGACTTCTTCTCCAGAACCACTGAACAGAATTTGATGAAACTTGATAAGCATGTAGTACTCATGGTCCCCTACAAGTGTTGTTGTTTTTCGTCCAGATTCATCAACAGGTGGCGCCACCACAGGCAAAAGTAGGTCAAAGAGGGTACCCTCCTTTGACAAACTTCTTCTTCAGACCGGGGGCATACAGAGACAAACTGAATGGATAGGAATGATCTAGAGGGATGTGTGAAGAAGTGTTGTTATTTTTGGTTCCGTTCCGAAATCAAATTTTTGACGTTTTTTTGACGTTTTTTTGTACTTGGTAATTTTAATGCAGAAAAGAGGTATTTTTTTCTTTTAGTAAACATTGATGCATTAATTTGGTTTAATTTGATCATTTTGATGGTAAGAAATACTACTGCGAAGAAAATTTTTCAATATTTTATGTTTTGGATTTTTTATGAATTTTTTAAGACTTTCAAGAAAAAGGGGGGTGGGATAATTGGTGTAAACATTTCACAGTTTGAACTTTTTCTTCGGAACCACTGGCTGGAATTCAATGAAACTTGGCATGCATCAAATACTCAAGGTCCCCGACAAATGTGGTCATCTTTGTCAGGATCCATGAACAGGTGGCACCACCACAGACAAAAGTAGGTCACAGAGGGTACCCTCCTTTGACAAACTTCTTATTCAGATCGGGTGCATACAGCGACAAACCGACTGCATAGGAATGAGATAGAGGCATATGGGAAGAAGTGCTGATATTTTTGGTTCCATTCCGAAATCAAATTTTTGACGTTTTTTTCATTTTTATTTTGGACTTTGTTATTTTAATGCATTAAAGAGTTATTATTTTCTTTTAGTAAACATTGATGCATTCATTTGGTTTCATTTAATCATTTCTATGGTAAGGAATGCTGGTGCGAAGGAATTTTTTCAATATCTCGATTTTTGAATTTTTTATGAATTTTTTAAGACTTCCAAGAAAAGGGGGGGGGGGACAATTTCTCATATCTTCAACTTGATCTACAGAACAACTTGAAGGATTGTGATAAAACTGGGTAGGATGCAAGTACTCATAGTCCTTTTCAAAGGTTTTGTTTTTTGTGCGGATCATCCAAATTGGTTAACAGATAATGCCACCATGTCTAAAAGTAGGTCTCACAATGGTACATATACCACTTGGTAATTGAAATATGGAGAGTAGCGGTTCAAATCCAGCTGTGGTCAAAAAAATTTTTTTTTTTTGTTACACATCTAAATAAGTTTTTAGATGTTTCTCAACACTCAACATATGAAATTAGGAATTTTACGTTTAAGACTTCCAAAAAAAAAGGGGGGGGGAGGGGTGTTTTGGCCATTTTTCACATTTTCAACTTTTTCTACAAAACTGTTTGAAGGATTTTAATAAATCTTGGTAGAAATAAGTCACTTATGATCCTCTTCAAATTCTGTTGTTTTCGTCCAGACCTCTTTACAGGTGGCGCCACCATAGTCAAGAGTAGGTCACAAAAGAGTTCCCTCGTTTAACAATATTCTTTTTCATACGGGCTGTATACAGAGACAAACAGAATGCATAGAAATGATCTAGAGGGATGAGTGAAGATGTATTGTCATTTTGGTTACCTTCCAAAATCAAATTTTAGAATTTTTTTCAACATTTCTTTGGACTTGGTGATTCAATGCAGAAAAAAGTGTCATATTTCCTAGTTAATTGATAATGATGATTTCTTATGGACTATTGTGATCATAATTATGGTAAGGATTGTTACTTTGAAAAAATTTTGTCAATATCTCAATTTTTGGATTTTCTATGAATTTTTTAAGACTTCCAAATGAGGGTGTATAGGAACGATTCAATCACATTTTTCACTTCTGCTGTTATACCACATGAAAGATTTTAATGAAACATGGAATACATGAAGTACTAAAAGTCCTCTATCAATTTGGTAAATTTCATCCAAATTGGTTAACAGATAATGCCACCATGTCTAAAAAGCAGTTCTCACAATAGTACATATACCACTTGGTAATTGAAATATGGAGAGTAGCGGTTCAAATCCAGCTGTGGTCAAAAATTTTTTTTCATTTCTTTACACATCTAAATAAGTTTTTAGATGTTTCTCAACATATGAAATTAGGCAATTTTAAGTTAGATCTGGACAATATTTGAAACAATTGTTGTTCATGACCCAGACTTGAAATCAGTCAACAAAAGGCCCCACCTAAAGAAAATGACTAACTTGTTGCCCTGAATGACTTCTTGCAGAGACAAAGGAAATGCTTAATTTCAAAATCACTTGAATGGATGTGCAAAAAAGTGTTGTTTTTTATTCTAGCCTGAAATAAAATTTGACATATTTTCAACATCTGTGTTGACTTAGTCACATTAATGCAAAAATAAATGAATTCTTCCTTCATGCATGACTGATAATCTAGGTACTCAGGTGAGCGATATAGGCCCACTTGGGCCTCTTGTTTAGCTCACCTGAGCCAAAGGCTCAAGTGAGCTATTGTGATCAATCACCGTCCGTCGTCCGTCGTTAACTTTTCACATTTTCGACTTCTTCTCCAGAACCACTGAACAGAATTTGATGAAACTTGATAAGCATGTAGTACTCATGGTCCCCTACAAGTGTTGTTGTTTTTCGTCCGGATTCATCAACAGGTGGCGCCACCACAGGCAAAAGTAGGTCAAAGAGGGTACCCTCCTTTGAAAAACTTCTTCTTCAGACCGGGGGCATACAGAGACAAACCGAATGCATAGGAATGATCTAGAGGGATGTGTGAAGAAGTGTTGTTATTTTTGGTTCCGTTCCGAAATCAAATTTTTGACGTTTTTTTGACGTTTTTTTGTACTTGGTAGTTTTAATGCAGAAAAGAGGTATTTTTTTCTTTTAGTAAACATTGATGCATTAATTTGGTTTAATTTGATCATTTTGATGGTAAGAAATACTACTGCGAAGAAAATTTTTCAATATTTTATGTTTTGGATTTTTTATGAATTTTTTAAGACTTTCAAGAAAAAGGGGGGTGGGATAATTGGTGTAAACATTTCACAGTTTGAACTTTTTCTTCGGAACCACTTGCTGGAATTCAATGAAACTTGGCATGCATCAAATACTCAAGGTCCCCGACAAATGTGGTCATCTTTGTCAGGATCCATGAACAGGTGGCACCACCACAGACAAAAGTAGGTCACAGAGGGTACCCTCCTTTGACAAACTTCTTATTCAGATTGGGTGCATACAGCCACAAACCGACTGCATAGGAATGATTTAGAGGCATATGGGAAGAAGTGTTGATATTTTTGGTTCCATTCCGAAATCAAATTTTTGACATTTTTTTCATTTTTATTTTGGACTTTGTTATTTTAATGCATTAAAGAGTTATTATTTTCTTTTAGTAAACATTGATGCATTCATTTGGTTTCATTTAATCATTTCTATGGTAAGGAATGCTGGTGCGAAGGAATTTTTTCAATATCTCGATTTTTGAATTTTTTATGAATTTTTTAAGACTTCCAAGAAAAGGGGGGGGGGGGGGACAATTTTTCATATCTTCAACTTGATCTACAGAACAACTTGAAGGATTGTGATAAAACTGGGTAGGATGCAAGTACTCATAGTCCTTTTCAAAGGTTTTGTTTTTTGTGCGGATCATCCAAATTGGTTAACAGATAATGCCACCATGTCTAAAAGTAGGTCTCACAAAGGTACATATACCACTTGGTAATTGAAATATGGAGAGTAGCGGTTCAAATCCAGCTGTGGTCAAAAATTTTTTTTTTTGTTTTTTACACATCTAAATAAGTTTTTAGATGTTTCTCAACACTCAACATATGAAATTAGGAATTTTACGTTTAAGACTTCCAAAATAAAAGGGGGGGGGGGGGGGGGGTTTGGCCATTTTTCACATTTTCAACTTTTTCTACAAAACTGTTTGAAGGATTTTAATAAATCTTGGTAGAAATAAGTCACTTATGATCCTCTTCAAATTCTGTTGTTTTCGTCCAGACCTCTTTACAGGTGACGCCACCATAGTCAAGAGTAGGTCACAAAAGAGTTCCCTCGTTTAACAATATTCTTTTTCATACGGGCTGTATACAGAGACAAACAGAATGCATAGAAATGATCTAGAGGGATGAGTGAAGATGTATTGTCATTTTGGTTACCTTCCAAAATCAAATTTTAGAATTTTTTTTCGACATTTCTTTGGACTTGGTGATTCAATGCAGAAAAAAGTGTCATATTTCCTAGTTAATTGATAATGATGATTTCTTATGGACTATTGTGATCATAATTATGGTAAGGATTGTTACTTTGAAAGAATTTTGTCAATATCTCAATTTTTGGATTTTCTATGAATTTTTTAAGACTTCCAAATGAGGATGTATAGGAACGATTCAATCACATTTTTCACTTCTGCTGTTATACCACATGAAAGATTTTAATGAAACATGGAATACATGAAGTACTAAAAGTCCTCTATCAATTTGGTAAATTTCATCCAAATTGGTTAACAGATAATGCCACCATGTCTAAAAAGCAGTTCTCACAATAGTACATATACCACTTGGTAATTGAAATATGGAGAGTAGCGGTTCAAATCCAGCTGTGGTCAAAATTTTTTTTTCATTTCTTTACACATCTAAATAAGTTTTTAGATGTTTCTCAACACTCAACATATGAAATTAGGCAATTTTAAGTTAGATCTGGACAATATTTGAAACAATTGTTGTTCATGACCCAGACTTGAAATCAGTCAACAAAAGGCCCCACCTAAAGAAAATGACTAACTTGTTGCCCTGAATGACTTCTTGCAGAGACAAAGGAAATGCTTAATATCAAAATCACCTGAATGGATGTGCAAAAAAGTGTTGTTTTTTATTCTAGCCTGAAATAAAATTTGACATATTTTCCACATCTGTGTTGACTTAGTCACATTAATGCAAAAATAAATGAATTTTTCCTTCATGCATGACTGATAATCTAGGTACTCAGGTGAGCGATATAGGCCCACTTGGGCCTCTTGTTTTTATATACATGTATGAGTGTCCAGGCATGGATATGGCCTGAACATATATAATGAAGAAAACAATTAAACATTACTTCTTTAACATAAATAATGATAATAAAGTTAATCAACAAGTTACTATGATGTCCCAAAATGAATTATAGTTTATAGTGTATACATGTTAATGTTAATTTCATATTGTAACAATGTCTTTGTATTTACATGTAATTACATACCAGCATTTATAGATCAGGGATTTCAATAAGGACCGGCACACTGCGAAATACCGCCACTTCAAGTGACAGAAATCGCCTATTCAAATTTTTCTCTGATCTCAAAGTTACTACTCACATCACATATGCGGCGATCAAAATGATATGGTTCAGATTTCTAGGGGCAGGCTTGGTGTAGTGGTTAAGCGCTTGGCTTGCGGCGCCAACGATCCGGGTTCAATTCCCGGGTTGTGCCACTATGTTTAAGAGTTTGGTAACCTCCTGCTTCCATGTCGCGATATAACTGAAATATCGTTGAAAGCGACATAAAACACCAATCAAACAACCAACAGATTTCTAAATCACCTCATATTTATTGAAAACCCTGATAGATCTGAAATACAATGTAAAATGATCTCCCTTGCATATAAAATTAAGCAGTCAGTTTGATGTACTATCTGCTCATTTATAAATTCTTGATAATTCTTTCCTAAGTATATTAAAGGATTCTACACTTGTATTGCTATAAATAAATTTATATTTCTATCAATTTTTCATTCCAGGGTTTCATGGAAAAAGCCAAGTTAGGGGTACATAATTTAGTTCAGAGAGTTGGCTTCTTTGGAATCCTTGCTTGTGCATCAGTAAGTGTCAAATTATTTTGAGAGGTTTATCCCATAGTATTGCACTGGGCTTCAGACCTAAGGACCCAGGTTGAATTCCAACTGTCAGCTTGGAATTTGTCTACATTTTCATCTTTGCCTCTCTGTCTATCCTGGAATGAGACAGAATCCACTGAGACCCCATGTCAGAGTATACTTTGGCATCTACAAGATCTTTCTCATTATCGGAGGAGTTTGTGGCTTACATGTAGGATCAAATTATGCAGCGGTGCACCAAACATGACCGCCACTAGATAAGTGTGGTTATCTTGAAGAAGCGTGAAACAATAACAAATCGAACACAAACATATATTGCATATGACAGGGTTTTCATGGAATTGAAAAGAAACATTAATTGTTTACGACCGGTTTTTGTATTTTACTGGGGTAATAAGAAATCACATATACTGTAAATCTTACAAATATTGGAAGCTACCCACTAGACATTTTAGATTATGGTGCTATTTTTATGGATGATTGTATTTGGTAGATATTGTGTATAAAATTTATTATATTTACAAATACTGAATAAGCATTCATGTTTCTTTGAGACATTTAAGTATATACAACCGTTTACATGGATGATTGTAATAAATCAGGATTTATCATATTTAATATATTTTGGAATATGTCCTATATTTCTCTTACAACAAGAATTGTTTTACTTACGTAACATCGGTTTACTTGTAAATGACAGAAAAACGGTTGTTATTGTAGGAATTAAACTAGCAAAACAACAATGATATCTTGTAGGAGGAATATAATTTCAGCTTAAAGCAATATTATGTGTTTATTTCTGCTTTAAATTTGATATTAAGTTGATAATAAGATATGGAGATATGTAGGCATGAAGTTTTAATAAAAGTTGTGTTTGCTATGATATTTTATTTGATATATGTGTACATGATGTTTATATCTGCATGTACATTAACATATATGATACATACTTGTAATAGTTAGATGACCTTATATAGTTTAATTTTGAAGGAGAAGTTACATTACTAACTGTTTGTGTTATTTTTAGATACCTAATCCCCTGTTTGATCTAGCTGGGATCACTTGTGGTCATTTTCTCATCCCGTTCTGGACGTTCTTTGGTGCTACATTGATTGGCAAAGCTGTCATCAAAATGCATATACAGGTATACTATTATTACTCAGGACTGTAGTAGCTATTGTGGTGTGGGAAATTTAGAGAAAAATAATAAATAAAAAAAAAATAATAGAAATAATAAAGAATCAAAATCTTTACACTAAATATGATTCATATTTAGTAGTGAAATATCAAATACTTAACAAAGAAGTGTCAGTTTATGAAAGAAAATAAATATTAGATTATAATGTAAAGCAAGCTAAGATCCGTAGCAAGTTCTGGGTGAGGAAATAAAAACTAAGTTCCCTCACAGAACGGTCACTGCATTTGGTGGGTCTGTACATCAAAATTTCTGTCAGGCAGATGCTTTCATCCTACAAGTGAAATTTCCTTGTTACAGTTAGACTTAAACGAAGACATAAAAAGAATATAGTTTAGTGTAATATCTATGGTACATGTATAATGTAAATAGTAAAAAGTGAAAAAAAATTATACTTAGGTACTAGATATTTACTTACTACTCTAGTAAAATTGACTAAGTACATTAAAAAGCCCTAGTTATCAGTATCACCAGCGGAGATGTTTTGCTTATTCAAAAACTTCCTAGTTGATATAACTAGTACATTTATTTAGTTTATAAAATCATATTTAACTTGGTGTTAAAATTCAACTGATTTTGGTTTATCCTGCATAATAACATAAAGGGAGCACTTGCCCATTGTCAGTCTGTACGTCACACATCTGATGTAACGTGTATCATGAAACACACGTTTCATGGTATACATGTTTCGTAATACACATGTGTACAATATTTTAAAACAATGTATAACTCATATTAAACAAGTGGTTTTGATTCATCTAATGAAATTGTTTCTCCTTTTCTTTTTCAGAAATTCTTTGTTATATTCATGTTTAGCAAACATCATGTAGAACAGCTTGTCATACTTATAGGGTAGGTATAACAGTTTGACAGCTTGAGTAGTTGTAGCTTAAAGTGCTAGAAGAATTGTTACAATTATTCCATACAGTGTGCTTATTTACATACTTGAGTCGCTGACAAAAAATTACGCTTCTGCGTGACTCCGATCACAAGAGATAAACATGTACAATAATCCATAAACAGACCGATTGATTTTTTTCAGTTTTTAATCTTAGTAATATGTGACGTCAGAAGTTGTACAAACGTTACTTTTCCTTGGGTTTTAATTATGATGTTAATGTTCGAATCGTGATGTCATAGTAAAATGACGGGAAAAGTTGTACAATAAGTTGAACAGGACACATTTATTTTACTTGGGTTTTCCCATAAAATCGGACAAATGGATATATTTAGTTATCTCTCAGAGAAATACTGAAGTAGAAGAAGCAGTAATTTTTATGAATTTCATAATAATTCAATTAAGATTTTAGGAAAATGCAAAATCCCCCAGCATTCTAATAGCACTTAGATAATACACTGATCCACTTTTCATCTCAGAAAGCAATGTTGGGCAAACATTTGATGTTTATGCTTATGACATCATAATCAAATGTCCAACCTTGCGTGATGTCATCAAAGGCATATTTTGCACTAAAGTGCTTGACATACAGCGAAAGTGGATCGGTGTATTGTAAGTAACTGTTTTCAACACCTGCAGGATGTAGGTTAAACATGCATATACTTTTAGAAATACATTTGAACCTGCCTTAAATGCCATCTATACAAAATCAACCTGTATTATGAGGTCATCTACCTTAAGTGGTCACTTTTCCTTCTGCCCACCTTCCTTTGATGGTCACTTAGAACAGGATTTATTGTATTAATTAATTATTCATTTGTAGAGAGTAAATTGGTGTTTATATTAAGAAGTGATTTTAGTAAATAATCCCTGATGTTCAAAGTATGAGTGGTAGTGAAATTAAAATATTCATAAAAAATATGGTAAGACCTGCTCTAAAGACCACCTGTATTCAGTAGTCACCTGTCTTTGTTTATCACCTATTACTGTTCTTTATTAAGTATTGTGTATACAAACTCAGCCTGTAATAAAGGACCACTTTCCTTAAGTGGTCACTTTTCTACCTTCCCATTCATTGTCACTTAAAACCATTCGACTGTTCTCTTCATTTTCTAGAATATTTATCTTAACCAAAGAATGATCAGAATTATCTTTCCAGTCACATATTTAAGAAAAATATGTACTGAGATGATAGTTTTATAAGGGAATGACTATAATTAGGGATTGAAGTAAGAGTTATCTTTCTCATCAAAGGGTAGTGTTACCTTAATGCTCTATTTATATCTGTTATTGGTTATTACAGAAACATTCCTAAATTTGGTGGTTCTCTACAAAAGCCTATTGAGGATTACCTAGAAGCTCAGAGGAAGAAGCTCCACCATAAACCAGGGACTGATATAGCATCCGTAAGTACAAATGACACTAGTGTTCTAAGCGATATTCGTCCTCTGTCAAGTGCCATGTGACCAAAACAAAAATTTGAAAGCAACTTATTTCATCCTGTATGCAAAGTAATCTAAAGTTTTTGTATTGAAGAAAGTTAATAGTTTACGTTTGAAATATTGGTAATAATTTGAAGGTTTTGTATTAAAGAAAATTGATAGATTGCATTTAAAATATTAGTAGATGTACCTTTTGTGATGGACGTTCATGTTTCAGACAAGGGGATAAATTCATAATTATGGTTTAAATTCATCAAATACGATTTTAGACAGAGAGATTAATTCACAAATTATTGAGACTAGTCTAAGTACATTAGCACTGCCAAAACATCTTTGGCACAGGGATCAAAGGCACTGATTGTGGGATCAAATCCCAGTCAGAGCCAATGGGATTTCTTTGTAGTTTTATTTACTCTTAAGGATCTTATTTCTAAATATAAGGGTTGGGTATAGCAAGTGAAAACCATATTGCAATATATTTCATTATTTCATTTGAACATGGCAATGTATTGCACAAGTGCACCGTTTCAAGAAAACCAAGGCAGATTTCAATGAATATGATAGGAAGTTACAAATTATTGTGGACTATGTAATTAACTTTGGTTGACATAACAATATAAATGTGAATTAATAAATTAATTTTGTTCTTTAAATCGCATAAAGTTTGCAGTGTCTCCAAACCGTTATCACTATTTGTCATCAGGTAAATGAATGCTTTACTGTATCTGATTTCATAGTGTAGCCTTTTCAGACCATATCCTGTGATAGTCTACAAACTGATTTCCGAGATTTCGGATATGTTTACTTCTGTTTAATATGGATATAAGTGACTTATTCACATGTATAATATATATCACAATATATTATCACCATGGAAAATATTGCAGTATACTGATATACCAGTAATATTGCACACCCCTGCTAAATATCTATGTAAAAAATATGATAAAAATACAATTTTTATCTTTTTCTTTCAGGAGAGTAATATTTTAGGATGGATTTTTGAGAAGTTTGTACTGATCATGGTAGCCTATTTCATTCTTTCAATTATCAATTCAATGGCTCAAAGTTACCACAAAAGACTATGCAGGAGCAAACATAAGAAGTCTCAGCATTGACCCCAAGCCAGCTAGAAACCTTGGACCTTTTCGTAGTAACTGCAGAGCTTGAGAGAGTGAAAGAATAATAGATTTGTTTTATTAGAAATGATAAGAGAACTTCCATTTGAAGATATGATGGTATGCAAGTCTGCCAATGTAGATATGCAGTTAGTATGAAGATGTCTGTATTTTTCCAGTCAGGGGAATCAACGCTTTCTCATCATCTGTTCTATTTATACTCTGTTACCATAGTAATGACTATGATGGAGTTACATCTCTAATTGAAAATATATATAAACATATATATATATATATATATATATATATATATATATATATTTATATATATAATGTATATGATATGTATGAACGCAGATAAATTATATATAATTATGTGAACGTAAAAAAAAGTACATGTAATACATAATGCAAAAATCTATTTATATTGTGACCATATTTTTGTGTTACTAGTAGAACAAGATATGGTGAAGCATTATCAATTTCTGTTTGAACAAAGAAGTTTTTCTAAGTCATTCAACATTGTAAAGAAACAAGATAGTGTGTTATAACTTTTGTTTTGCAGATATACAGGGTTCATGTTTTTTTTTTTTTTGAGACATACATATAACTGTGTTTCATTTGAAAATATATGTTATTCAAATCTACGCGATCTCACGATATTTGAAGGGTTGTGACAAAACATCTGCATACTTTTTCACTCAAAAATAGTTGATTATATTTCTATATAGTCATTACAAAAGAAAACTTAAAATCTGTTATAAACTCACTTGCAATTGATATTATTAACTTATATCAGGGGCAGGCTTGGTGTAGTGGTTAAGCGCTTGGCTTGTGGCGTCGCCAATCCGGGTTTGATTCCCGGGTTGCACCACTATGTTTAAGAGGTTGGTTACCTCCTGCTTCCATGTCGCGATATAACTGAAAAATTGTTGAAAGTGACGTAAAACACCAATCAACCAATTATTAAGCATGAAAAATTTAAGGATGCAGTTCTTTGGGTTGATATCATTTGATGCTCATTCATTTGCAAAAAGTAGCTACACCTAATTTATGTTTAAATGTCTCACAAGTTATGTTACACCCTAGCTTTACAAAAATTCAAATTGAATGACATTGAACGTTCTTGATAAAGAGAAGGATAATCACATAGTAGACAAATTTATCAATATGTATGTATATATAAGTGTATTACCAGTATTTTCCGTAAAGTGACCTTCAGTTCACAAGATTTTGAACTTACACGTACCAGTCAAGTGAACCCAAAACTTTCTATTTCAGGACTCTTTTTTTTTTTGGAGGGGGAAGGGGGGTTGGTTCTATGAATTATGGGTTTTTTTTGGGGGGGGGGGGTTAATTTAACTTTTTGGGGTTTTTTGTGGGATGAGAGGATGGGTTTCTCTTTAAGTTTTTGTGTTTTGTGTGTCTGTTTTTGTATTTTTTTTTCCCTCTTGAATTAGAATTCTTATTAGTTTCAAGAGATATTATGTGGTAAAATGTTTGTATGAGAACAATAAACAGTTTAAAGATTTTTCAGTAAAACAAGTATCATTAGTTTGAGCATAGAAAAATATTTATTAAATTGTTTTTGTCATGTTGTTGGTAATTATATTTAAGTATTTGATACAGCCAATTTTTACATCATGAATCACTGTCATTAAGAATCAGTTATAAGAATTGATACATGTAGTTTTTATAAAATATATTTCACATAGTTTTTCATCCCGACCGACGACAGTTTTTTAAGAAGTTTCTAATACAGTGAAGTGATTACTGGTCCTTTTTTTTGTCAGTCAAAGGAGTCCCATGTTTAGTTCAGTCGGGAGTACGTGTGAATTTTACTTGTGCAATACATGTTTGTGAGGCATTATGGGTAGTGTGAAATTTGTTGAGAGGCAGGTTTATTTATGGTTTTGTTCATATAAATGAAACACTGTTGATTTTTGTTTACTCCACAGTGGATAACTGAAATTTCTGGTTAGGTGTAACTGATTTTAAAAGTCCAGACTCTATTAATATCTATTTAGGAATGTGTATTGCAAACTCTGCTTATCTGGAACTGTTTACATGGACTATTAAGAGTCGACTGTATACATTTCATACCATTTAGACTGATATTTTTCTTGGTCATTGCGTAATAGATACCAAAATTATTGACAAGTATATTATTTGCTAGCCTCTTTTTGGATAAAAACCACTAGGGTACCGAAAGAAATTATCAGCAGTCAATTAGGCTGGTGGGTCATTCTGATCGTTCTTACAGTGATAACCTTGTGTTCATAGTCATAGCTAATGGGCGAGTGTACCTTTGTCCCTGTTATAGGACATTTCAGTAAAATGAGTTGTCTTCCCCTGATAAGAACTCTCTCACTTTCAGTGTATCATGTAGAGGTATATAAAGGTGTCAGATGTTTCACTGACCATATGTCACCATGGTCAGTTGACCATAAAAATGAGAAAAGAAATTGAATGAACTGTCATTTCACATCTTTATATACTACACCTTTTCCTCTTGTGGTGTAAATTCGTTACATGGTCTCCCAGTGGCATTTGTACAGGATGATACAGAGTCAATAAATTTCAAGCCTTGGCTGTGCCTAGCCCAGTTTGCCCTGTATCATTCTCAACATCCCCACTAACTGACCTTGTAACTAATAATACAGAAGTATTATCCATGCATAAAAATGTCTGTAGCTACAATCGCTAATTTATGTACTCTTTTTGTATATTCAGAAAACAAAAATTAGGTTAATTTGTTAAACAGAAACCCTTTAGCAAATTTATGATGTGAGAAAGTTGATTTGACATGCTAACCTCAATCTAATTGAGGGGGATGGTTTCAGTATTTCTTTTGCGTTACTGACTTGCCATTATTGTTTGTTTTCAAGTAATATTACAGTATACTATATATTTATACCCCGGTATATATACATTGTATTATCTATATGTGAATGATTTAAAAATTTTATCCATAGTGACCACTACACAACCTTTTTCTTTATTTCCGAGAATTTTTCAGTCCTATCTCTCCTTTTTTTTCCAGTATCTTGTAAAAAAAATAATTTTCGTATTTTCCATATAGAATTTTGCAACCACTTATATATTATACCTTGTATTTGGTGCTTTGTACTCATACATGTGTTTACCTTATTTGCTCATTATAATGTGAACATTCCTGCGTGAAAGATGGGATTTCTATTGTGTAATATTGTCATGATTGATTAGATTTTAATAAATTACCAAACTTTTGAAAAAAAAAACCAATGTCTTAAAAACAAATAAAATAAATAAAATGATAGATGTCAACAGATGTTAACCCATTCAGTGTAGAATTTGTTTATAATGAGGTCACTGTAGGCCACATAAGTCGAACATTGAATTATGACGTCAAAGGTGTTGCAACTGAACATCAGCAAAACGTCATGTATTTGATGGAATAATGAATCGGTGTACCATTGCAACCCTCTGTTTGTCTGTTTTAAAACTGCTGTAGCTGTGTACATATTCAAAGGTATTTATGTATTGATTACATGTATTACAAAAAAAGTATAAGGAATGTATTTAACTTTTAACTTTTTCATTTTCATAAGCCCATAGTAAATGCAGACTGAACTATTTGGCCAAGGACCGTCAACTTTTGTACTTATAACACCAATGCAAAAAGGTCAGCCCTTTCAGTTTTATATGCTATGGGGTAAAATGTCAAGGTATTATGTTTATTGTTGATAACCTTGTAAACAAAATACAGACTGGATTTGGTACACATACATTTCTTGATAGAAAGACAGTGTCTATTGTTTTTCAAAGTTAGGGGTCAAGGTCACACACATAAAATTGTTGATAAATGTTGTAAACATGATTCCTACCAAAATGTTTGGGCTGGAACCATCAACCTTGGTACACTTCCTACTGATGCTGAGAGGACTTTTTTCAAATTCAGGATCAAAGGTCAAGGTCACTTTCTAAACATTGTTAATAAACCAACATGAGGCATAACAGACATTGTTGATAAACTGCACAGATATAGAGAACTGTTTGAACTAGGTCTAACAAACTTGGTACACATACTCCTTAATTCAAAAGTACGGTACTCAATGATTTTCACAATCAAGGATCAAATGTAAACGCCGTACGCTGTTTATAAATTGCACCTTGAATACAATATACAGTCAAAACAACTTTGCCTTTGTCAATCTAGGTTTACATAATACTTGAGAATGATGCTTTTTGTATTCAAATCGGCTCTCCGACTTTCTTCATCTTCAGTTTTTAGACTTGATATTCTTACGGATGCTGTAAACACACCTACCCTTGCTTTTTTAGCTCACCTGAGCCGAAGGCTCAAGTGAGCTATTGTGATCAATCACCGTACGTCCGTCGTTAACTTTTCACATTTTCGACTTCTTCTCCAGAACCACTGAACAGAATTTGATGAAACTTGATAAGCATGTAGTACTCATGGTCCCCTACAAGTGTTGTTGTTTTTCGTCCAGATTCATCAACAGGTGGCGCCACCACAGGCAAAAGTAGGTCAAAGAGGGTACCCTCCTTTGACAAACTTCTTCTTCAGACCGGGGGCATACAGAGACAAACCGAATGCATAGGAATGATTTAGAGGCATATGGGAAGAAGTGTTGATATTTTTGGTTCCATTCCGAAATCAAATTTTTGATGTTTTTTCATTTTTATTTTGGACTTTCTTATTTTAATGCATTAAAGAGTTATTATTTTCTTTAGTAAACATTGATGCATTCATTTGGTTTCATTTAATCATTTCTATGGTAAGGAATGCTGGTGCAAAGGAATTTTTTCAATATCTCGATTTTTGAATTTTTTATGAATTTTTTAAGACTTCCAAGAAAAGGGGGGGGGGACAATTTTTCATATCTTCAACTTGATCTACAGAACAACTTGAAGGATTGTGATAAAACTGGGTAGGATGCAAGTACTCATAGTCCTTTTTAAAGGTTTTGTTTTTTGTGCGGATCAGTCAGCAGATGGCGCCACTACAGGCAAAAGTAGGTCACAGAGGGTACCCTCCTTTGACAAACTTCTTTTTCAGACTGGAGGCATACAGAGATAAACTGAATGCATAGGAATGATCTAGAGGCATGGGTGAAGAAGTGCTGTTGTTTTTGGTTCCATTCTGAGATCAAATTTTTGACCTTTTTTCAAGTTTTTTTTTTTTACTTTGTTATTTCAATACCCAGAGGGTACCCTCCTTTGACAGACTTATTCTTCAGACTGGCTATATAGATAGACAAACTAAACGCATCAGAGTGATCTAGAAGTGTGTCTTAAGAAGTGTTGTTGTATTTGGTGCCATTCAGAAGTCAAATTTTTTTACACATTTTTTACTGAAATAAAGGTAATTGTGAAGAATAACAATGCTAAAATTTATTTTAGAATTTTTTTCAATCTTGTTAAGATTATCAAAATAAGGGGGTGCACTGTTTATATGTTAAAGTATGCTTTGATGGGCTTCTTCTTCAAAAGTAATGGAATGCTTGCGATATGTTCAAGGTACTCAGGTGAGCGATATAGGCCCCCTTGGGCCTCTTGTTATATAATGCAAGACAATGTACATTAATAACTTCGCTGAACTTGCATTGTTTTATATGGGTCATTCGAGTTCAGGAGTCAGTTTGCACTACTTGAGGAAACCGTAAGGCCTTACTGAATATTTCAGTAAACACACCATTAATCCAGTACATCTGACGTTATCTTTCTGACCGACAGAACGACAAAATATTTGTTTCTTGGCAGTATCTCAATCTGGGTTCGTAAGATTTTAAAATTGAATTTAATGTCTTAAGTGGTATATACCTCAGACAAAGACTTTACGGGACCCTTGAAATCCATTGCTATGAACATACTGAATTTGATCATCATTCTAGAAAATATGTAAGTTTAATTTTGACAGTAATTACACGGGCATCCTACACACTTTTATATTACTTGTATTTAATGTACATATTATTGTTGTGTTTTCTATATGCTGCATTGGCATTCGAAATAAACCAAACGTCAAACGAGCAAGTTTTCAACGAGTTTCGATCTCGTTACTTTCTGTTGAATTGACTCGCATGCCATTCGACCACGTTTTTACTTTGGATTGACAAACGTTTTATAAATTTCTTAATAACAAATTCTGTTGTCCTGTGAGGATGATATGAAATGATCACGTGCACAATTGTAAAAGAAATTCCATTCTTAAGATATTCTTTACTCGGAGCCTACGACTACTTCATACAATGTAGAAATGCAAAAAATTTTCAAGGTACCATATTCTTGATTGATGCATAAGTAATTGCCATGAAATAAATATAAAACATATACCTTCTAATTTTTATGCACCATATGCGTATTTCGACAAATTATGTCTCTTCAGTGATGCTCGTGGCCGAATGATTGGAATTCACATAAGATATAAATATTTGAAGAGCAGTATTAAAACCAAAATGACCGAAAAAGTGAACCAAAGAATATATCTAAGGACAGAGCTATGCATAGAGTGATTTGCATAATTTCATGACGGAAAATTTTAAGTATATATTTCATGTCAGTACAAAAGCACTGAAAACTAGACATGATGCCCTCGGGTACTATCAGTCCACCAGCAGTGACACCGGTCTAGTGGTTATAATAAATATAAAACATATATACCTTATGTAATATGTTTATTATAGTTTCTTAAACATACTTGCCTATTATCGTTTTAGTGATTTACTTTTATTGTTCCCTCGCAACAGTGTTGCAAGGGGATATAGTACTTAATTGTACTGTCCGTGTGGGTGCGGTAAGGTGTCTGTAACAAAAGCTTGTAGACGCTCCAGAAGTCACAATTTTGGCGCTTTTAGATATATAGCTTTAGTATAAGGAGAGGAAGATCTCTCGATTTTGAGGTCTAAAGGTCAAAGGTTAAGGTCACTAGAAGTCATCATAGAAAAACCTTGTAGACACGCAAGAAGCCACAATTTTAACCTTATTGGAGTCATGCTTCACATATAGCTTTAGTATAATGAGAAGGAAAATACCAGTGGCGGATCCAGGATTTCCGAAAAGGGGGAAGAGGGACGTCACATGTGTATTGGCCAAACTACTCGACCATTTTGAGTCCCAGATCTAGATTTTTTGACTTGTAAATGTGTGGCGAAAGGGGGGCCTCTAAATTCGCCACTGAATCCCTATTGATTTTGTGGTCAAAAGGTAAAAGGTTAAGGTCATTCTAGTTCCATGGATTTTGCTGTCGTGCGAGACGATGTCACGCTTGGGTTTGCCCCCGTTATTATTAATTAAGTTTACAATATCAGCGTTACTATTCAATGCTCAATCCCTAGCATTAAGATTTCGGTAACAGAACTTTCACAGTATAAAATAATATATTTCAATAAATAATCCTTATTTTCAAATATTGTCATTTTGTGACTGAATATGTATATAACGTAAACATGTCTAGATAAGCTATTTTTGTCGGTACATATTCCTAATGTGCACGGAGTCGAACGAATCTCAGTTAAGGTCATTTGATGCCATATTTCTGACATGTGTGGCAAGGCGATCGTCATATTAGAGAATTAACAAATATTCGATAAAAGGTAAGATAACGTAGTATGGATGGATGGTGGGAGATGGATGAAGGAAGGGAAGGAGATAAAGAAGGATGGATGGATTGAGGAAGGGAAAGAGATATAAATGAACGGAGGGAGTAGATTCCAATTTTAAGACGTGGAATTTATTTTTGTGATTTGTTTGTCTGCTCTTAGTTTTGTTATGTGTGTTTTTGTCTTTCGTTGTATGTATGTCGTGCCTAGACAGACTATTCCTGTCAGCATATATATCTAATCCTGCGTAGAATTATGTCATGGTCACTCAGTGGCCTATTTTTAGAATAAATCCCGAGAGTCATAATAAAATTTTAAACACAACACCTGGATTTGTAAACTATTGAAAGTTTGTTAAAGCTGATGTGAATTATTTTGTTCGTGTGGCAGTAAGTATATATATACAGATCAGAATATATAAGAATTTATTTAATAAATCTTTTTCCGGATAAAGATAACAGAGGCTAAATAATTTAATAGCCAAAAAAGTATCACATTCATGACTAATCTATCAAACTGCGCAGCTTTGATTAATATATTCGTTTTTGATGTAAATTTAACAATTTAGGTAAACATGCGAACCTTGACATGTTTTTAAACATATATACTGCAACTGTTTATGTTTTTAAACTTTATGTTTTATCACATGGAACGTGTCGTCGTTATTTACCTGTAAGAAAGTGTACGGAAACTAGATCAAAATATATAATAAAAAACATTATCTCATTTTGTACACAAGTAAGTTGGCTAAAAGTAGGACTTTCTATAACAATGATTAAATTAAGGTAAGATAACTTGGTGTGCGTACGGACTGAAGATTGTTATTGTGAGCGTTTTAAGTGTATCATTGATGTTTGAAAAGACAGTGTATCAATGATGTAACAAAAGTGTATCAAATGTGTTACAAAAGTGTATCATTAATGTCACAAAAGTTTATCAATTGTGTAACAACCCTGTATTATTGGTGTTACAAAAGTGTATCATGAATGTTACAAAAGTGTATCAATTGTTACAAACGTATATCATTGGTATTATAAAAGTGTATCTTTAATGTCACGAAGTGTATCAATTGTGTTACAAAAGTGTATCATTGGTGTAACAAAAGTGTATCATTAATGTTAAATACGTAAAGTGGACGGAGAATTGGATTTGTTCTCAGCGTCTATGAATGTGTTCACATTACAAGTTTGACTGGAGTACTCATGTTTTCTATAAGTACATTTTAGATTCATAATTGGTGTCATTCGTTGATAAGTTAACACAAAAGTTATTGGTAAAATGTTATTCTACATTCACAACATTTTGAGGCGTTTGACATTTGTAGACCTCTAGAGATTACAGATGAGGTCAAGTGTCCTTGGGGACTGAGGCTAGGTGTCCTGAAAGTGCAAGGGCAGGTATCCTGGAGGTGTGAGGCAAAGTGTCCTGAAGGAGTGAGGTCAGGTGTTCTGGATGAATGAGGCTAGGTGTTCTAGAGGTGAATGGTCAGGTGCCCTGGAGGTGTAAGGCGGTGTTCTGGCGTAATGATGTCAGGTGCCCTGGATGAGTGAGGCCAGATGTCCTGGAGTAATGAGGTCGGATGTCCTGGATGTGTGAGGGAAAATGTCTTGAAGGAATGGTCAGGTATCCTAATGGTGTGAGTCTAGGTATCCTCGAGGTGTGAGACCATGTGTCCTGGAGGTGTGAGGCAAAGTGTCCGGAAGGAGTGAGGTCAGGTGTTCTGGATGGATGAGCCCAGGTGTCCTGGAGGTGAATGGACAAGTGCCTTGGAGGTGTGAGGCGGTGTTCTGGAGTAATGATGCCAGGTGCCCTGGATGAGTGAGGCCAAGTGTCCTGGAGTAGTGAGATCAGGTGTCTTGGATGTGTGCAGGATATTGTCCTCAAGGAGTGAGGTCAGGTGTCCTGGAGGTGTGAATCTAGGTATTCTGGAGATGTGAGGCCAGGCGTCTTGGAGGAGGCCATGTGTCCTGCAGGAGTGAGGACAGAAGTCCTGGATTAGTGAGGCTAGGTGCCTTGGAGTGAGGCCAGGTGTCCTGGATGAGTGAAGCCAATTGTCATCGAGGAGTGAGGTCAAAGGTCCTGGAGGAGTGAGGCCAGGTGTTCTGGAGGAGTGAGACCAAGTGTCCTGGAGTATTGAGGCAAGGTGTCCAGGAGAAGTGAGGTCAGATGCCCTAGAAGCATGAGGTCAGGTGTCCTGGAGGTGAGAGGTCTGGAGGAGTAAGGGAAAATATTCTGAAGGAGTGAGGCCAGGTGTCCTGGAGGACTGAGGCCAGGTTTCCTGGAGAAGTGAGGCCAAGCGTCCTGGAGGTGTGAGGCAAAGTGTCCTAAATGGTTGAGGTCAGGTTTCCTTGATGAGTGAGGAAAGGTGTCCTGAATGTGTAAGCCAGGTGTCCTGAAGGAATGAGGCCAGGTGTCCTGGATGGGTGAGGCCAGGTGTCCTGGAAATATGAGTTCGTAGCTAGGTGCATCCATCATGAATATAGCAAGTACAGGTCCAATGGCAAAGAAGAAAGTGAAAGTGTCGGGGGGAGGAGAGGCGAAGATAGGACTCGATGTTGACAACCACATGGTATATAACTATAAAATTTTCTGCCGAAATCTACATTGAATTACCGTTTAGACTTTATAAATATTTAGTATAAACTGTATATTATTTCCATATTTGGGAAAGGTTTTTCAGCATTTCAACATCGTCAAAATTGTGTCATTTAGTAAATGAAAGAATACGTGCACCGTTCTGTATCTTTAGTCATCAGGGGCGATTCCAGGTTTTGGAACTAAAGAAGGGGTAAAGTCAGGCGAGGGCGGAGCCCTGGTCGAGACCAGAAAATGGGAGAAAACTCTGTAATTTGACGGTTTTAGGGCCTAAAATCGCACAGTTTCATACCTAGATCATTCTCGCAGGTGGTGAGAAATCGAAACGTTTTGTGTAGTTTGGGGGTTTTAGGGACAAGGGGAGAACGTGCCCCCCCCCCCCCCCCCCCACCTCCTTTCCCTTTATGAAACCGCCGCTGGTCAGGTATTGATGGAATTTATGTGTGAATGAAAACATTATCTGACAACACCTGAAAAATTGATACATGTTGTCCTGTTCTAGCACATTCAGCAAACTGGATTCATGAAGTGTGTGACAGAGGGGGGAGGGGGAGTTAAAATTACACTTTTAATACTATAAAACGTCAAGTATGAAATTTACAGTAACGATTTAACTCTCTGTGCCCTCCCCTTATACCGCTACACAAGTCTTATTATCGATAATGCATGCAATATAACATGGCATGATCTGCTTTCCCTTTAAACCATTTCGATTGAATATTCAATTTTCCTATGATACTTATTTTTCACAGTGATGATTGAATCGGGGAAATTATGACGTCAGTATATGTATTGATTGTATTAAGATCAATAACATTTTCCTTGTTCAATCGAAAATTTACGCTCAGGGCTGTCGTTGGAAAACCGGACGTATAGACACTTGGGAAATGGAAGTATGCTCTTTAAATACAATCTGCACGACAACATCCATGGCAATTTAGGTACATTTTGTATATTCGTGTTTAAAAGTCGAGTGTTTCTTTTTTGATATGAATTGTATATATATACACATTTATTAACTACATAGATGTGTAGAAATGAGGGAGGTATAATGCAGATTTGTACATGTACAACTGTATGGTATGTCATATATTTTCGGAATACTATAAAGTATGAATTATAAAGCGTACATTTATATATTATCTATGTACATATGACAATATTTGGTCATATTTATATAATATAATATATATAATATGATATATATATAACATGATTAAATATAATATATATCTGTATGTGGTACAGGCGATGTTTGTATAGTTGCGTGTATATGTGTAGGTGTGTGTAAGTGTGTAAGTGCGTACGTATATCAAAAACCGGTGTATATCAGTCGGCAATCACTATCATACTTGGTCTGCATGCGCGGATCCAGAAATTTTTGTCAGAGTCCAACCAAAAAAGGTAAATTTTTCTCATACGAGGGGGGGGGGGGGGTCCAACCCCAAAAATGCCCAAATATTACCTTTTTTTGGTAAAATTTTCGGATTCCATGGGGGGGGGTCCACACCCCCCTAACACCCCCCCCCCCCTTTGTATCCGCGCATGGTCTGTGACCCACAGATCCCATGCAAGTTCGAGTCCTACCTGTGCCCTAGATGTCTTTCGATTGAGAAAGTAAAATCCGAGATAACGTGACTTAGTAAGCGTCGGTATATATATAGACGGATTCAGGGATAAGGCCTGGGGTTCTAGATTGACACATTTCGAGAGTCGGAAAAATTGATTTTCGTTCTACTTTTTGTCGTAGAAAGGTACAGTACTTCAATATTGTCGTCCCAAATCATGATTGGACTTTTATCGGGAAAAAAATGTTTGAGACAGACCCCCCCCCCCTTTTTTTTTCTCTACAGAATTTCTGGATCCGCATCTGTAAAAGCTCCTTCACTGCTTCAAGTGGATCCGTTGCATATAAAGAAAGTATAAATTTCTTGGCAACTCAACTAAACAGGTAGATGTCGTTAACATTAGTGTAATGTAAAACAAAACACAAAATAAAGTATATGTAACTCGGCCAATGTCTTCAGCTATGAAATGAAATTGTTTTGCGAAAGAAGGAGTCACTGTCCGCAAAAAAAAAGTTCATGGGCCGCTCTGTTTAGCCAATTTTACCTGTAGTGAATAACCTCTTTACTAAAGATATACTCCTCACAGTTAGTATGTTTTAAAATATGTAAGATACATATATACATGTATATACATGTAGCATCCTTTGTGGCTTCAAAGCTGAAAAATTAATTAATTGTTGTACTCGTTTTGATCAAGTTGGTTAAATCTTAAACTTAGATATTCTTGCAAAATCAGGGTCCGGCGCCATAAACCGAGAATATACTTAAGTCAAAATTTCATATTCTTCTGTTCATCAATGAATTAATAACTGGGATTTGGATTTTATTGAGTTTTATTCTATTGATAAATAGAAATAAATCACTCTGTATGAGAATTTATATGAACGTTTGACAATGGAATAAATCAAAATGAAATATTTGACTTAAGTATATTCTCAGCTTATGGCGCTTGACCCAGAAGTATCAGACTTGCAAAGAAAACAGCAACTCTCCAAAAGCTGAATGTGTGTCATTCATTTCCATCAAGGAAAACAAAACACATACCCGTGGAATTTGCTGTCATAAATAACCATGAACTTTACCCGTCCCAAATGGCACTGCCACCCGAAATCTTGGGTCTGACTTAAGCCTTTACATTAGTGTGTAAACGTATGCATGTCCATATCTGAAAACAATTAATTTTACCTTTAAATAAATAACAAAAATAACTCTAGATTTGCATAAAGATTACAAAAACACAAGAAGAATATTTACATAATTTGACGAACAAGTATTTGAAAATTATCCTCTCCACAAATTAATTGACGCACAAGATAGTAACACCAATTACATTTAATGCTAATTAAATCTATCTACATGTTGTGTCATGTACCAACTGCATAAATATATACATATTGATATATCATCGTTATGATGTCAAACTTTTAGCACTATAAATAGCATTATTATTCTATTCTCTGCATGGTCAGGCTTGAATCGGTAGACGTGAATGTTTAATGCAAGGTAAACGATTTTATACGGAATAATATGTATTGATGAATTCTGTTTTGACACTTTAAGCTGATTATACTTATAGTTATATTCGTAAGTTGGCCGTTTATCTATGTCAAGGTCGTTTATTCATTCTTATTTAAGGAATAACATACGAAGTGAATTGATTGGAATATTTATGTTAATATTATTGATAAGATCAAAATAGTGAGTATTAAATATATAAATTTACATAACTTGCATGATCATCATTTTTATTTTACTTTGATATTTTTAAATCAGAAACTCTCCAAATATATCTTTGGTGGAGGACAGAGAAGGTGGGAAAAGGGTGTGTGGGGGGGAGGGGGGTTGGGGTTGAGAATGGGTGGTAGAGAATATACAAGCTGAGAGGAATGGGATAGGAGAAGACGATGAGAGTGAAGGAGGGAGGGGAAGATCACACTGTATCTCCCTGACCACCACGATCGATCTTTATTTAACTTCACACTGCATTTCTTCAGACCATTCACTATAGAGTTCTTATGATTTTTTACCTACTTTAACCTACATAGAGTATGGCTTCAATATGATGAATATAAAATGTTTGTTCTATTTTGGGATGAAACATATCATCATAAATTTAATAATGTCAAATTCGGGTTTCCCCTATTTCCAGAATCTGGGGTTGAAAGATACAAAAAATCCTTACAAATTTCGTAAGAACTGTAATACATTTGTATATATTTTTCCGCCACACTAAGACTATCGCAAAGTCGCTGCTTCAGAATGAATAACGAGGGTAAGGCGACTTAATTTGTCCCCAAATCACAGATTGCGAGAACATAGATATGGTTTTCAGTTCTTCGGTCTGTCAATTATCTATTTGTCAGTTAGTCTGTCTGTCTATCTGTTGGTATGTTTGTCATTTTGTCTATTTTGCTGCCGGTCTGTCTGTATGAGTCTGTTTACGTGTCTTTTTGTCTGTTTATCCGTCTGTCTATCAGACTATCTGTATATTTTTCTCATTGTCTCTCGAGATCAGTCAGTTAATCAATGATCAATCAGCCCATCGGTCAGTTAGCCTGTCTACGACAAATATTCAAAACATCTGCCATAACATAATTTCCATAGACTTTACTTATATCCATAGAGACAATACTGTGACCCTTTTTACGGCACCATCTTTAAAAGTATTATTACCTAGACGACTATGAACACGTACTGACCTACTAGATTTTTCGGTTTACAAAGTGAGTGGCGCGGACAGTACTTGCAAAACCTTCGGCATTGGCGGATTTAGAGGGGGTTACAGGGGTTACAACCCCCTTTTTGGTTGGAATTTTTTTTTACCAAAAAAAAAAAGGTCATTTTCGATCATTTTAGGGCTGCAACCCTACCCCTTTGCAGACCAAATAGTGCAAAACATGCGAGACTGCACCCCCCCCCCCCAAGCCGGCGTGGCCTAGTGGTAATGCGCTGGACTCCTAATCGGGAGGCCGGGGTTCGATTCCCGCTCTGGTCATGCCGGTGTCCTGTCTTTCGGATGACACAGTAAAAACCGAGGCCCCGTGTCGTGGTATGCATGGCACGTTAAAGATCCCTCACTGCTTCGGGTGGTCCATTGCAAAGGTCAAAATTTGTATGCCCTGCATCAGGCAGATGCCGTCACCATATATTTACATACGTGAAATGTGGTGTGATGTTAAACAAAAATCAATCAAAAGCACCCCCCCCCCCTCCTTTCAAAAATTTCTAGATCTAATCGGTGTCTGTTGAAGTGACAGACAAGATATATGTTCATAACAATTATAAACATACGGGAAGAAGGCAGAGGCCTGCAAGATATGAGAGGATCGAGGAAGGAAACGACTGATACAGGAAGCTATATAGTATATACATATATACATGTATAGAGTCTATAACTTTAACAGCCTTATATTTATATGCACATCCCCCTTTCCGCCTTTTCTTTCTTTTCATAGTGACCACAAGCATACGGTGGACAACCACCCCCCCCCCCCCCAACCCAAGAAAAGAAAAATTCTGGATTTAAAAATAGCTAATTAGTAGAGCTAAAAATAGTAACATTACAAAATTGTAATTTCCCAATATGGTATGACGTCACATGTGTACTTTCACTTTGATTTCATCGATGTGCGGTAATGCGCTGACGTTTTTGTTTTGATAAGAAGAGATGGTCGGTCATCTACACGTCTGTAATTTCGACACATATAAATTTCGTTAAAATCTGAACGGTTTTAATTTCAGGTGAGTCCTTACTAACTGGGAGGAGATCGATTCTTTCATCAGAAATTACTACACTATCATTTACCGTGACATTGAACGCAACCTCTTATTTTTCAGTTTTACAGCGTGGTACTGGTAAATTGAATTACTGGTATACTGCTCTGTTTCCCCGGAGTTGTCATCAGTATTAGAAATAAAAACGAACGTGCAAGATGCAAATCAAAGTGGAGGATTTATTATCAAGATTGGGGAATCCAGGAAAGTTCCAGATCTCCGTGTTCATTCTCCTGGCCTGCAATTATTTCCCTGTTGTGTTTAATCACATCACCATGGCGTTCTATGGACGATCTTACCCTCACCAGTGTCAACGTGGAAGGTATGAGGACATGATGTTGCAGAAAGTGGAAGTCAGCACTTTAGGTGGGGTAGTGAATTATACGTTTGCAGACAATGTGAGTGTGGAGAGGGCTGAGTATGGAAAGTGTCAGAGCACTTACTACTTCAGTGATGGAGGAAATCAGAGTGTAGATTGTGGGACAGAGGAAGATGTGAAGTGGCAGTTTACAACCATTGAAGGACAGTCCTCCATTGTCACTGAGGTATATTAACTACTGCAGTGTTTTTTTTTTCTTCAAATCGAGTGCGTTATAAGGGCCTTTCCCAATAGAAATTTTAATTCATTCTGCCAAAAATTTGTCTACATTTTCCCCAAACAGTGATCTTTCAGCATTATACAAATGGGATGAAAAATTCCCAAATGAAAAGGTATACAGCTAAGCACCTTTGACAAAATAAAAAAAAAAAACCCAACACTGAACTGTTATGCATGTACTGCAAAATATATACAACATATTGTTATAATGTAGTATTATTAATGTCCAACTTGATGTTATGGCTATAAGGTAATATGGCGTGGGCAATCTGACGTGTGTTTGATTACTGGATGGCCCCACCTTGTTCCGGAGGTAACTTGATTTCCTCCTGCTTCGGCATATCAAGATAAATGACAGGAGTATTGTTGTTATTGTTTAAAAACCCCAATTATCCTGGAGTCTGTATAGAGTGTACTGACATTGGAATACTACAGTGCAGTAAGAAACAAAGGGACCCATTTTACTGAAGAACTTACGAAAAGCTTAAATTGACATTACATTGAATGCAGAAATAACTGATATTTCTGCTTGAGATTTGTTTATTTTTTCTAGTGTTTTGTTAAAACTTTTTTTTTGAAATTGCTTTTACACTAAAGAATTCCAGGAAATCTTCATTAATTAATGTGTCAAAAATTTAAGATTTTTCATAGGATTTATTGTCTTATGTGTGGAAAGTTCCAAGTTTATTGAAGTTCCTCTCTTATCCAATAACAATATCATAAGACTTTCACTTCCCCTTTTCCCTCTCTTATCATATGGACATACTTACGATATTTAAGAGAAAGGGGAGAGTGAGACAAAGCCCTATGATTACTCGGTACATGAAGAGTTGATTCTTGTGTACTCTTAACACTGAATGTTACTTTTATAGTTATCTTGTATTCACAGTGTTAAACTGATATTGTGTTGTCTTAAAATGAATATATGTTTTAAGCAGTCCAGGTGGATGTGGCAAGCCAAACACAAGATGCTTGCCTGTCCTAGGCACCCAATCTCACTTCTGGTTCCCAGGCATCAATAAATGTCTACTATGGTCATGTTTTTTTTGTTTATTATGCCCCCGCCATGAAATGGCCGGGGGCATATAGTGTTACCCTGTTCCGTCATTCCGTCATTCCTCCATCATTCAGTCATTCCGTCATCATTCAGTTTCCGCTCATTTTCTCGGTGAAGAATTGATGGATTAAATTGATATTGTTTATATAGATGTATCAAGAGAAAATGCATGTCATGTGTGAATATGGGTGTGGTCTGGTAATTTCTGACAGAGTTATTGCTCTTGAACACAAAAATTTCTTAAAAATTACAGTTTCTGTTCATTTTCTTTTTGAAGGTTTGATAGATTAAATTGATATTGGGTGTACAGATGTATCAAGGGAAGATGCAGGTCCTTCGAATATGGGTGTGGTCTGGTAATTTCTGACAGAATTATTGCCCTTGA
The DNA here is from genome assembly GCA_035048485.1 of Pteria penguin. Lineage (NCBI taxonomy): Eukaryota > Metazoa > Mollusca > Bivalvia > Pterioida > Pteriidae > Pteria > Pteria penguin. The sequence continues at coordinate 17,137,662 of CM068590.1, forward strand.
ACATAGAAAATTTCTTAAAAATGACAGCTTCTGCTCATCATCTCGGTGAAGGTTTGATAGATTAAATTGATGTCAGGTATATAGATGTATCAAGGGAAAATGCAGGTCACGTTCGAATATGGGTGTGGTGCGGTAATTTCTGACAGAGTTATTGCCCTTGAACATAGAAAATTTCTTAAAAATGTCAGTTTGTGCTTATTTTTTCCATGAAGATTTGATAGATTATATTGATATTGGGTATATAGATGTATCAAGGGAAAATGCAGGTCAAGTTCAAATATGGGTGTGTTTCAGTAATTGTCGACAATGTAATTAATTGCCATTGAACATAAATTTCTTTAATTTTTAAACATTAGTTCTCTGGCAATTATATTTCACTACCTTAGCTGCCAGTGAGGAAATTTGTGTCGCACTGACACTTTAAAATTCTAGTTTTTTTTCTTCAAATTAGATCCATAATAAGGATTCTTACCAATGGAAATTTATTCGATTCTCTCCCAAAATTTGTCTAATTTTTTCCCAAATGTTGATCTTTTAGCTTTTTGTAAATTGGACAAAAAATTCCAAAATGAAAAGGTACAGGCACCTTTGAAAAAATAAAAAAACCCCAAAAACTGTGTGATGGTACCTTCCTTATTACGGTACCACATCAGTTCCTTACAGTTACTTAATCTTATTTTTATGCCCCTGCCATATATAGCCGGGGGCATATAGTGTTGCACCCTGTCATTCTGTCATTCCGAAACCTTGTCATCGCAACTCCTCCCAAACCGTTCATCAGAATTTCACCAAACTTCACATGTAGGTAGGGCAGCATATGTAGATGTGCATTAAGGGAGGCAACTCTGCTCAGAATTTTTTAGGAGTAATGGGACTTTGAAATTAGAAAATGTGCAATGTATATAGCTGAACCTTGTCATCGCAACTTCTCCTAAACTGTTCATCAGAATTTCACCAAACTTCACATGTAGGTAGGGCAGCGTATATGTGCATTAAGGGAGGCAACTCTGCTCAGAATTTTTTAGGAGTAATGGGACTTTGAAATTAGAAAATGTGCAATGTATATAGCTGAACCTTGTCATCGCAACTTTTCCTAAACTGTTCATCAGAATTTCACCAAACTTCACATGTAGGTAGGGCAGCATATGTAGATGTGCATTAAGGGAGGCAACTCTGCTCAGAATTTTTTAGGAGTAATGGGACTTTGAAATTAGAAAATGTGCAATGTATATAGCTGAACCTTGTCATCGCATCTTCTCCTAAACTGTTCATCAGAATTTCACCAAACTTCACATGTAGGTAGGGCAGTATATGTAGATGTGCATGAAGGGAGGCAATTCTGCTTCGAAATTTTTTTCAGGAGTAATGGGACTTTGAGATTAGAAAATGTGCATTGCATATAGCTGAGCCTTGTTTGAATTTTCAAATATTAGTTTTGTGGCAATTATATTTCACTACCTTAGCTGCCAGTGGGGGCATCTGTGTTGCACCGACACATTAAAATTCTAGTTTTGGTTTGGTTTTTTTTTTATTCTTCTTTAAGCAAAAAGAAGAAATATTTGTTTCCTGTAACCCAACCGACCCCGATTTTTTACCCTACAATAAACTTTTTTATTGCACTTCCACGCGAAAACTATCCCAATTTTGGATATTTGCATCAAAATGTAATTTTTGATATCTGGGAGATAATTTCTAAGGAAAATATAAGTAATTTTCATATGTACTTTATATTGTTTGAATTCAAACTTACAACTTATTTCCAAAGTAAATGACTACTTCAATATACTGTAAATATTAAAAAATCTTTTTAGCCAAATTCAAGCTTTTAATATGAATTGAACAATTTTCAATTTGGTTTGTTTGATCTATTCCACTTCTTAATCATTGATATTTATTTACCTTGCCTTTTAGATGATAACTCAGAATTGTTCCAATATCAATTTTTTCAAAATTGTGAATACATCATCATATTTACAGAGCAGTTTTATTCTCCTTTTCAGTGGAATCTGGTTTGTGGTTACAAGCGATTCAGTTCTCTGGCTACCACAATTTATTTTGGTGGAGTGATGGTGGGTGGACTTTTGTTTGGTTACCTTGCTGACAAATTTGGACGAAAGCCTGTCATGCTAGCTACACTTTATATGCCGATTTTGATTGGAGTCGGGATAGCCTTTTCTCCAAGTTATACAGCCTTTGCTGTGCTACGTTTCTTTCAAGGCTTTTTTATCCAGGTTTGTTAATTGAGTTAATTTATTTTTTCATTTAACTTTTATAACCATAATCATTGATAATAATTATCTTACATTTTTATGAATAAATATTTCGATATGTATGTTCTTTAAATTTTCTTACTTTTAACTTTTAAGAAGTATATCCAAAAGCATTGAATTATGAGTAAGAGACATGAGAAGGAAAATTGATTGTTTTATAAAGTATATAATACACATTAGTGGTGTCTCAAACTAAAAACAATTTATTTTCTTCTAAAAAACAAATCTGAGTTTATAGATTAAATTAATTATTTTTTCAATATGATATTTGCCTTCTTATATTAAACACATTTTTATTGTACAATTACAAACATTTTAGATATAGCCATTATGCTTATAAGGATCTTAGGCAGGGTTTTATCTTACATAGGAAAAAGAGATACATTACCTCACAGCTTCAATAATACACTACCATGTAACAGTTATTATAATAAGAAACCAAAAAACAAAGTTAAATTTCAGTACAAATTCATTCTTCCAGAGGGCTTTGTTTGCTTTTGTTTTAAGTGCCACTCCAAGATTACTGTACTTCTATTGTGGTGATACCTGCCATGTGCATTGTGTCATTGTTTTGTCCTATGCCATGGACCACCAAAAGAAGTGAAGGATCTTTTACATTCAAACGTATTCTGAAACACGATGTGTTGAATTATACTATTTCATTTAAATGACAGGTAGGGAAGCAGAAGATGATAACGCACCCAAAACAAAATCGGGGTCAACAACCATTATGGAACCTAGGTCCTCATATTTGAAATACAGTGCAATATCATTGGTCAAACATGCTCCCCTCTTCCCTAGTGAAGTTGATATACAATAAAAAAGACGGAACACAAGTGGCCGAAAAATTGTGAAAGTAGGGTTCAGTCTTTTTATTAAAATTTTTATGAGAGCTGTATTTCATAATCAACAATTCTTTAACACAGGGTCTTCAGACTACTTCCTATGTGATGTCGATGGAGTTGTTTCTACCTCAGTATCGTGGTTTAGCAGGTGCCCTCCTGGAGGTCGTTTGGGGTCTGACCGTTATCTTACTGGCTGGAATTGCTTACACTTTCCAACACTGGCGTTACATCCAACTGGCCATTACTTTACCAAGCTTGCTTGCTCTAGGTTATTTCTGGTAAGGTTGAATTTGGCTGCTTAAATGTCCTTGTCTATGAAATTTATATTCCACTTTAATCAGATGGATGCTTTTAATAGACTAAGTTAACCTGTGAGTTTTCAGTGTTATTTAAAGAATGAATCTATTTGTTTTTTTTTTTTTGTTGGTTGGAGGTTTAGCACGAAATAAAGGACAGAAAACTGCATCATTGTGCAAAGCACATAATGTTTAAGTTTTCCGTCTTTTTTTTTTGTGGTGTACCTCTTTCCAACAAAAAAAACCAAATTAGTTAGATTCATTCCTTATCATTTAATCCCTTTCATACATGCTTCATATTCTTAGATATTGGTATGTTACGTCTGCACTATTTCTCAACATCTCTCAACTTCTGCCATGGTGTTATCAATATTGATGGCACAATTACGGAAACACTGGAAATCATGTCGTCACAGAATAATTTGGTGGATGAGACATACCCCTAATTTATAAACCAGTCAAAATGTGTGTTACATGTAAAATCAAATGATTAATGAAAAAACCTTCAGACTTTATAAAAAAGATTTAAGGTTGTTTTTGATGATTGGATGACTGCAAATTTGAACCCTGCCACATAGGTGAAATAATCCAAGTGTAGTATCGTACAGTTATTAACCAAACAATCAAACTTTAATTATCATTAACAAAACAGATATACCTGTATATACATTAATCATTGTCTACTATAAATCCGAAAAACTAACAAAAGGATTTCTTTCATTTGCATAGGCTGGTACCTGAATCTCTGCGTTGGCTGATTCTTCAGAAACGCGTTCCAGAAGTGGAGGATTTAGTCACAAAAGTAACCAAGATAAACAAACTTCTGTTTCCGGCTGATACCATGGCAATACTAAAAGAACAATCTGAAGCCGACAGTTCAGACAATGTAGCCCAGTTCTCATTTATAGATTTAATGAGGACAGCCAAGTTGCGCAGGCTCAGTATTATTCTGTTTTATTTATGGTAAGCTCATTCAAAATACAAATGCATGTATGAGTATTTTACCTACATGGTGTTTAAATGATACCTGCTCGCCAGGTTTAAGAAAATTTTACCAATGCAACAGACAGTCTGTACATTTGTGTAACGTAATGTCAAGATGCTTTATAGGAAAATGACTTGAGAAATGAATTTATGTACATACTTTTCAACAATGTAAAACATGGGAGTAACCAGTGTTTTACATAACTGTAGCAAAAACAATAATAGGGCACCGCTAAATGGGTGCATGATACACTTGCATGTTGATATGATTTCCAAATCCATGGGCTGAACAAAAGTTTCAAAACCAAGTGCACAACTTCAGGTTAAACCTTTAATACAGGGTATACCACCACCAGACCCTTTGCTAAAGTTATGTACTTTTCAAGGGGGCCAGGTAGCGCAGTTGGTAGCGCGCTCGCTTCTCACCAATGCGCCCCGGGTTCGATTCCTGGTGTGGTATGTGAGATGGTGGGGCTGTCACCAACCTGGCTTCATGGGTTTTCTCCAGGTACTCCAGTTTCCTCCCACACAAACAACACCCATACGCCAAGATCTGTGCCAACAAGCAAGATTTATATATCAAGTTATTAACTTGTTTCTTAATCGTTGTGAAATAAATAAAGTTAAAATTTTTTAAAAGAGAAGAAACACAGACAAAACATATTTTACCTTGTCTATGTTTCTCCATCTCAGGGGTCAGCGGTCTTAAGTCTAAGAAATGAGATTTAAAATACGAGGTGTCATTATTCTAAGAATTTGTCGAAAGTTAGTCTGTGAATAGCTTGTCAGATAAACTGTTTACAGAGAAACTTTTTATAAATTCTTAGAATTAAGACACATGCTACCATATAGGTCTCAATTCTTATACTTAGACTTAAGATTCTTTGTGAATAACATTATAGACCCCCACATTTAAACCCAGGTGCACAGCTTCAAGTCAAACGCTCATTTTCCTGAAATCATTTGCATCTGTCTTGGTTAAGGAGAAAAAGAGCAGACAAATTTTTTTGACCCGCCCATTTTTCATTACCCATGAGACGAGAACCCAGTTTAAAACCCTGGTGCAGAATTTCAACCCAAAAACATATATACAACCAAAAACATTACTTATAGAAAGTGTCACAGCCACACAAGTTAGGTACAAGGGTATTATTAAACGCAAGAGGAATTTCAGATCAACTACATTTTGAAAGAATGAGTTAACTTGTTTTACATGAATATGAATTTTATCAAATTTACCTAACTTTGTATTTATCATTCATCAGGTTTGCTGTTTCCGTTGGATACTACGGACTATTGTTTAGTATGACAGGCCTGGCAGGAAATCAATATCTGAACTTCTTTATCAGCGGCTCTGTTGATTTAGTGGCCTTTATTCTCATTATCTTCATAGTGAAGTTGTAAGTTTTAATCAATTGTGTACAGTCAAGTCTGTCTTAAGCAATAATGAAAAAGGAAATTCAGAAGTGGCCATTTCAGAAGGGTGGTCAATTAATAAAGGTTAATATGTATAATCAATTAATCTTGGCTGGTAAAAAGTGATTGTGCTTTTCAAAGGTGACCTGTATTCGGTCTTTTCATTACACAGAGTTACATCCCATCCGAGACAGTATCTGAAATAAAAATGATTATCATTACATCTTCAAATTCTATGGAAACGGATGTAAAACTCAGGGAAATGATAGTCCACAAATGACGTTTTCATAGGACATTGATGACGTCATAATGGTTTTATGTCAGATACCATCCCAAATGGGAAATAACTCTCTTTAACGAAAAATGCAGAACTAAGTTAACCCTAGTGCCAATGATTTACAGAGGAGTTTGATTTAATAATCTAACCAAGGGAAGCAAAAAAGAAAAAAAGGTCATAGGGGACAGGTGGCCCCTGTAAAATAAGGCCTGAGGGCCTGTTGTAACAAATAAAAATAATTACTTTTTTCATAAATTACTTTTACTTGACAGGTAATCTTGTACTTTTCCTTACAAAATTACAGTATAACTTGTTGTGAACACAATATTGACAAACAGCCATTCATTACAAAATATTTTAAGGCACATAAATGTGAAATTCAATACTTGATATGTACATTTAATTCACGATATTTTTGCATAGTTTACGATCATGCTTCTTGCTACATATATAAGAAAAATATTTCTTATTTTTCTGAACATTATGTACAACAAAATAATTATAGTGTCTGGTAATACCCTGGTATTATGACTTACTGAATCGCAGTCTATTGAAATTATATCGTAAATTGTTCTAAAATTGTTTTATCATGATTTGAGTAGCACTATTATATTTTATAAAGCTGAAGAATGGTACATCAAACAAATTAATTAAACCTAAGTTCATGATAAAGAAATGACAAATGAGTCAATAATACACAGCTTTTGTAAACCAAGAGGTCTCTATCAAGTAGTTCATAAACAGAGGAAATTCTTGCTGACTTATTCAATTATACTATGATGTTATATAAATTTATGTAATATAAATATACCGGGTACACTTACATTAATGTATGTACCCGGTAATATAATTTTGTCAAAGTAAGTTCTTTTCATATCAACAAAAGTATATTTTCAGTACATTACAATGTAATTTCATAAAATACATGACTTGTATGTTTGATTTTGATAATTCTTTGTATAGGTAATGCCCTTATCTTGCATCTTGCATGATCTATTTATTTTATATTTTAGTAAAATTTCATCACTGTTTTTATCTTTTAAGCTTCAAGAGGAAGATTCCCATGGTGATATTTTTCCTAATTGGGTCACTATCGTGCATCATTGCTGGAGTGATACCTTTCATATGGAAAATTGATTCGGGTCAGAGGTTTCTCATTATACCAAACTATAAACACATATTTTCAATTTATCTGAACAAATATCTGTGTGGCATCTGTTGTCTTTTTGTTGGCAATAGACGAATTTTATATCCTACATGACATAAGGGGTCTGATGCCCGCAAGCTACTTTTTGCCAGGATTATTGTTAAGACGTTAATGTTTAGATGTCACCATGAAATATCATTACTTTGAGCAACATTTATTGAGAAGATAGATGTAATATGAAGAAAGTATATTGACCTCTTTTAACAATGGTTTGATATGAGTTAAAGTTTTTAAGGTTGAATTACTAGCCATTGTACTTGGTCTGAAGATTGTGAGAATCTGACCTTTGATGGTTTTCTGACCTGAGTCCCAAAAAAGCTTCTGAATAAGAGATTGGACCAACTTATATCTTGGTAAATTCAGGGAGTGTAGATTATGTGCCATGTTAAAGATCACAAAAGGAAAATTGAGTGGCCTTGGAGAGACCTTAAAGGGTAAGGTCAGGCAACTGCACATCCAGATGTATTTTGAAATTGATGCGTATACAAACACTATACCACAATCCAATTAATTAAGAATCCCTTTGTAAAGATAAAACAATGCATTTACATGTATTATCACGTTTTCTAATATTACGTCCGGGCAGCCATCTTGACCTCTCGGAAGATAAAGAGGTAGTTATGTTTCGTAGCCTCCAGATGTATACCAAATGGTTCTGATATCAGAACTACGGTTTCCATTCTGTATTTAACACGGCGGACACTTATAATGTAATCAATAAAAGCAAAGTTCTTAAATGTTGTTGACATGTATTTTATTGTTTTATTGAAAATGCCTTCCTGTCAAGCTTTTAATTGTACTAATAAAAGGACAAAAGGGCTACGAAATTGCCATTCTCTGTGTATATAATACCAAGTCAATTGCCACCTAAGTACCGGTCACTGCACGCCTGGTTTCACACCAGACCGATTATCAGCTGATATGTAAACATAGTTGACAGTTAAGACATTAATGACCCAGGGGTAATAACACTATTTACCTGTCCTGGACATGTACTGTGATTAAATTTTAAACTTGATTGATGTTTGTGTTGATTACTTCTTAAATTCGACGTATTCAGTATGGAGATGCAGAGGGCATTATCATGCCTTTATTCAGTGCTGAGTCGGATCTCTTGTTTGTGTCTGTGTTCCTCAAAATCATGGTTTTCAGAAAACCGAACTACTGCAAAAACTGAGCTCAGGGGACGGTCCAGAGACAGTTCAGTTCGGTATTTTACTGTACATTTCATCGATATGAATTTGAAATTTGATAGTTCTTTAATAGGAAAATTAAGTTGATCCAGTCTTTAAAATTCTCTCAAGCAATAGAAGAATTTTGTTAAAATTATACAGAAAGAGTACGTGTTCCTTTTGATATGTTATGATACAGTTTGATTAACTGTTAGCACAAAGTTGATTTCATTTTTGTTTCTTTCAGATGAAAAACAAGATCGATCTACCAGGAAGTTGCTAATTACTGGATTTGCTATCTTCGGAAAGTTTGGGATGAGTGGCGTATTCAGCCTGATATTTCTGTACTCGTCTGAGTTGTATCCAACTGTTATCAGGTATATAAATTTTGTTGTAGAGACATTTTCCTGAATTTGTAAGTAGTATAGGTATTTAAGACTAAGAATACACCGATCCACTTTCGTCAAATGTCAAGCACTTTAGTGCAGAATACGACTATGATGACATCACGCAATGTTGGACAAGTTGGATTGAATATGATGTCATAAGCATAACAATCAGAAGTCCGCTAAACATTGCTTTCTGTGCTGAAAGTGGATCAGTGTATTAGAAAGATCTGGAGTGAGTTTTACTAAAGGTTGTAAGCCCAAACGTAGACGTAGACCTAAACTTTGCGACAAAATTTGCGTATACGTCAATTGAAATTTTTCTTGAAGTCTATGTTCATACGTAATTACATTGATAAACATTGTAAAAGGTGTATGTTACGTTTGGAACTCTTTAGAGAGGAGACAGATATTTCATAGCAAGGTTTACGTTTATGTCTACGTTTGGGCTAATGACCTTTAGTAAAACTCACTCCTGTTCTAAATATCCTGTATCAGAAAAGTTATGCTGTCATTTTGGTAAATCATTTCTGAATATGGGAAAATTAAATTATCTGTATCATTTAAAACTTTATTAAAAAGCTTATCAGTTCCTTAAATTATTTATTTATTATATTATATTGTTCAAAAGATAAAATTAAACATTTCAATATTTTAAAATGTTTGACTTTTTTTCTGGTTGTTTAATTGGCAATAGTGTATTTTGTAACACCTGTGTAATAAATTTTCGATTTAATTTAAATTAATTGCATCAAGAAAATATAAAAATCTTGGACTTTTACGTGTATATTTGGTCTCTTTGTTACACAGAGTTTCTTCCCATTTGGGATGGTATTCTGACATAAAGTTATTGTTAAGTCATTAAATTCTATGGAAACCAGTCTAAAACTCTGGGAACTGATGGTTAAAAAATGACATTTCCATAAGAAATTTTTGACATCATAATTATTTAATATGTTAGATACCTTCCTAAATAGGAAATAACTCTGTTTAACGAAAAGACTCAATAGGAAGTATTAGAAATACTTTGTCCTTATGAACCTATACTCAACAATTATCTTCAAATTAGTTTTCAACTATCTTGGATAAAATATGTTTGGTATCATTATGGATCATAAGTTTTTGAGAAGATCACTACCAAATGGCAGACACACTGCACATCTATTCAATACATGAATTTCATACTTTACATGGTATAAAGTGCCTCATGCCCAACAAGTTAAATTTTGCTTAAATTTTCATTGTGTCTTTAATGCTTGAAGTGTTATGCCACAAGGGAAGGACAAAATTTTACGCAGTAAAACAAAGGTTGGACATTTAGCGAGAGATGAAATTAATATGAAAAAGGTCTATGGGTGCTGTTACTGGAAATCAAATCCTGAGCGTTTATAAACATGTAGCACTTACAGTGAGTTCCAGCAAATCATGTATGCCTATATTGAACCACTGACCATGCATAAACATTCAAGTACAGTTGTACATGTATCCGTAATTATAATGTTTTTATGTCTGACCATAATAATTCAAGAATTCCATTCTTCAATATTATATGTTTCAGGAACATTGGTATGTCAAGCTGTGCATTCTGGGCCAGGGTAGGTGGAGTTGTTGCTCCCCAGGTTCTTACCTTGGTAAGACTTTTAAAAACTTCATCTTTCAGTATCGTTGAATTTTAATGATTAATTTGATTTTAATTAATAATTTGATTAATCAAATCATGTATACCAGGCATCTCTTAATAGGTTTCAAGTCATGGATTAGATTTGAATTTGATCTGATTTTATATAGCTGTTTGTTTGTAATTTCTCGTCAATATCACTTGCATATTCGGATAATCTAAAAACGCAGTCTACATTAATTATAATTCTTATACCTTATTCATCGTAATAATTTCATTAATTTGGCTAGTAAATTAAAGGTAACCAATCATATCATATAGACAGAAAAAATTATGTAAAACATATATTTATTTAAGTTTAGAAGCTTAATATGTGTCTTTGAAAGGTAAACATGGATTTTGCATAGCTTTGTATTTGTCAGCTCTTAAATTTCTTGATAAAGGTCATGAGGCCAAAAATTTGCAACATAGAGTGTTTGTGTTCCTTTACCTTTTATGTACTGGACTTCCCTTTGGAGGACTTCTTCGAATCTTTATTACATATATTTGTCATCCAAAATGAGAAAAAAAAAGTTCTCCATCTGTAGGGTTGATTCATGTATTATGGACTCTGTTAGATTAAAGTTTTAATTAGTTAATATGTAAAACTAAATGAGAGATACAGTTAATCCTGTATGTAAAGGTTAGCTAAGGGAAGACTCCAGGTGACCTTATACAGAGGTGACCTTTGCACAAAGGTTGATGTTGCAAGATAACATAGGAAATATGATACTGAAAAGCATTTTGCAAGATGTGACCCCTTTGCTGAGGTGACCTTTAGAACATGTTGTATGGTAAAGTTAACCTTGTATATATAGGCTAGTGAAAGACATGAGTGACCTCTATACAGTGGTGACCTTTATACAAAAGTTATTGATGCAAGAAGACAGAGGGATGAGAAATTGAGAAGTGACCTTTATAAGGAGGTACCACCCTCTTTATAGAGGTGGTAATGAAAGGCAGGTCACATTGTAAATAGAACATGTTACGCATGGATTTGTGTATATAAATTTTTATAGCTATTTCTAAATACATGACTTGTACATGTATTCTAATTTATAATTTTTTTTATTGTTTTTTATACCGTAATAACCCGTGTATAATGCACACTTTTTTTCAGAATATACGATGTCGATTTCGTGGGTGCGCATACATATGGGAACTAAAATATATGATCTATGATAATGTATTGATGTATTTACTAGAGTTTTACGTATCTAATTATAAGTTACATTGAACGTGGATTCAACATTTAGAAGACAGTCATGAAATTAACGGCAATTGGCCTTTTCACGTTTACAGTTAGACACATGCTGTGATGAGTTTAGATGTGTCCTTCTAAAAATACCTCTACAATCGACCATTAGACATTGTATACACACATCATTAAGACAGGAAATATTAATTCAACAAATAAAAAGAATATCAAATATAATGACCATGAAGATATATAGAGTATATCTTTTAAACTTTAAATGAGATCAGGATAATTCCGATGAATTTTGTTATCAACCTACGATTACCATATTACTATAATTATGAGTACTAGTATAATCAATCTAATAATAGATATATCCAAATGCACAAATTTCGCCCTGAATTTTGTCCAGTTTGTTTTTTATTGATGTGTGAAAAATGTTAAGTGACGGATGATTTAAGCTACTGTACATTTACAACAAGAATGTGAGCTTCATAGCCATTCACTATTTATCGATTTTTTACCTGCACATGACACATGGGAAGTAGGCTTTTTCCAGAATTTATTTCTCAATTTTGAGGGTGCGCATCATACACAGGTGCGCATTATACACAGGTATTTACAACATTTATTTTTATGACATCAATAAATATTTCTGAGTGGATTTGCTTTGCATTTGCACAGAACGACATCACACACAAGTCAACATCAATGATGCTGATAGGATTTGTTGCCCTTGTTGGAAGTCTCCTGCTTTTCCTTCTACCTGAGACCTATGGTAAGAAGCTTCCAGACACCATCCAGGATGTAGAGAATGCATCATACGTTGATGAGAAAAATATGGAAGTTCTTGATCAGGAGAAATCCATGACCCAGTTACAGGACATGATGGAAAACGTAACACAATAGTCAAAGTGGTAATATACAAATACACACACATATATATATATATATACGTATACATATATAGATATATATATATATATATATATATATATATATATATATATATAATATAGTAGTGATATGATATGATATGACAGGATGTTATAAGTTACGTTAATGATGATAGAATACTAAAATAGCGATTTATCAAATTTTACTTTTGATTGATACATCTGTTTTGTAATTGTTGGAAAGGGTTTAACAATCAATTATTTATTATGTTATTGGTTTTCGATGATTGAAAAAATATGCTCTCACACTCTGTTTACCTCAGACCTCCTGGGTATTGGATAAATGACAACCCTGTCCTGTCGATTTATTAGTGGGATATTTTTTCTTTTTATGGAGTTCTTCTGTTTATCTGTTACCATTTTGCAACTAAATTATGCCATTAAACAGATAAAAAACTAAATATGACAGTGATAATTGAATATTTTATCATTTAAAATGAAAATTGGTTCACCTAAACTGATCAACTGTAGATTTTAGTCATCTGTCAGCATGTTGAAGTTCAGTTTTTTTTATTGTAATCTCTTGATTGTTGAATTTCAAATCTGTGAAAGTGAACTGTATTTTACATGTGTATTTCGCATTGATATCTGACATTTTCATTTGAAAAACATGTATACACTTTTAATGGCATCATATGGATCTGAACACAAATAGTGTATTACCGCAAGTTTAATACATTTCCAAGGAAATAAAAGAACTGCTGCATAAATACTAATGTCATGACTCCATGAAATGTGAACTTACAGATATTGATTGTATTCTTTCATGATAATTCATTGTTTGCCAATGATATATACATACTCATGTTTACTCTAACAATCTCTGTGAACTGTTTACAATCACACCTTTCTCAAGCAACTATGACGAAAAGGAAAGAGTGACCACTTTGGACAGGTGGTCTCCTATGACAGGTAGATAATTATGTATGTATAATTACCTGTAGAAAAATAAGAAGATAGTTGTGTAAATCAGGTGATTTTGTAATGCAGGTAGCCCTTAGGGCAAGAAATGTACTGTTCATGCATTAGCATGAAACTTGACTCTACATCATTGAATATTTTACTCAGTGCATCAAATATTTCAGGTTTACATAAAGTATTATTTTTGACAATAGATGTGTTTTATCTTTGAGTGTTCTATTCAGTGTGATCTGACCTTATTTTTTTTAGCATTTAATCCATTTATAGTTTTATCTACATATATATACATGTATAATTGTATGCCATTGTTTTATGATCTGGCGCTGTTTGTCCCTTAAGAAACCTAGTGAAGGCAACATTCAAAGAAAACATGAACTGTATGGTCTTGAAAATTATCCTACGTAAGCTTCATTGAATGTTATAAAAATCTTTACTTCAAAATAACTTAAGGGTGTTTTGTTCTATAAATGTATAAGCATTGTTTCTTCTATTTAATTTAATTCTATTTCTATCATAAGTGCTAAGTAATATACAATTATAAGTGCTAACTAATTTACAGTGTGATACTTTTAGATTATTTATTTATCTAAAATATTTTCATTAAATGAACTAGTATCTCTGAGAAAAGAAAAAAAAAAATCTTTTTATATGAAAATTTTTACTTAAGTTAATAAATTTAGCATAATATTATTTTTTATTGCCTTTATTTGCTAAAATGCAATAACCACATGTTTTTATTGTGCTTGCCTTTTCTGCCATAACCAAATGTAAACATAAACTTTTATCAGGTTTGAAGTTCTACAGAGATAAAGTCACAGTCTGATTTCTACGACACCCCCCGCCCTAAAACAAACTCAATCTATTTTTAAAAATAAGGGTGGTTAGGTATAGAGCAAGAATATTTTAATGCATAAAAAAAATTTTTAGTGCTACCTGCCACCCCTTTAAAAGTAAAATGTCGATACTTCTATTCATAAAAAGTTTTTTTCTACAACCTGACACCCCTGTCATGGTAAAGTGCACTACTCCAATACATAAAAATTTTGAAGTACAGCTTGGCACCCCTTTTTGGGCAAAACTTGGACTCCTTGTGTTTTGGTTTCTAAGAAAGTTTTGGGATAGATATACATATATGGAGAACCAGACATTGTTAGATACAAGACATTTGTATTGAAAGAAAATTTGAAATACTTTGGTTATAAGGCAGATCATAGGCTCCTTTACATAAAATGTTACTGTACTATAAGATAAGTCAGTTCGATTGTTATATGTATTAGATGGCATCTTAAGTGTTGTATGTTATTTGACACAGACTTCTATTCTAGAAGTGGTGAAGTGACTGGCTCATGGTGCTGGTCAGGAAGGTCAATCTGGACACACAGTATATCCAGGCGATCGCTACTTTTGTTTTTTATTGACCATTTCAAGTAATTTTAACTGCACAACTTACAGGAACAAAATCTTTTTAAACTGTAAGTCAATGGACATTTTAAAATTCGTTCATTTAATATGATTTTAACGAACTGTTCGGATTTACCTTCCTGACCAGTGCAAGTGATACTGGATCAGTTCCTTTAGTATGCTACCATATTCATGTCTGTTTGCATGTGTTGTTATGGTAACCGTAAAAATTGTTGAAATTGACGTAAACATCTGAAAAACTAACCATCTTTTGTTGCAGCATACTATAATGTTATCCACATTTCTCATGAAAATGTTTTTTGGTGAGCTGGAATGTTAGTCTTAACCTAAAGAGCACCTGCTCGTGTAACGAAGGTCCTGGTTAGAATCTGAGTCCAGTCACTATTTTTTACTTATAGTAACCAAAACTTGATTATGTAATTTCAAATTAATTGCATGTAAAAATGCGCTGTTCTGGGTAAGGCAATGTGCTTGTTAATTCCAAAAAAAATGACTGAAATCTGATGAAACTGTCAAAGAAGGACAATATATATTCTGGTGTCTAGTTTATGATATTTAGCATTCACCCTTCCACAAATAGTAAGTTTTCCATCAACGTTAAAAAAGGTACGACAAAAGTCAGATATATCACATATTTGTGGGACTGCATATTTGTTGATGACATCGTAAAGAGAACAAAAAAAAAATCCTTTGAAATATTTTGAAAACTTTTTTGAACTGTGGAAAGGATCGACTGATTTGATACCATTTGAAAAATCAGAAAAAAATAAAAGAAATATTATTTCTAGTATACTTATATCATTATCATCTTATCGTTTTCTGCAGTAAAGTAGACACTTTACTGTTAAAAAAAACTTCATTATATTGATTGAGCAGCATCTAAATGTATTTCAGGAGATGACTATTTCTGTTTTGATTAATCAGATTTTAGGAAATTTTTTGGAACATGCACAGAGCTTTATGAATGAATATTGCAATTACTCCTTAACCGGATGGGTAACGGTACTTTATCTTTTATAATATTGAAATGTACTGTATATATTTATATATAAATTGCATGATGGTTAAGGTTTTTGTAATATTCGTTAAAATTAAACAAATCAAAATAATAGATATAAACCGTTAGCAACCAAGATACAATATACACAATTCATGACTGTGAATTTCAGTGCTGCAACTTTGCACAGCATTGTAATTCTAAATCAAAGCCATCATACATTATACAAGTGATCCTAAACACATATGCGACAAGGTCTATCCAATCTCTCCCAGCAGCAATCCTAAAATCTGCATTGACAGCAAAAGTTTGCAGAATATTTTACTTTACTTATACCTGTATGCATTTTTAAAGATTTCAACATGAAAAATATATACAAGATTACACAAGAGATAAATCAATCTGACTAAAACCTGATCTCTCTCTTGCTTCTATTAGTTTCATATTATGACTTCTTCTTTGACAAAACAGGTGTGGCCTAGTGGATGAGGTGCTCGGCTAATGACTTAGAGGTCCTGGGTTCAATACCCACCTTGAGCACACTGGTGTTCTGTCTTACAGATGAGAGAGTAAAAATCGAGGTCACTTGTCACGGTAGGCGTGGCACATAAAAGATCCCTCACAGCTTCGAGTGGGTCCGTTGCAAAGATGAAATTTCTATGCAATGTGTCAGACAGATGAAGTCACCATATACGTGAAATAACCGTAGAGTGATGTAAAAAAATAATAAATCAATTTTCTGTGACATATAATACAAACGGAAACAAAAGTGGGGGTCTTGTTTTAATCAGTTGAGATTGGTACGCCTTGTAGCACATCAATAGATCTGTGAAGCAGATTCATATAAGCAAAATTTATTATGGCTCCATCTTTCATAAATGCTTCATCTGTATCTTTTAATAAAATCTTGGCTGCATTTCGAATTACTGGAACAGTGTATTCATCACCATATATTTTCCTAGAATTATCGTAGTATTTAGGACTTTGTTTTATTTTGAAGTGTTTACCATTTCCATTTTATGTGTAGTCCATATTTATATATGCGTGTTATTTTGGTCAATAAATTGTGTGCAGTGATACGTGTTGCTTATTATTAAGAGACGATCTACAGTTCTTGAGGAAACAGTTTTACTGTAGTTTATTTACAATTCTTAATTTGGATATTTGTGTAAAATTATGTTGGTTACCTACTCTGCAATAGGATTATTATATCTATAGGAGAATCCAGTAAGGTGATTTGTCTGCCCTTGATCGGAACTCTCTCAACTCCTGCACATCAGGGTGAGGTGTAGAAAGGCGAGTATTCATTAACTGACCATACCTGAACATGGTCAACTGACTACACATATAAAAGTAAATTGAATTACCAGCATATGATATGTGCTGAAAGAAACAAAAGTGTGTTAAAAGAAAATCAATGGTAAATAAAACCAGAGTACCAAGTAACCAATGATCCTTGATATGGGTGCCGACATCTTTCCCATTCCATTTTATCATAAATTTAAAGTCTTGTACTGATGATGTAGTCTTAAATTAAGACTCGTAAGAGAGGTCAGGGGCTTTATGGTGTTCTTGCTGTTTTATCCAACTCAACTACAGAGACCCCAAAATCATGTTTGTATATGTACATGTAGTAACAGAATGGCTTTGTATAATATTTTTAAGACCATTTTAAAACACTGAATTAAGCTAATGCAGGAATGCCTCAACAGGCTAAAAAGCTAATATGCCATAGTCCTTTATATTCTTTTCTAAAGAACAGCCAGTAATATGGTCAACACTTTCAGTTTTTGAGAAAGAACTTGATTGTCTTTTGTTACATTTATGACAATATAAACCAACGTCTTAAATTGTATTTATATGAGGCTTGACTGGTCTCAACTGGTATCATAATGGTGAAAAATGGTATGAAATGGTTTTATCACAATGAAAAATCTTATCAAATAGTGGACTGGTCTCAAATGGTATCATCACCATGAAAATCTTATGTATCAAATGGTTGACTGGTCTCAAATGGTATCATCACCATAAAATATCATATCAAATGGATGATGAATTACTTGACGCCAAACACAGACCATGCACATTACCAAGGTCAATTCTCACTGTTATCACATAGGACAGACTGGGTGTAGTAGTTGAAAATTTATCTTGCAGTCCAATGGATAAGAGTTTGATACCAATATTGCACCATAATGTTTAAAAGGCCAATCTTCTGCTTCCATGAAATGAATGGAAAACCCCCATCAACCTAACTCTCAACAACTGTTGTCATGGAGATAAAAGTGAAGAAAACTACAATGTGTAGAAAGCAACTTTATTTGGCAGATTAATATTTTCTGCCAGCAAAGTATTGCAATTCATTCAACTTGTACAGTTCAGTATACACTTGTATATATATATATATAATCTATCTTGCTCAAAACATATTTGTCATGCCATGGTAACATTGTTGCCAATGCCTTTTGACTTGGATGTACAAATTTATCAAGTTCTCAAGTCCACTGCATCTGTTCAAGAATGTAGAACCAGTAAACTGAAAGTTCCCCTCAAATCTTGCTAGAAAGTTTTTTTAGTTTTAATATCTACATCAATGAACCCTCACCATACAATGGCATCATCAAACTGAAACGTCTTCCTTTTCTAAAAAGTAGATATATAGTATCTAACTCAAAATTAACATTGATGAAAATGAAAATTAGATAAAAAGTACACAAACAACCAACTTCAGTCAGGTTGAAGTAAAATAAAATATTAATCTTCAACACGTCAACATTGATTTTAATAAAGAACATGAAACTCGAGAAACAAAAATTCATTTTTAAACATGTATGTGTTGGTAAATTTAACAACAATGGAAGTACTTTACTGAAAATTATAGATTTAGATCAAAGCATTTTCAGCAAATGGATGATGGATGGACATTTTCTAAGAAAATTGATACAAAAATATTTTCCCCTTTCAGTTTTACTTTGACAACGATATCTGCCAAAAATGCAATGAACACCTTTACTACTAAAACCTCTATTATTTGCTAGGCAGTTCCTTGTAGGTTAATATTTCATATATAAATAATAATTTAATGGTAGTCAATAATTTAAATTTCATTCATTTACCTTATCACATTTCTAAACTCATGCTGAGAAATATTTGTAAACTAGGCAATTTTCACCCCGCTTTATATTTATCTTTATTTTGTAATTTAATTACATTTATATGTTAATAAAACAAATAGGACCTTTGAGAAAAGCTACATAAACGGTGATGAAAACACTGTCAACATGTTCTTTTGTTTTGAAGCAAAAAAAATAAATACAAAATAATAAATCAGTTTTACATGCTTCCTTTAAATATGTTGAACACCTTCAATAATGGCGAGAGAGAAAAAAAAGGAAAAACCACAATGACATTGCTTCAATAGCACATACTGCATAAAAACCCCGGAAAAGATTTTTCATAAAATTACTAAAATGAATGTTTTTCTGCATCTAGAACTTGACTCCCAAAGTTAACCAATGAAATCACAGGTTGCACATCTTTTGGACGACGGCGTCCAAACTGATTTTCTCTGGGCCTCGCTGATGTTGCAGACTATCAAATCGTTTCTTTAAAGTCTCTCGTAATTCCTGACGTTTTCGAAGTAGCTTGCCTTCGTTGGCTCTGAAGTGTTTTATCTCTTCTTCAGAGATAAAATCTTCGTCGTCAGATGATCCGGCTTCAAGCATGTCTTGTAGGCTAAGTGTCTTATTCTGTTGCTGGGGACACGTATGATCACATGGCGTGGTTTCCAGCTAGAAAAAATTACAAGAGATATGAATAAAACTTGGATCCTGAATTGGGGTCTGAAGCTTGACAAAACAAGAGCGTTCTCATATCTGTTTAGAAGGTCAAGAAGGCCCTTACCTCTTGCTTTAATAAAGGGTGTCATCTCTTGAAGCAAATTATAAATATTGCTATGTGTAAATTTCAAACTGATCACTGACAAAACAAAAATTTGTGATACTACATGTATGTCTCACTATGTATCACATTCCACACAATGAGAGACATCTGTCTTAAGATAAGTGACTGGTAACTTATACAAGAGTTGTGTACTGATTAAGTCACCACTCTTGGATAAAAATTGTCGAATTAAAAAATGTCAAAAATTATCATCCTGCTACCGAGAGAAATCTATTGATCGATTATCGAAGATAAACGACAGATGGAAAATAAAGAGTGACTACTACAATGAATGCACATCTCTAAGCTCAACTTTCTTTTACTCCAGAAAATTTTTTGTTTTTTGTACAGATGTCCTGTGTTTAGTGATTTAGAATATTACAACAAACACAATCTTGAGAATTTACCAAGCTATGACAATTGTGGTAAATATTCTCTCTTTTCCCCCAATGGTGATCAAACGAAGAAGCAAGACGCCACATACTTAAGGGTTACCATGCGAGTGTTTTACAAAAACCGACATGGTATCGGCGAAAACCCTGTCAGAAATTGAGTTTCACTGCAAGGTGTTTAAATATGAAGTGACAGACCAGTGGTCAATTCAAGGCTGTCGATATTGGCTGTCGATATTGGCTGTCGGTATTTTGAATTTAAATACCGGTACATGGAGGGAGCAATCCCTAGAAAACCATTACAGAACCCATCTAATGTATTAAACAAGACTGAACAAAAGGGTACTGCTAAACCAATACTTTGTTATGATGGATAAACAATTTGGTACAAGTTAATAATATAACACAGTGACACGCTTAGGATTTTTCAGTCCAGTAATTTGTCAGCAGAAATATCCTGCAATCTTAGAAAATTCCTGAATTCTAGGTCTTTCTTTATATCTAACGTTGTGACCTTGAATGTAGTGTTGTACTGAATATCGCAGACATTGTCGCTAGATCCTTCGAACTCTGATAAATCAATTACGTTTTGAATTATTGGTTATTATAAAAAAAATTTACAAAATTCTGAAGAATAAAATGTTTTTGTTTGAATAGTCTTCGGTAGCAGGAAAACCAATATGGTGGCACCAAAAGACTCATGTACTGATGACAGAAAAATTGTTAAACTTCCAGGACAAAAGTTGAAGTTAGAAGTATGGAAACTTTTTGGATTTTTTTTACTAAAAACTGAATTGTAAAGGCATGTCAGCTCATAAGCAACTATATAAGTTTTAAATTAAAAATAGATGACATCGCTTATCAGCAAGGATTTTCTGTGAAGTCATCATATTGCTTTTAACACGTCAAGAGTTCAATATCTACCCTGGAAGTCCCACAATTTCTTTGTCATCAGCGTACATTAATGATCATGTCAATTTATGAACATATATTAGAGTGTAATTTGTTAATCTTACCAATGAGCTATACGTATGAGAACAGTGACTATGGTCATTCTGAGAGGGCCAACCATGGAGGAAACTGTTTTTACATCTACGTTCAACATCATCACTAACTGGATCACTTTCTGAAAAAGTCAGAAACAAAGTAATAAAGATTTAAGTACCAACTGAAACTTCTTTATCAAAGAAATACAAATTTGTCCCTGTAATTAGGAGTTGAATCAAAAACATCAAACCGAAATCTATTGTGCTTTAATCACAGTCTGAGTTTCGATACATGTAGATGAATTATTTTTCCCAACATTTATTGGCTTTTGCTAATCTGGATAATTCTGAATACTTATTGTGAGGAAGAGCTATTGTTAACTTCGTTTTAATCAAGCACAAAGTGCCAACAAGAGCAATCTTCAGGCAATATTGATTCAGATTATTATTGAAACCCACATCCTTCTGATTATGAGCCCACTGATTACAGTTCACACTAAACTAAAAAGAATTACTTCTCAAATTTTTGGCGACCTTTCTCTGCACTCATTTCAAAACAACATAAACAAAGGTGCTGATTTTCAAATTTGCATTAAGTGAAGGTCACAGTGAAGATCACGAGGTCAATGACCTTGGAGTAAAAACTTTAAACTTTATTTATTTTACAACCATTAAGAAACAAGTTAACAACTTATATAAATCTTGCTCGTTGGCACAGATCTTGGCATAAGGGTGTCGTTTGTGTGGGAGGAAACCAGAGTACCCGGAGAAAACCCACGAAGCCAGGTTGGTGACAGCCCCACCATCTCACATACCATACCGGGAATCAAACCCGGGGCGCACTGGTGAGAAGCGAGCGAGCTACCAACTGCGCTACCTGGCCCCACACACTTGGAGTAAATTGAAAGAGCTTTATTAGTGGAGTATGCATGCCACATATGAAGTCTCTATTACTCTTAGTTCAAAAGTTATAGCAAATAAGGCAAATTTAGAAACGTAGGTCAAAGATCACAGTGAAGATCACAAAGTCTACTACCTTGGAGTAATTTGAAAGGACTTTATTAGTGGAGTATGCATGCCACATATGAAGCCTCTATCTCTCACAGTTCATAAGGTATACGGAAGGTTAAAACTGACAATAAACAAACAACAGACGGACAGGTAAAAAACAATATGCCCCCGATCTATTGATCCTGGGGCACAAAAATATTACAAATGAGATATAGTGTGAGACTGTACTAATCAACAAGTTGAACAACAATTGAGTCTATAACTGGCAGAAACCTTTAATCTATGCTCACATTGGGATCAAATTTAGGATTTTTTAATTCAATGTTAATGATCCTAACTGCGCATAGTCAGGTTTTCAAACTATAAAAAGTATATAAAGTCTGTCAATCTGTTTACCATTTTACTTTATACCGGATTTTTCACTTATTAACTTAAATTTAACGTTGTCTGCTTCGTGCACTGCACACAAATTCCTACCTATGCAATGGACTTTCCATAAGCAGTAAGGCATCTCTTACATGCTAAAGTCTTCTGAGGCACAATGCTTCACCACTTTACTATTTCATCAGAAAGACAGGACACCAACAAATTTTGCTCCTATTTGAGCCCTGGGCCTTTGAGTACGTGCAAATCAAATAGCCTGATGAGCTATTTAAAAGCTCCATACTAGTAGCTTCTTGTGCATTTATGTTTTCAGTAATCATGATTCATAACGCTAACAAAAAACACTTTTCAAGCACTTTTCCAGCATTTTTCATGATATTTTCCAGCATTATTCCAGCACTTTCAATGGGTCCATTTCAGCTATCAATACCTTGCAGGCCAAACCAAAGTCGAGAAATGTACATACATCATTACATGTAGAAGTGCTGAAATAATGCCTTGCATACAAAAGAGTTCAATCTGTATTATATCACTTAAACACTTTACAAAATGGAATCAAATTCACTAAAAAATATAAATGAGAGTTATCATTTCTAAGAGTTATCTCTCTTTGAAAATAATGAAGAAACATTTCGAAAATTATTTTGACACTGACACACAAAATCAAGCATCTATCATAAAATTCAAACACTTTTCAAGGCTACTTTTATTTTAAAGCACTTTTCAAGCACTGACCCTAAATTCAAGCACTTTTCAAGGATGGGACCCTAAATTCAAGAACTTTTCAAGAACTGACCCTTAATTCATGCACTTTTCAATGTCTGTTTAAACCTTGGTAATACAAAGAAATTGAAAATTCCTATTATGAGAGAGCCCTGGCACAGGACACCTACCTTCATGACCTGTACACACTCCGTCATAGCACATGATATCTGAGCCCTCCGTAGAACTTGGCACACTATAATTCTCACATCCCTCCACATCCGATGAATAACCACAATCACTGTTCATACTTCCATTTTTCGGATGTTTCTCTGACGTATGTGAATCTTTCCGACAACTTTCCATGGACGCTAGGGTCGTGTTGGAGTTCTTATCACCGTACACGCCACACTGCTTTGTACACGTAAAGCTATGTAACTCTATTTTATCACTAGAGGAATGCCTGTTTCTATCACACTGAAAAACAAATTAGTGTCATTTTAACCACCATGGTACAGTTCAATTCTATTTTTTAATATTTTCCAGATAATATACACCATGCTATGATAAATATGTGCAAAAAGATCCAGGGCAGAATCAAGGGCAAATTTAATTATTTTCAAATGAATCTCTGACTAAGGGTTAAAAATTACTTTGTAAAATGGGAACCACTACTTATACCCATAACGAAATATAAACAAATATCTCAAAACATGAGGTTCCATTGACTGATTGTGGGATCGACAGATCCAACTTAAACCAGGCCTATTGTGTAGTGTTTCATTTTGACATCACCATTAAATTCATGTTTAACAGACCTTTTATTTATTTCATCATAACGAGAAAAGGTGCCCAAAAAGTGTGATGTCAGAAGTTTAGCAATAAGTCAGTTACCTTTACATTTACGTATATCAAACTTAGATGGAGAAATATATCCGATCAAGACATCGGTATTGTGATAGCTTCATAGTCTAACCATGAGATGAATTTCATGAAAAAACCCTATCACAGAGAATTTCAGCCTTTCCTTACAAATACCCACATGTATTAAGTGCTGACTGGTTGCTACCATCTACTTACTTCACAGTGAGATTGACTTTCCTCGTTTTCATTAAGACAATCAGATTCAACAATCTGCGTGGACTTGGCTTTCTTTTTCTTTCGCTTCTGTCGTTTATTTTCTTTTCTCTGTTCCTTCACTCTTTCCTCCTCCAATAATTCTTCACAAATCAATTCTAGATTGGAAATTCCTTGTTTTCTTTCCATGGCCATCTATAGGAAAATGTAGGCAATATACGTATTTGCACATCTTTAAATATTTACATAATTTCTTATCAATACTTTTATGTCAATTGACCCATTGCTTTCGCTGAATATTTATTAAATTTCGTGACGTCACAATACATTTTCTAAGTCTGTCTGAGGTGTAAGGTATTGTGACGTCATATGATTTCGTGCAAAAATGAATGGGTAAATTAAAAAACAAACAAAAAGAACAAAAAATACCCCTAAAAAACAACTTCACTACACAAATCATGAGGTCGAAAATATTTCAGAGATATTATTTCATATATAACTAACCTACGCTAGTAAAATTTAAATAAAAAGTCACTTTGAATTTCGACATACTTGGTAGAAGCTGAAACTTATTACTGGATTCATTATATATCAAATATATGAAAACAAAAGAGGAGCTCCATGTGTATCAAACAATTTCATGTACCTTCAGATACAGACTTCACATTTTAAGCTCTGTAAGTTATTTGTGAAAAATGTTCAACTTACTACAAGTGATGGGCTTCAAATACACATGAACATAGAAAGTTTGCTTACCTCAAAACTTTTCTTTAACGCATCTATTCCTAAGTAAAACAGAATCTGCCATGTTTGCTCCTCGGCTTTTAATTTCTGCCAGATACGATGTAACCTTTCAAAGATGTGGATTCCCAAACATGTCAGCACTTCTTCCTGTGCAATATCTAAAGTTTTTGCATGGCGATCACGACGACTTCTGTTTAAAAAAAATTGTAACAAAAATTTGTTGAAAATTAAATGTATCTGAATATTGAAAATCTTTCAAGGTGGTCCAGTTTCATTACAGCCAGCATGACAGGGCAAATAGACAAAATATTAAAGGAGGTATTGCAAGAGAGAAATCTCTAACAGAGAATTGTATTGTATCACAATATAGAATTGTGTATTAAATGTGTCATTGTTGCGCAGACTTATAGGCAAAACACACAGAGGCATTTGTGAATCAATACACTGCTAGCAACATGTGTAAAGTGTTAAGTGATGTAGGAAGGTGAATATTTTGAGTGAACAGCTAAATCTTTGGCTATAAAAATATTTTTCGAAGACTCATATTTTACAGAGAAAATATCTTTAGACCTTTTGACCTTTCATGTTGTAACGTGTCGAGGGTCACCCATCCAAGTACTGCCCGCACTCGACATTGCTTAACTTTGCAACAAAGCTGGGAAAGGATAGCTGCATCGCCAGAAAAGCTAGCTCACAAGTGAAGTTTAGGCCTGTGGGTTCCTCTGGACCACAAAGTGACCTCTCCTACAGCAGATTAGATATCCAATCTACTATGGCAGGAACACTCTGCCCACAGGCCAACCACCTGTCCATCCATACAGGATGACTAGGAGACTGGTCACTCAGATGCCAAAGTCACTATGCTGCCACCAAATGTAACGTGTCAACGGGTCACTTCGCAACAAAGCAGGGCGAGGATAACCACATTGTCAGAAAAGCTACCTCATTAGCGAGGGTGACAAACTCACTTACATGTTTCCGTCACACATGAATATATACACTCCCTACGACACTCATAATTTTTGACCTACCCTCCTGCTAGTTCTGGTTCCGCGCGGCCAATGAGATGTGCGATAAAATCAGTATCACAGAGCATATGTATGTGTCGTTCCTGTGGACAGCAACGTAATCCCTCGTATAACACTGCACAATAACCTTTCTCCGTCGTACAGTCCAGGTCTCCTACCAAGATACTGTAGGCCCTCAAAACTTTTGCTTTACATTCGGAACAAAACCTACAAATCAGGACAGATTCTTTAATATTATGAGTATTTTTACAGCCTTTAAATTAATTTATAAGCACACCTATAAAAATCATGTACGTTCAAACAAGATAAATTAAATGATTGATTGATTATGTTTCACATTACTTAAAGTTTCTTTCAGGTATATGGTGATGGCATCTCCCTAATGCATTGCATAGAAGTTCTAACATTTGCAATGGACCCTTCCCAAACAGTAAGGGATATTTTTTGTGCCACAACTACCCTGAAAGAAGACCTTGGATTTTAAGTTACATTGGTATGCCTACTGCAGAATCAAACCCAGTACTTTTATCAGCCACCAATGGAGCACTTCACCCATCTAGCCATTCTGACTTTGCAGTAATTGATAAAAATTCTCAAATTTAAACAGATGAAAAAATTCAAATCAAAATATAAAAAAAATAATGAAGTTGTGATGAATTAATACCTTTACAAAGGCAATGCTTATTCTCTGAGACAAAAGAGATATTAAATTAGATATTATTGATAATTTCAGAAACTCTAACATTGATTTGAACTTCATTATATTCAATTCTGTGTAGGAGAATATACAAAAAGTAATGCTGCTGATAGTTTGAGTATTTATTTGTTCATTTACAAATATTTCAAAGGCGAATCTTGGGGAAAAAATATGAAATGAAAATACAATACTTGAGATGAAAATCCCTCCCCCCCCCCCACAAAAAAAAAAAAAAAACCCAAAAAAAAGAAAGAAAATAATTTTCATTGTTACAGAAGAGAGCCAAAATCAAGCTATGAGAAAAGCTGAACTCAACCAAAGAAAATCTGAAAAACTGCATCCAAATTACATGGTATATATACATGTACATAAGTGTGATCAAAATCAAGTCTATATGATTCAAACCTGTGTTTTCTGAGATAATTTTCCAGAGTGTCCAACAAACTGTCTGCATCTACCAGTACAACTTCTTCCCTGCATTCCTGAGACAGTAAATCCCAAATGTCTATCCAACTCCTGTAAGACAAATGTAAAGATGGATTCCATTTCAGCATACATGTTTATACAATTAGTCCCCAATTACTTGATTGATTGATTATTGTTTTACGTCACTCCACGATTATTTCACGTATATGGTGACGGCATCTGCCTGATGCATTGCATTCAAATTTAGACCTTTGCAACGGACCAACCGGAAGCAGTGAGGGATCTCTTACGTGCCACGTCTACCATGACACGGGACCTCGGTTTTTACTGTCTCATCCGAAAGACAGAACACCGGTGTCAAATCCGCGACCTCTCGATCATGAGCCGAGCACCTTATCCACTAGGCCACACCGGCTTCCCCAATTACTTGAAAATGGGTAAATTGAACTTCTGTTGAAGTTAAACTAGTATTTCTAAAGTCCCACTTCAAGTAAACTGAAGAGTTTATACTGTTCAATGGCGAGTAAAACTAATGTCCTCCTGAGAGAGTGTATTGTTTAGGGAGCAAACTGATCGCCCTTCCTACGTCCCTGACTGCTAATTCAACTCTAAATTTAGCGAAACGAGACCAAGAGGCTACAGTAAGCACGAGTGTGACACTTCAGTCCACAGGGATCACAAGCTAAAGATTTGAAGTAAGAGATAAAGCTACATGTTGCTAACATTGTTAGGAAATTGACTTGAACAGAAGAGCTGTTCAAAGTTTTCTACATATTTATTCACACTATACTGAATATAAATTTGAAATTGATTTCTTCAGTTTTGTTTCGTTATTGTTTCACACCACTCCAAGATTATTGCACTTATATGGTGGTTGCACCTGCCTGGCGCATTACTCCAACATATTGCCCTATGCTACAAGCCCGTCTAACGCAGCAAGGGATCTTTTATGAGTCAACATATACCATGATGTGGGGCTTCAGTTGATACTGTTTCATCCAGAGTACAATACAGTCCAGGTGTTTTGTAATTTTTCCACCTGCCATAGTGGGCAACAACCAGATACAATTTCAAGAATTACACAATTCACTGTGTATTTCACAAAGATGTGAATGATCACAGGTAAATTTCCACCTGGATTCCCACTGTGTTTTCAGGTGTTTTTCCCAATGTGTATTGTGCAATTTTTCAAAAAAAGCTGGATTGTACTGTACAGATTGGGAGACAAGAAGATGATAATCACTGCAGAAAAATCACAACCAACAGCTGGAATGAAACCAAAGTTTTCAGATTTAAAGTCCAGTGTCTTTCCATGGGACCAACCTATTCCTGAAATTGAAAAGATTCAAATCCTATTACGTTACATTGACTAAATATCTTACCCTGAACTTCTGGACTTGTGCGTTTCTAAAGAATGAAGATTACACCTTTTGTTCTTTTTACTCTTTGGAATTGATTCCATCATTGTATTTAACTTTGCCCTGTAATAATGACATCGTAATTCATAAACTACATGTCTGTAACATTACAAATATTGATATAAATTAGACTAATAAATAAGGGTATCAATATTGAAATTATTGTGATTATTTCAGTCGAATCTCTGTTCTTGGAAAGAGTTGGTTTTTTATCCATTTGGCTCATTAAAAAAATGACTTGACTGATAAAATGGTTCAGATGCAATGTATCAAACCAAATGTTTGATATGAAAATCTTGAAAACATAATCTATCAACAACAGTACTAGTTCCACAAATATATGGTACTTTGGACAAATTCATTTGACCCATCGCTTTTGCCGAATATTTATTGAATTTTGTGACGTCACAGTACATTTTCAATGTTTGTCCGAGGTATGGCCAAGGTGTAAAATATTGTGATGTCATCCGACTTAACAATTTTTCGAGGGTAAATGGAAGGGTCAATTCAAATGATCAAGAAATCTTGTCAAATCCAAAAAGTTTTCTTTATCATTTTATGTCACATCACAATTATTCCACTAATGATTTCATAGTGACAGTATCCACTAGATGCATGACACAGACATTTCAACCTTTACAAATGATACAGCGTTGGAAGTTGCATAGGTTTCTAACAAAGCTTTGGCTAAATCATTAGAGCCAATACATTTTGTAATTTAATGCCAGGAATGGTAGGAGCCAAAGCGTTGTCAATGTAAATGTCTGACAAAGAAAAGATACATTTTAAGCACTCCGTTATTGGACTTTTATCTCCCATTCAGGTTTTAACACCATTAACACAATAAGTGGTTGAACTTCAGCACAGTAAAAAAATACACCTCCCATTCACACTTCAGAATACTGTCATATCAAATCAAATCTTCCCTCAACTGGTATCATACTTAAGGGGAATAATTCATCTCTAAGGGAAATAATTCATCTCCAACAACGATACACAAATCTTTTCTGTACATCTGGGGTTGCAATTCACAATTGTGGGAGCAAGCTGCAGGCTACTAAAACTTCATCAGGACAAATTCTCTAAAAATAAAAAACTCACTTACCCATGAATGTAAAACAAAGCGTATAATGCCTTAGGATCAAATAAAAATTCTCTGTTGACAGACAAAACACCTCTTCTGGTAATGATAAGAGGTTCCAGTGCTGCATGTTGACTCTCTACTAACTGGTTAAATAGTCTCTCCACACTGAAATATATATACTTGTACTTACAAATAATGCCATTTAAGAAATTTGTTTTTTAAAGGTTAAACATATATATGTATATAATATGCAGTACATATTTTGTTCCCACATTTAAAGATGCTACTCAAAATCCTTCATTTATATAAAACCTCCATCAAATAAAATTTATTTTTGTGTTCCTTCTTAGTCGGTTCAGTTACAAGGCAACAGCATCTGTCTGATGACTGCATAGAAATTTCAAATAGTTAACTTATAAATGAACCCTAAGCAATGAGGCAGTATGGAATCTACTACACATGCCATTGTCTATCGTGACACAGGACTTCAATTTTTCGCATTTAATCTCGACAACAAGACACTGACCTGATGCCAAAAGGATTTGAATTACGACCTCTCTACAAGTGCTGTTTTACTGCCTTATCTGTACACCACAATTTTTTCGTTTTCAATACGTATCGCTGTATGTTTTTTAAGAAATCAGTTCGGGTTCGATATTTTATTATCTAATTATGTATACAGCTATCTCTCTAAGTTTTAACATCAGTTTTTAGAGCAAGGAGCACACCGTGACAACAGAGTATTGAAAGTTAAGTGTACTAATTAACTCCCTGATTTTTACTACTGTTATACTTATTCCATACATGTATAGTGGTAAGATTTAGAAGTACATCCCTAAGTCCTCTTTTCCAATGAAAAACAATGAATTTTTTTTATTCACAATAAATGAATTATTATGATTGTAGAGACACAGATATTAGATCTAAGACTGTCTATGTTACAAGTTTACCTCACCTACTGATCTACATGCAAACTCATTTTCCTTTTTCAGCCAATATAAACAAAAGCATATATACATGTAAATAATAATCTAGGAGCAAAGTTTCAAGTTTGAGTGTGTTAAATCATACAGATACATGTATGCAAGGTAAAATTAAGAGTACAAACATGTATATTATCATAAAGAGTACAAAATTTAACACTATAGTAATTTGTATGGCCGGGACGGACAGGACTGCAGACAAACTGCGGGCCTGTACAGAGAACCAGATCTCAAACACTTAATTTCAAGTGGCACCCTACCTTCTCCTACATCCCACACACGGTACCATATGTGCCAGCATATTCATGATATCTTTGCTTGTTACCATCATCTCTACCGCAACCTCATCTTTGGACAGCACACTGAACCTCTGTACAAAGTGCTCTAGTTCTTTCTGCTTAATTCCTCTCACATTTTCACAGTCCACACACGTATCACTGAACTGGATAACAACCTAAAATCAGAAGAAGAATTTCACCTTTAGGGTTCTGAAAAAGTATTTTCCTTTGTCAGATACTGGGACGAACAACACTGTATTACATTTTCTTTATGGCCTTATAGATAGAAAATAAAATGTTGCAGGGTTCAACATTAACGCTTGTCCAGTACCAGTGAAAATTTTTCACGGACAAGTGAATCTTGTTAAGTACTTGTCTGATTGGACAAGTGATTTTTCTGTAAAGAAGTTTTGAAATTTCAAAAGAAACTGAATTGTAATCTTTTAATCAAAATTCAAAGTCGAAAGCAGTGAGAGAATAATGATCAGGAAGTTAATTCTCAAAGTCAGCAACTTTAAAATCGGGATCGAAATTCAATTGTTGGAAATTGCTTGTTATTTTTCTGTTAATTTCTAATTTTGCAATTGGTAAATACCCTCTTACCCTTATCACGAGCTCTGTATATTCGTTAATAAAGTACCTTAACACAATGAGTAAATTGTTTAAATTTTATTTTATTCATTACAGTAGTTATAGAAATTCAGTATTGACAAATTGTCAGACAAGTTAAATTTATCCTCGGACAAGTAAATTTCATGGCTAATTATCTAAATGGTTTAATGGTTTATATATATATATATATATATACATAAAGGACTAAAGTATATCAACATGCAGAGCTGTCCCCATAACAAGGGTCTGAGATACATGTACAGTACAGCATGCATTGGTCATAAGATTGCAATGCAATCAACAGGTTGGGGGCAACCTCTCATTTGAGAGATAATCACTCAAATGAGTATCTATCACTGTTTTCTGTAATCCATTTCAAGGAATGAACAGAAGTAAACAAGTACTAAAAAATTAAAGTTTCAAAATTTTGACTTAAACGGGTACATCTTTATAATCTACTGTACATAAAATACAAAAGAAGTTTACCTTTTCAACTTACCATTTTGGAGTTTATAGCTGCAGCATTTGTGCAGCTATAAACTCCAAAACAGTAAGTTAAAAACATCAACTTGTTTTGTAAACTATATTCAGTATTTTGTAAACATGTGTCCTTTTGAATTTCAAGTCATACATTTATTTCCAAAATTTAATTTTTTTAGTACTTGATTACTTCTGTTCATTCCTTGAAAATGGTTACTAAAAAAAATAGTTACTCATTTGAGCGATCATCTCTCAAATGAGAGGTTGCCCCCATCCTGATTAAGTATTAAATAGTAATAAAATGCAAAGGAACCCTCATCATTCTGTGGATTGGGTAAATATTATGTTTTGAACAGGTCAGCATTCTGAACGAAACCCACGACTAGTCATCTGGGGAAAGTACACAGTGTTTGCTGCATGTTCTTCTTCTTCTTTTAATATGAAGTGTACTCAAAAGTTGAGTGTAATACTTTATGTGGTAGTCAAGATAAAAGCCTCATAGGGCAATATGATACAGTTAATAAGTTAAAATCTTTGATCCTCATCCTAAGCTGAAGTGGGCAGGTGGTATGTTGCCCATTGCAGTCCAGTAGTCCTCCAAGGAACATGCTGATGTCATTGCTGATGAAAGTCTGTTCCAATCCCTGATGGTTTCGTTGTTGGGATGCAAAAGGTATGTTGTCCCTTTGTCCTGGTATCTGTCTCGATTAGGTATGGTTCTGCTGGAATGGCCACTAGATTGTGCTGGATCTTGAATAACAACAGAAGGCAGATCTTTACTCTTCTGATCAGTAGCGGGGAGTTGACCGTTAGTGACGCTGCCTGCTTTCCCATCCCAGTATTTCCTTGTAGCCAATCGTGCCGCTCTAAGCTGGACTTTCTCCATCTGGTTGATTTGTCCGTTAGTGTGAGGGTCCCATATGGAGGCAGCGTACATCAGAGTTGGACGTACAATAGCTTCATAATCGAGTTCATAGACTCTGACCCGTGCTGGTGTTATGCAACATCGCAGATTTCGCTATAGGTTGCCTACTGGTAGTGTACCAGTTACCGGCTAAGACCAGTCACCAGATACTAAATATTACAAATGAAAATTTCGTCAATTCACGTTTTGAATACCCTTAATAAAGTAGTAGCCGGTAACTGGTCTTAGCCGGTAACTGATACACTACCAGTAGAGTTCTATTGGCTTTCGCTGTTGTTGTAAGAGTTGTATTTATAACTTTGCTTTAGGCTTTGAAATTTCCAATACTTCTTAAACAAAATGGTAACAATAATATTGTTGGCAACACGAGCTACATATGATCCATAATTCCATTTATGCAAGTATCATTCATCTATAAACAAAATCTCACCGGTCAGAGATAATTCTAGCTAAAAGGTCATTCGGACATTATGCTGTCAATTTGAAAGCATAGTTCGAATATAAGGTGTATAGTGGGTTATACAACGTTGACATGTCAGGGCAAAAATATATATCTAGATAACTATTACCTTCAAATTTTCGTCAACAACAAGAGGGAGCTGTCGCCTCTCAAATTTGTAGTCATCGGATCTGCACACGGCAACAAGCCGTGCCATTGCTGAATTTCTGAGAAATGTATGTTAATTATAAATAATAGATTATTCCGTATCACATAGGATCATCGGCAGGTGTATAAATGGATTGAAATCCCGTGTTAAATACAATGTTTTGCGCCCAACTTTTTCTTCGGCCACATCCAAGTATGTCAAAGACCGCCGTACACAGGAGAAAGAGATCTTCGACCTTCCGCAGTAAATAGTGCCTAATCCAATTCCAACATTTTTGTTTTTTGAAAATGCTGAAAACGATTAAGTGACTTGATCAATTAAGATATATGTTACTTATTTCATTTACTATTAATATATAGTAAAGGATTATTAAAATAGTTATTTATAATTTCTTGGCGGATGGATATTCCTTGACGGTCTGATCCTACGGCAGCCCATAAAGGGCATTTTGAAATACCGAAACAAGTAAAATCTTCAAATGGAAGCGCTGCATAAAATGTTTTTATTTATTTTAGATAAGTGAAAAACACTGTTTTTACAAATTCTTGGACACTTGGATTTTATCAAATGAAATAATCGATGTGAAATTCTCAGATAAGTAAAATTTAGGTCAAGGTTATAAAACACACATGCATGCAAGTACTGAATGGCGGATGCAGAAGTGGTGGGGAGGGACGTTTGCCTTTCTAACCCCCCTCCCCCAACAACCAAACAAACAAGAAACAAGCAGAGAGAGAGAGAGAGAGAGAGAGAAGGGAGGGGGGAATCGGGAGAGGGAATTATAGCTTATATATAATTGTCTATCCGATAGGATCTAACTATTATGAATCCGACAATCGTACTTCATTTTAACTCCAAAACCTGGATCGCCCCTCGTAATTAAATTACGATCAATTGCCATTTTCTCATGACAAATACAGCAAGTAGACAATGTCTCTGCTCATGATTTGTAACGTACATTATCCGGCATGGACTAATTTCTCTTTTTAGTCATAAAATTAATATAATAAACATGCTTGTCTAAGATAAACAAGACTACTTAAAAATTGCGATAGCAATGAAAGCCAAAACTTGGACCAATTGATTAAAATCACCGAATGTTTTGTTTAGGTTAACATAGGCGAAGAAACAATATGTGGGAGCACACATACGAAGAAACAAGACTGAGGTGGGATCACACATAAGTTAATTGACGTTTATAACGTAACGTATTAAATGAATTATTTATTGTTCCATGCATTAAAACATATTGCACACGGGCCCATATTTACACGTATTTATATAAAGTCACTCATAAACAAATGTAGTCACATGGTTTATATTTATGATTTCGACATTGGCTAAGTACTATGTTAAGAAAACTATGGTAGGCTGAAAGGGACATTCCAGCCTTATATTTAAAATAGTTTTATAATTATATTTCCCTAACAAAAATGTGTAGTTCTCCCTAAAAGGTATCTACATTTTAAATTACTTAATGTAACAATGTTGAACGCAATTTTTGAAACTAGATATCTATCATTTTATTCCTCGCCGGTGTTGTAGCATATAGACTATCCCCCGCATATACTTATATTAACCCCCCCCCCCCCCCCCCGGATAAACCGACCCAGTATAAAACCTTCCCCCCCCCCTCCCCCGGAAAACCGACCCAGTATAAATCTTCTCCCACGGAAAAACCGACCCAGCATAGATTATCACCCACGGATAAAATAGATAAAATCCGGTTTGGTTCGAATATTACAAGTGAATGAAACAAAACATGCATAATGCGTTACCATGTTTATTTGACAAAATCTGATTGAATATCGGCACATTGCCAGTTTGAAATTAAAATTTTGAAAAATCCAATTTCCCTGCATAAGGGCATGTGGTTTATTTTGCAAATTAAAGATATCTCTTTACTCTAGCTGGTCCTAGGTGAGAATCAAATTATGAATTGATTCCCCATTAGGTCAGTTATCATCTACATGTCGAGCAAATTTAATGCAGATATAAAACATAATTTTGATCAAATCACATTTTAGAAGTGCCAAGAATTACATTTTTAATTTTCTGAGGGAAAATTATATGAAGTGACATTCAAAATTCGTTTAACAATTAAATTATTGGATCTTGAGAGTGGACGTACCATGCAAAACTTATCGGGGAAAGGAACCAAGAAGTCCAAGTTTTGAGAGAAGTATCGCAGACGAGAAGAAGTTTTTATCTTGGGAAGCTCTTTTCAGTATTTGTATAAGGATCACACGATGCTGCATACCTACATATATATTTACATACAAGCCTTCCTCACATACATGTAGCCGTTAGTTTTATGCACCAGTAGTTTTTGTCCTGTCTGTTAGTTTGTCTACAAAAACTTAGACCTTACACATAATTTTGAATGCTATGTTATAAAGCTTCCATTTTTCACACGATCAATCCTTGTGATAAGAGGCCAAAGCACAGTAATTCCATTTCCCATAGGGTCCCATGTTATATTACCAAACTTCTAGCAAGATTTACACAAAATCATACACTTTAGCTGTATATAATCCATATATGAAAATATTTGTCAGACCCTCCTCTATCAGAATTTTAACAGTTTACCACAGGTTATCCACCTTAATTTCGAGAAAATCATGCTTGATAGGGGTCACTCCCAAAAATTTGCCAAAATTAAAATGTAAACAACAACCACTTTCTAGGTCATAAAATTTTTACATTAGCGAAATGAGAAAAAAAAAATCATGATTTTACAGCAGAATCAATCTCTATTTATATATTGATCACATAATTTCATCCAATCACCGCCCCTGATATATTGAAATAGTAGTCCCTCTTGTATTTTTTTTTTTTTTTTTTTGTTTGTTTGTTTTTTTTTTGGGGGGGGGTTGTTTTGTTTGTTTGGGGTTTTTTTTTTTGTTTATTTTTTGTTTCTTGTTTGCTTGTTTTTTGTTTGACCTGCGTCCGTGTGCCATAAGATCTTGAACCCCCAAACCATGAAAACAACCAAAGGAAAACCATTTTAGGGATTGAAACATCTTTTTCTCAATACAAAATCTTTTGGATTCTAAATGTGATCTAAAATATGAAATGGCATCTTGACGTAATGACAATGAAATTACCCCAAAGATTCTGCTCAATAACCATACATGTATATCTTATTTTTACCTTTTGCTGTGTATTTGATATAGTCTACACCATTAAGAATGATGGAAAGGGAACTTTGTTTTGTATGCATAGTTTTTTATTTTCCTCCATGGCCAGCTGGTAGGTACATGTATTTCAATTTCAAATGGACGTGAAATCAAGACTAAATTACAGTTTGAGTTTTCCGATTTGACGAGAATCCGGAATCAGTAGGGGGTAAAGATGAACCCAGGTCGGTTTATCCGCCTAGGGTCGGAAAGTCTATGCTAATAATCAGAAGGGGAAAAACCGTACGGATAGAATATGCCCTTTAGAAGAGGAAGATCTATACTGAGTCAATTTATCCGGGGGGGGGGGGATGTCTATGCCGGGGGGGGGGGGGGGTAGTCTGTGCTACAACACCGGGATGTATATGTCAAAACAATAAAGATAGCTCGATCCCGATATATTTGTAATTCCTCAGTAAAGAGTGGAAACGCAATTCTGAAGGGTATTTGCAATATCAGTTCTTACCTAGATTTATCTGTCCGTCACCTCTCTTTATTTGATACAGATACAATGGGATCGTAAAAATTAAATTGAATTTTTAAAGAGAGAGAGAGAGAGAGAGAGAGAGAGAGAGAGAGAGAGAGAGAGAGAGAGAGAGATGCACAAAGGAGAAACGTTTATGTCAAACATGGAAGTGTATATTTCGTTTCAGTTCTAAAATTAAAACATTTAAATTTGGGCACGATCGTAATACTTTGGGAATTTTATTCAAACATGCACCCAGAAAATATACCGCAAACCCGATTGCTTTCCCTTCTTCTGGTTTAAATCATCAAATTTTATTAAATAGATGAAAAAAATACTAAAGGCACAAGTGAGCCTATATCACTCACCTGAATACAAATTAAGCCACAAACAACTGACGACATGAAAACTTCACAGAAAGACATTCCCTTGCTGATTGTGTTTTTGACAACTGACAAAAGACTGTAAACTTGTTTCTGAGAAGCAGACTGTTCTGAATTAATCAAGAACATGATGCAAAATTGTGTGAAAAAGATAAAGTCAGAATTCTTTTTTCCCTTTTTTATCATTTAGAGTCTTGGTTTGGTGTAAGATGAACTAAACTTGTTTTGCCTTTAGCAGGGTTTGAACTGCTTGCCTTTCAGCACGCCACGACTGGACTATACCAAAATTAGGGAAAAGTCATAAATGTCATTGGCAGATATATATTTGATGGCTTCTTGAATAAATCTATTACATCAATAAAATGACTCAAAATTTTGTAAAGTCCAAAAAGACGCCACTCAAAATAAATAAATAAATAAATAAATAAATAAATAAATAAATAAATAAATAAATAATAAATAGATAAATAAATAAATAAATAAATATAAAAACCAGGTCAAAAATTTTACTTCACTAGAGAATCGAAAACAACAACACTTTTTAAGACACCCTTGTAGATCATTCTGATGCATTTGAGGCGATAAATCTATGTAGCAAGTCGGAAGAAAAAGTTTGTCAATAAAGGCGGATTAAGATGACCGGGGGCGTGGGGGGGGGGTGGGGGGGGGGGGGGGGGGGGGGGGGGGGGGGGGGGGGGGGGGGGGGCTTTTCGCCACATATTTAAGTGTGAGTATCCAGATTTGGTGACGAAAATGAACGAGTAGTTTGGCTTATACACATGTGGGCCCCCTCTTTATTCTACGACAGCAACATTTGTCAGGGGCCTTTGAATACTTCATTCTTACAAGGTTTTAACAAAAAGCATTCTATTAGATCTGAGGGGTATTTCCATCAAAGCTCATCATTATATTCTGATAGTATTTCCCTCTTTTAAATCTTACAGATTTGCAAAATATCCTAAGAATTATTTCTGTATTCTAATTCTTTACAATTTTATTTGTTATAGTAAATTTATTGTATATTATATTTTTAAATCAATTAAAATATACAAAATCAATGCATTACACAGTGGCGGATCCAGGATTTCCGAAAGGGGGATGCACATGTGTATTAGCCAAACTACTCAGCCATTTTTGGTGCAAAATGTTGATTTTTACTAGTAAATATATGGTCAAAAAGAGGGGGGGGGGGCTCTAAATCCGCCACTGTTATAAACAACTCACAATAAGAAAATCTAAGGAATCACTCAAGTTGTAAATAGGTGAAAATGCCCCATTCCAAAAACATCCAAAAAAGTTAAATAATTACTTCGAAGTAAAGCCAAAACCACTAACACTTCTTAAGACACTTTTATTGCTCACCCTGATGCATTAGATTTGATGATCAATGCAGCTGGTCTGAAGAAGTCTGTCAGAAGCCGCTGTGGCTCAGTGGATGAGGTGCTGGGCTCGTGACTGAGAGGCCACAGGTTCGACTCCACACGACGAAACACTGTTCAGTCTTTCGGATGAGACAGTAAAACCCGACGTTCTGTGTCATGGTATACGTGACACGTAAAATATTCCTCACTGCTTTGGGAGGGCTTGGTTACAATGGTATAAATTTCTAGGTATCTTCAGTTAGATGCCGTCATCTTACACGCGTGAACTAATCGTAGGGTGACGTACTACAATAATTAATCAATCGAAAGAAAAGTCTGTTAAAGGAGAATATCCTCTTGGGACTAGCTTGCTCCTGGATCCATCCCCTGGCAGATATGACCCAAACACTAACATTTGTAGAGGACCTTATACATACTTCATACTTATCAAATTTCATTCAAAATCAAAACTAATCCTGACATGAAAATTTCAAATAACCCTTCAAATAAATATTTTCTAGTGAAAGTTAGCAGATATATGTGATAGCTTCTATATAAATCTATTACAACGATAAAATGTCACAAAATTTTGTAAAGTCCAAAAAGACGCCACCCAAAATAAATAAATAAACAAACAAATAAATAAATAAATATAAAAACCACGTCAAAAATTTTATTTCACTAGAGAATCGAAAACAACAACACTTTTTAAGACACCCTTGTAGATCACTCTGATATATTTGAGGCGATAATTCTATGAAGCAAGTCGGAAGAAAAAGTTTGTCAATGGCAGTGGCGGATTTAGATAGCGGGGGGGGGGGGGGGCTTTTCGCCACATATTTACGTGTGAGTATCCAGATTTGGTGCCAAAAATGAACGAGTAGTTTGGCTTATACACATGTGGGCCGCCTCTTTATTCTACGACAGCAACATTTGTCAGGGGCCTTTGAATATTTCATTCTTACAAGGTTTTAACAAAAAGCATTCTATTAGATCTGAGGGGTATTTCCATCAAAGCTCATCATTATATTCTGATAGTATTTCCCTCTTTTAAATCTTACACATTTGCAAAATATCCTAAGAATTATTTCTGTGTTCTAATTCTTTACAATTTTATTTGTTATAGGAAATTTATTGTATATTATATATTTAAATCAATTAAAATACACAAAATCAATGCATTATACAGTGCGGATCCAGGATTTCCGAAAGGGGGGACATGTGTATTAGCCAAACTACTCAGCCATTTTTGGTGCAAAATGTGGAATTTTACTAGTAAATATGTGGTCAAAGGGGGTGGGTGGGAGCTCTAAATCCGCCACTGTTATAAACAACTCACAAGAAGAAAATCTAAGGAATCACTCAAGTTGTAAATAGGTGAAAATGCCCCATTCCAAAAACATCCAAAAAAGTTAAATATTTACTTGGTGTAAACAGTATTTATTGTGAAAAATATACATTAATAAGATATATACATATGCATCAATTTATGGATTGAGCAGCAAGCAGATAGCTTATATAAAGCTCTCTCCATTTGTACAAAATTTTAATTACATTTATGATAGGCTGACGTGAATAAAGTATTAGTATTTATACAGATACAAATACACGTAGAAACATGTAAATATGCAATCACTAGTAAATACAAGTATAAAAGTAATGGTAAACCAGTATTCAAATACAGTACAGAAATACATTTATGTATATAAACAGTTATACATAAGTACATATGTAGACATTTGTAAGATATAATCAAGTCGGTTTGCCATGTATACATAGCATGCTACTTCACATATGTATAAATATGAAAAAACATGTATAGGCCTATATGTAAACATATATATATATATATATATATATATATATATTATATATATATATATATATATATATATATATATATATATATATATATATATATATATATATATATATATATATATATTCTACAAATTAACAATTATATTCATATGAACACATATACTGACACATACACATACATGTACACATGCATGCACATAAACATGCATTCACACACACTTGCACATACATACACACATCACTGTATACATACACACATATACATATATTCACATTCAATTATATTCATATGAGTACTGAACTTATAATGGAATAAATTACATTAACCTAAATGGAGAAAAAAATTGGTTGCAGAGCAGATATAGTATTAATCTAATAGGTAATATTAGAAACGTTTACTCTTTATAATGAAGTTGTGCACATGTTTGAATATCTCCTCGTTTACATCGTTATTATACATAGGGCACCCAGATAGTAATATATCAATGTTTGTATCAACATGTATAGCATGGATAGTTCGAAGTAAAGCCAAAACCACCAACACTTCTTAAGATACATTTATTGCTCACCCTGATGCATTAGATTTGATGATCAATGCAGCTGGTCTGAAGAAGTCTGTCAGAAGCCACTGTGGCTCAGTGGATGAGGTGCTCGGCTCGTGACTGAGAGGCCACAAGTTCGACTTCCGCACGATGAAACAATGTTCAGTTTGAAACTGTAAAACCCGACGTTCCGTGTTACGGTATACGTGACACGTAAAATATTCCTCACTGCTTTGGGAGGGCTTGGTTACAATGGTATAAATTTCTAGATATCTTCAGTCAG
The DNA here is from genome assembly GCA_035048485.1 of Pteria penguin. Taxonomy (NCBI): domain Eukaryota; kingdom Metazoa; phylum Mollusca; class Bivalvia; order Pterioida; family Pteriidae; genus Pteria; species Pteria penguin. The sequence continues at coordinate 17,179,478 of CM068590.1, forward strand.
ATGCCGTCATCATACACGTGAACTAATCGTAGGGTGACGTACAACAATAATTAATCAATCGAAAGAGAAGTCTGTTAAAGGAGAATATCCTCTCGGGACTAGCTTGCTCCTGGATCCATCCCCTGACAGATATGACCGAAAACACTAACATTTGTAGAGGACCTTATAGATACTTCATACTTACCAGATTTCATTAAAATCTTTCAGTTAGTTGAGGCAGAAATCCATCAAAGCTTATTATTACAAACTAAAGTATAGCAACCTTCATTTTATTAATCTTTGAAATCCCCCCCAAACAAACAAACAAACAAAAACAAAAACAAAACTAAAGACAAACAAACAAACAAAAACCGTCAATTTTATTATTATTATTTCTTTTTTTTTTTGGCCGATTTGAATGAACAGAACAGACTTGAATGTTATACCCTTTTAGACCAATCCGATACTATTAGTAATTTAAATCCATTCATCCCTTCTGAGGAAGATTTTCAAATGAGGTATGAGGATGTCAGTTTGATAATACATTTGTCTATGGTAGCGCCACCTGTTGACAGATCTGAATATAAAACATAAACGTTTAAGACTCCAGTAGTATTACAAGTATACCAAGTTTGATCAAACTCTGTCAGGTGGTTTAGGAGAAGAAGTCGACAATGTGAAAAGTATACGACGACAAACAACTTACGGACAACGGGCAGACAAAGCACTATCACAGTAGCTCTCTTGAGTCTTTGACTCAGGTAAGCCAAATATTAAAATAATCGTCGTCGTTGTCTTCCTCCTCCACTTTATCCTCCTCCTCATTCTACTGTCCCTCCTCCTATTCATCTTTCTCCTCCTCTTCATCCTCCTCCTGCAGCTCCTCCTCCTCCTAATCATCATCATCATCATCATCATCATCATCATCAAATGAGGCAACGACACAGAACGTCACCCTCCTCCCACGTCAGAACTTTCCATTCAAGGAATCCGAAGCAAACATATCAATCCAATGTTCTTACACCTGCTACGGAATACTATACAACCAAGCCATGGAATATGGACATGACAGCAGTAGTATTATAACATGCAGGGATAATGATGTGACCAAGCTTGGAATCAAACATTAGACATTCAGCTTCATTGTGGATGTCCTATTAACTTTATCATTATCAGCACATGCGTCAAATCTTGACTTATTATTTAGCAAGACTCTTCTTATGATGTCAAAAGTAATTTTTTGTTGATGTCTTTATATTTTTTTGTTTTTTTTTTGTCTGTCTTTCTTTGACATCGACTTTTGAGAGAATTTGAGTCTAGCTTGATTCGAACCAACATTCTGCCGCTAACCGCTAGTCCAAAAAGTTATACCGGTATATATATGTAGTCTGATCAAGAAAAACTGGCATATTCGGGTCTTGTCATACACTAAAACAAAACAATACACTATAAAATTAATTGCATTATACTTGTCTTTTTGTCTCGGCCACGTTCGCATGCTAAAGTTTGTATCAAATGACAAATGGACTCGTTGTGTTATATACATGTGCAACAGCATCTTTGTCGAAATATACATCTATGCACAATAATTAAAAACACACTCGTCCTTTCAAGGGTAAAACCTTGAGTATATACTTGGCTGGATGGTGAATTAGATTTGCACCTGGCTTTCAACAATTTTTCGGTTTAATCGTCACAATGAAGCAAAAGGTATCCAACCTCTTAAACATACAGGCCCAATCTGGTTATCGAACCCGGATCGTCGGCACCGAAAGTAAAGCTCTTATCCTCTACGTCAAACCTGCTCCTTCATACACGGAACTACTACTATAAGCAGGGCAACGCTATCAGGGCTTATTTGTTTTCATTGAAATATTATTAGTGCATCACATGATAAATCCTAGGCATTTAATTGGATAACGCTACGGATATTCTGTTCAGCGATAGTGCCCGGTCACTATTTTGCCGAACGACGGGTACTATCACTTTTTGCTATACAAGTGTTATCTTCCCAGGAAGATCAGTCATACTTCCACATAGAGGGCGCTATCAATTGTTTACAGACGACTGCTAACAGACATTGCAGCCCGTTTTGACCAAACTTTGGTTTCTAATACTGGTATGTTCACAGGAAATACAAAAGTTCCTGCATAGTGTCATGTGATGCACTAAACCTATCAATGGCTGTTTAGGTGGGTACTATGCTCTCATAGTATTGCTTTGGAAAGCAATAGCGCCCTCGTTATCGCTCGGGCACTGTTGCTTCCACAACAACACTATTTAGAGAGAATAGTACCCACCTAAACAGACATTAATAGGTAAAAAGTGTTCACAATGCTCATTAAAATCACATATAATATCTTTTTCATTACGGTATACATTGGTAATGTAAAATACGAAAGTCAAAAGTCCCACGTCCTTATGCTGAGTACTTCAAGGTAGATATGCAATAGCTTATCCATACCAAGGTGGAATTTCATGGTTGCCTGTAAATAGAGAACGGATGCTTGATAGGTGTAAACCTCTCTTTTCGGCAACTGCCATGAAAACAGAAATAGACGACACTACGCATATGGATATAAGCTAACACAGCATAGAAAGTGTTACCAAAACCATACAACATCAGACCAGAGAAAGAGATGCAGATCTCTACATGAATTTGCTAGGGCTCCATACTGAAAACTTTTAAAGGGAATAAGTGTGACATGGTATGTAAAATAAAATAGTACATTGGTTTCAGATCGCTTGCTGCTGTTTGATTTAACATTTATTGACAGAATAATATTTTACGAGTTATCACGATTTTACAATGAGATCAAACTCAAAATCATGTTACACAACATTCTCCATATGATCAAATAATGACTGGCTTATTTGAAAACATTTTTAGTATGCTACACATTACGAAAAGAGTAGTTCAGGAGGGGATACTGATTTTCACACAGAAAACAGATAGTATGAGACACACATGTCTATTAAAGTGTACTAAGTGCTGAAAAGCATGCAGAATATATTTGACAACTGAAATGCGTATCACTCGTCCAAACACATATTATATATCGACGTCAGGAAGCTCTCTGCTTGCAACACTTTGTGGACGAACAGAACGCAAGCTGGCACTACTGGACGGACGACTAGATCCTGGTCTTGAAAAGCTCTCATGGAGCGCTGCAGAAGTTGTACGGCGAGGCTCCATTGTGGTTGGACTTTCAGTTGGCTTAGGGCTGTTCGCATTAACTGTATAGCAAGAACTAGATAGGTATTGTTTGCCTGTCCTTGCATATTGTGTTCGTTTGCTGTCTTCGGGTCGACCATCTTCCATCTTGAATGCATTGTTATCCATTGCCATGTCACTGTTTGGCTTCTTGCTCTTACTTTTGTTGTCGACACTGCGGGGTCTGTTAACCGTGGGTGTATTGCTTGCCTGCTTGTTTCCAGTGCTCCCAAGTCTAGTACTGCTCACGTTAATATGATCCTCTCCTGTCTGCCAATGGCCAACCTTGGTATCATTTCTTATGCTCTCCTTCATTTTAGTCATGAAATCGTCTAGAGCTGTATCAACTGCGTGGTTACCGGATCTTCCAAACTTCTCCTTTTTCTGTTTAGTCGATATGGTACCTTCATCTTCATCATTGACCTTGTAGGTATCTTGTCTTTTTGACCTTGCATCAATCAATACGTTGTCCAATCTGTTTTCCTTCCCTATTGATTTCTTTTCATCTTTTGGGTTACAAACTTCATTTCTGTTCCACCCTTCAGACAAACATTTTCCTGCTTTCAGCCTAGTATCGATGGGAAGCATTGGCTTATTTCCAGTATTGATTCGAGGGAGATTTCCAGGTTTTATTAGAAATAAGGGCTTTTCAGGCAGAGAAACTTCTTGCTTGATACATTTGAAAGATTTCATAGCATCACTTGGCCCCGCTGTTTCGGCTTTGAACTGCTGAGGCTTAATTAACTCGGGTATAACTCTCTTCCTGGAATATTTAAAGAATGAAAAATGATTGATTCCCTAATACAAAAGTAGAGATGGTTCTTAAAACCTTATTATTATAATTATTATTATTATTATTATTATTATTATTATTATTATTTGAACATAAAATTCAGAATGAATTTTCTGCAAGATATGCCAGTTTCAGCTAAATGTACTTATTTTCGACGGTAATGGTCATGGCCTGTAGTGTAGTGTAGTGTAGTGTAGTGTAGTGTAGTGTAGTGTAGTGTAGTGTAGTGTAGTGTAGTATAGTGTAGTATAGTATAGTATAGTATAGTATAAAGTGAAATTTTGTTATTCGTATGAAATTCGTATTAACCTGTTCTCAACTTTAAAATCAGAAGTCAAATCATCATCTATATGATCCACTTTCCGTTTTGGTTTGACCTTTCGAACCAGGAACACAGCAAATGCTATTGCAACTACTGTGCATATCACAATGGCCACCAATTTCCCGACATTGATATTACATGAGTAGGCATTGATGTAATCCATACAATCATAGAGAATTGGACAAGGGAGAGCACTGCATTCGTCTGTCTCTATCTCACACCACTGACCCTCGTATCCGGCATCACACTTACAGATAAATGGATCAAAGGAGTGCACTCGCTGTTTACTTGTGCATGGCACACTTGTATTTGTTTTCTGATGACATTTGCCATGGACACACGGGGACTTCAAGGCCAATATTCTTATTTTCAATGGCTGACTAATAAAATCTTCACTGTCATAACCGACGAGAGTATAGTTAACAATTCCACTAAAGTTTGGAGATAAATCGTAACTTATTTTCACTTGCTTAGCTGTGTTGATGTTTTTCCTTGCCAGGGCTGACAAATTTGTTGATATAGTTTTCACTTCTATCACAGAGAAGTTAGCAACAGTTTGGTTTTCATCAGTTCTAGTGACGATCGTGAGGGTATCATTGAAGTCGACATCAACCAAAAAGAAAGAGCCAATGGTATACTTTCCAGTACCATTTGCCTCTATGAAAATATCGACAGTGTCATTATACAGTGGGTCGACAACTTCGTCGTCACTCATGATAAGAGCCGAGTCAGGTTCATCATTTTCTTCTTCTACGACAACTGTTATGTTCTTCTCAGTCGACAAACTTGTAACTAATGGCGGTTTACCCTCGCAGACTATTTCTGTAACTTTAATTGTCAGAAATATCTTTCCTGAAAAGTCGGTATCGGCAGTGAAATTTAGACGACCATCAAAGGAGATAGTAGCTTTGCTCTGTTGCTGGGTTTTCTGCATAGTAAACTGAACGCAGTCGTCTTCTTTGTCGTGCCAAGGTATAACGTAATCTATCAGCGATGTATCTTCTTCAACGGAAACTGAATCAATATCTACTACAGGTGGAGTGCTGAAGTAAGTGTTATTGGCTTTGAACAGGCTGAACTGATGAGGCAACCGAATCATAGTGCTCGTGGACCTTTTTGTCCTTGGCTTGTCCTTCTCTGCCAGCGTTTTCAAGCACACCTAAAACATAAATAAATAGAATATAGCATTTACTTAAAATATGTTACTTATGTTGCTCAACTGTATCTTAAGGGTTGTAAATGATACAATATCAATATAACAATATAAAACAATATCATGACTTGTTGGTCAATTGGTCTATGAAGGCCATCGTTGTATATTGTTCAACGATTAATGGGATATAAAGTGGACACAAAATTTGTGTTTATATGTGATGGTCAACATATATTATGCAAAATATTGGATAAGTTTTCGACTGTTTTCCATTTGAACAAGTGATATTACTGATATTGCTTTTGTGTTATTCAGCCATCATTTAATGATAACGGTCCATAGGAGATCGGGCCTTGATTCGTATTCTTAGTCCTAGTGTACTATACATATAAATACCTATATACGTGTATTAATTTATTGCAAAATATGTGCATTTCGACTACTTATGTCTCTTCAGTGATGCTCGGGGGAAACTATAAAATTGACCTACAAAAGGAACCTAACAAACCATCAACGGACAAAGATATGCATGAGGGAGACAAACTTGGCTTTCTTAAACAGTTCAAAGGATTTAAGCCAATAAAACATGCATCTACATGTAGCAACATAAGTATAAAATGCACATTTAAAAAGGTTCTCCTCGTCGTCGTCAGCATTTATATTTCAATGCAATTTTAGAAAATGATTTGAATACACTGACGATAAGTATAAATTATACATATATCAGCATATCCAGATACAATGAATGAGTTATGTCTAACTGGGTTGAACTGATAATACCGTTAATTCATTGTACATGTATTCATATTTCACATGCATATATATGTTTTGCAAGTAATGGATAAAATTTGCAGGAAATGCACTTGAGTTGAGGGAATATTGATACCTTTCACCAATGCGGTATCCTATCTACATTGTTTAGTCCAAATGAATTCCAATAATATTTGACATGTTGAATAAATGATGAATACAGTAATTGCATTTTTGTTTTATGCATGGCATTTCTGTTACGTTTGACAAGACATATGTGATTCTTCAGTCTGAAAATCATTCGGCCACGAGCATCACTGAAGAAACATAAGTTGTCGAAATGCGCATCTGGTGCATAAAATTGAAAGTATATATGTTCTATATTTATTATAGTACCAGACTATGAGTATTGTACATCTAGGCGATGTACTTTTAAATATGAAGTTTTATTGCATTGCATTTACACTTATATGTATGCATGTATTCACGTCTTAAAATACGCTGTGCAGTTTGTACTCACTCATTGTCTTGTACAAACATTTTACCTGTGGCTAATCGTTTTTGTTCATGCATAAACGTTGATTAACACATAGGGTGAATGTGTGGAAACATTGGTACTGCTGCTGGTGGACTGTTAGATCCCGAGTGTATTATACGCCCAGTTTTCTGTGCTTTTGTACTGACCCGAAAAACATACATTTTTGCGTAAAATAAGTATGTAAATTATTCTTAAACTAAGGAGTATCTCCCTCATACATAACTGTATTAGGTAGGTTCTTTGGTTGTTACATTTAGATTAATTGAGTTTTGATTTTGCTGTTCAAATATTAAACTTTCACAGTTTCGGTCCTGAACATCAATGAAGAGACATAAGTCCCGAAATGTGCACTAAATGAATTCTGGTATATATTTAATAAAAGTTTTTAGTTTCGAATCCCGAATTACAATATTGAGTGAATATTTTTCTGAAAAGCGGTACCCACAGTGCGTTCGATGCTTGAGCTTTGATTGCTTGTAACGGTAGAAAGAGGGGTCGCGTGGGGTTGGTTCGATAGCTAGAGTTATGTTTCCATCTGTATGATATGTATCTGTCACCAGTCACAAACTGGGCACTTGATTTATGATCAAGTCCTCTCAACATAAGCCATTTCTATTGACTCGGGAGATATATCTTTTAGAGAACACGAACAACCAAAAAACAAAACAAAACAAAAAAAAAAAACCAAACAAACAAAACAAAAAACAAAAAACAAAAAGAAAAAAAAAAAGAAAAAGAAAAAAAAAAAAGAACAAAACAAACAAAAAACAAAAACAAAAACCCCAGCAGAAGGAACATATCCGTGGCTATATCGAACTTTCAAGGCTAATACAATTCGTTATCGTGATAGAAACAAACCGATGTGGAAAATGTCTAAACTTAGATTAATGCCTATCAAGTAGAAATACATAGGTATTCAAAAGAGTAACTGCTGAGGATATAGATTCCTAGTATCTAGTAGGAATAAATGTTAGAACATTAGAACATATATACGTACTAGAGAGCTTGATTTCTTTTTAGGGTAGCAAAACAATTTACATTTAAGTGTTAAACATTCTGGTATCTTTAACTGATTAATCGTCATTCAATCAACGCTTTAATGGACACTCCTCCTACATTACTCTTATAACTTGCCTTTGCTGATAGCGTTGTACCTGACCAGGTTTGATTATAACCACACTCCTCTCCAACATCATACCAAGCTCCTGAAAAATATATCGTTATCTCCATGGTTTGATACAACTATCGGTTGGTGCATATTATTGGCCTATTATTGAAATTTACATATACATTAATGTAATACAGTTTTATTCTAGGCGAAATAAACAACTCTAGAAAATTGAATTGTGATTTATTATTATGTAAAAAGACAACAAAATGGTTATGGAAAAAAAAAAAAAGATTGGACTAAAACACATATGAAATGGCCGAATTTCTTAATGTTCGACTTATGATCAGTTCACGTTTATTTTCCATACATGAAGCTAGGTCATGTTTTTATTTAGGTCAGGCATATTACATAACCTTACATAAAGTGCACTTCAAGATAACTTTATGACTGCTTTTCAAATTTACTTGGCGACAACAGAGTAAACTTGGAATCAAGTTTAGTAGTAAACTTGATTCAAAGTTTAGTACTAAACTTGATTCCAAGTTTACTCCAAGTGCACTTCAAGTTTAGTTTACTTTCTATATATATGTACATTTACTATATTTTTCTATTAAAACCAATTTTTTAATACAAAACATGCAATTGTACATAATAAGACAATTATTTCTATCGTGTTATACGAAACTGGATAATTGTAATAAACAGATGTGGAAAGTAAACTTGGTGTCATGTAATAGTAAACTTGAAGACGGAATTACTTTAAAGTAAACTCAAGTGCACTTGACTAAACTTTATTTCAGGACGAAAAACTAAACTTGAAGTGCACTTGAATGTAAGGGTAGGACTGCACCCAACTGTATGCATATAGATGCCATGTAACGTATAGCAATAACCAGCTATATTGATTGTTTGATTGATTTTTTATTGAAGGTGGGTCCATAAACCACAACAACTAAGTAACTAGCGTTAATTCAATTGAACTTCCTAAGTCGGCACTTCTCCTGCATTATCATTGTATTAGAAGTTTTCTGTGATGTCTTTCTATGTCTTTATTGTTTGCTTTTCTGTCTGGATGACTTTTATCATACATACGGCTTAGTCAGATGTCTTTATAATTAATTTTACGTCACTTCACGAATATTTCCTGTATATGGTGACGGCATCTGCCTGATTCATTGCTTAGAATTTGTACGCTTGCAATGGACTCATCCAAAGCAGTGAGGGATCAGTACCGTATCACACCTACTGTGATACAGGACCACGGGTTTTACTATTCCATCGGATAGGCAGGACACCGATGCTCTCAGAGAGGGAGTCGAACCCTGGACCTTTTAGGTCATGCGCCTCATCCACTGAGCCACACAGGTTTCAATAACTAGCTATACATTTTCGTTTTGAAAGCATCTTTACCTTCTTCAGGAACCCATACAGCTAAGACAGGCGACGTGTTAATGTCATAGTCGACGGGATTCGGTTTGATTTCTAGAAGCAGCTCTTGCACTTCGAGATTTGGAGCAGGCGATATAAAGAAAGATTGACTTTTATATTCTATCAATCTGAAAAAAAATCGAAGTGGTCTAGCATTATGTGACAAAACGATTCAATATATTTCACTGGTACATATTCATGAAATGTTTCATCTGAAATCCTTGTGAACAACATTTGGGATAAGTTACATAACTTTTCTTTATACTCTAACTCTTGTAAAATTATCTACCTGTGTCTGAGAGTTCTATCTGTGAAATCTTTTGTTACACTGGGATTTGCAATATAACTGTTGAAATCTGCCGAAGCTGCCGTACCATAGTCACGCTGAATATCAGTGGAGTTCAACCTCCCGAGAATGACCCCTCCTTTGGATCCTGTAAGTATACACAGACAAATAATCTCGATTATTCGAACTCGGATAATCAGAGCTTATGGTTAAGTCGAACAAGTTGTCCGTCACCATTCTAGTTTATTGAAGTTTTATTGTATGTCGAAGTCCTAAATGTCCGAACTCTTTCTCTTGTTCTCTGTTTGTTACTTTAGGAGATACGACACATCTATTACAACACTATAGGATGTCTCATATACTTTCAACTTCAAGATAAGTTTAGAAGGTTAAAAAAAAAATGAAATACCTGATGTTGTCATATTAACAAGAAGGAAATGTGTGCTCTGTTGGTAAGTGATGTTGAATGGTCCTGACTCCGTAGCCTCAAAGACGATACGTTTCTTCGTGGTACTGACATATATATCCATAGGTCCTGCAAAACAACGAGGTATCTGACACTTTCTTTGGCTTAAAGATTTAATTAAATACTAATTGAGGCATGAACAGTCCTGACCAAGATCGATTAAATGGCTCTGAGCTCAGATATAGATTATTTCATTATAAAAGCACCACAATTGTTATATTTCATTCACATATCATCCGAAATAAACTAAAATAAAATCAATATTATAAATCTGTTTCAGATAATGAATGTATGTTAGTTAAACCAAATTTCTGTGTTTTTCATAACTACAGGCGCTTTTCTCTGAAGATGTCGAAAAAGGGGCTTAGAGTTTTGTTTAAAGAGAGGGCTTAGACTCTGAATTATAATTAAGGTTTATCTGTGGGAAATAATAATGGAGAGTGGTATTCTGATATAAATGTTTAGATGTATAAACTGATTTTGTGAAGATAAAGGCATTGTATGACTAGTATTTTACAGAAAGCCACTTATACTTGTACTTACTACTCTTTATGTCGTCACATAAATACATTTTTGATTTGTTCTGGTTTTAAGGTTTTTTATCACTCTACGCCAAAATGATTTTACTTAACGTCTATGGTGTATTGCACAGACATATGCAATAAAAATATCCAAAGTAGTTAGGAACATTTATATGACATGTCTACCGTGACACAGGATATCGGGTTTTACTATCTCATTGAAAGGGAAAGCCACCGACTGACTCCAGATGGGATTAGAATTCAATACCCCTCAGCCAAGAGGAAAGCTTCTTACCGAATGATCTACAGCGACTCTTTTACATGCTTTTCGTTATAACACAATCGACATTTACATTGCATATTTTTTTTCTTGGAGCACGAGTCATACTTGTAATCCCAAAATGCAACACAGAAAGTACAAATCCAAGATATTGTTCCGAAATCCACGAAATCGAAGAAACAAGACAATACACATGTAAATGTAATATAAACAATCACGCACCTCTGTCAAAAGAGAGGTGGGATTAGGTGCCATCCAGGAGTAAGCATCCCCTGCCGACCGGTCACACCCGTCGTGATGCCATAAGTATAAGCGAAATAGTATTATTCGCTGTCACAGAATTAGGAAACGGCACAGCCGTGGTCAAAATAGGTATAAGCAGTAAGAATACTGCTATATAGTACAGGTAACACAGATGGTTTAGTTACTGTGAAATAAGGAAGTCATCATGTCGGACAACGATACATCATATGAACAAATAAGGTCTTTATAACGACCGTAAATTTTGCGGAATGTTGACATAAGTCGTGATATCTCATATCCTTGTTTGAGTAACTTTTCTCCTAGTGATTGGCTTCGATAAATGAAAGAGCAAGAATCAATTGGGATACATAAGCACCGTACGCAGGTGATAAAGGAATGTTGCTAATAGTATATGGAAAGTTAACAATGGGGAAACCAAAGTCATCACGTTTGTCATAAATTGAAGTAGCAAGTTTACCATCTCGGTCGACATCAATAAGTAGATCTAAATATGAAGCACATGAATTGGATATTGTAGTGTCCTTAATTTCAAGTTCCTTTGGATATATTGTATGTACGTATGTATCAAAGTTTTTGTTATTTATAGATAGTACATCATCAATATATCTGAATGTAAAATTAAAGGACAAGGCCAATTGCTTCTTATTTTGACTTATAAGATTTTGTATAAAGTCAATTTCGTACGACGAAAAGAACAGATCGGCTAGCAAAGGAGCACAGTTAGTCCCCATAGGTATTCCGATGGTTTGTTGAAAGCAATTTGATAATTGACAGTTATTATTATATATGAGGTATAACACTCAAATTCTGAGTACACTTCGTAATGGAAGAAGAAGAAGATATTCAGCCATTTGGACTTACGCTTTATACATTTAGGTTTGAGAACTATACTACTGGCTAGATGTGAGTGGCCCTCAGCATATAAGGTCTGATGCATGCATCTTCCTGGTTCCATCAGGAAAGTGGAGTCACCTCGTACCTCGTCTAGGTTCTTCCCTGTCCAGTTCCGATTTACAAACTCTGACACGGACTTTTTCATGTTGGTATTGTTCAGCCATAAGTGTCCCTTAATAATGGCTGCATTACCGGATTTGGACACACCCACTTTTATTTTTGGTAGAATTTCTTTCTCCGTCTCCGTTGTTCCAATACTCCATTCTGCAATATAATAACAGTTTCGAATGTAGGCAATTTCATTATTCCTAAAAATTAAAAAAAAACTTTACTTACAAAATAAATAACTTATTACAAAGAAAATAGAGGAGTTACTGGCTCAATTATATGGCCATGAGCTATACAATACATGAATATCAATAATATACTAGCACATATAGCACATTACAAAAATATTTGATTGTAGTGCAATTACGATACCGAAATAACATTCTTGATTCTAAATAAAAATATTTATCATAGATGTGTTTAGAAGGATATACTTGTAACATGTCTCTTAAAACGCATAATGTCAATATCTATTTGCAATCAATCCATTATCCTAAAGAGTAAAGTATATATATGCAAAATGTATACCGTACCATAAAATTCTGCATCATCGTATTTACTGTTCCAGGTTACACCTGTCCGGTCATCATCCTCCATGAAATATACTTCCGAGTCCGGGGACATATCTGATGAGAACATAGGTGTAACTACTGTTTCGTTTATCAAGGGTGGGTAAAGCTGAACTGTCATGTGACAAGAATATGTGCTAGAGAGTCCTGCTACATTGATTGCCTCTAACGTGACATGATATACTTTGTTGTGCTGGAAGAGTTTTCCGGTGTTCAAATTGAAGGAAATTTTAGTATCAACTCCGAAACTTGTGTCACTAAACGTGTCATTCCCACCTTCCATGCTTCCTACACGTATAACATATTTTTGAATTTGACTGATGTCTTCGTCACATGACCAAAATGCGCCAATCGTATTGTTTGATCCAAGATATTCTGTCGGTTCGTCTATGCTGTGTGTTGGATCAGTGCATCTTAAATACTCACAAACAGGTGGAGAACTGTCTACCATTATACCATTTGAGGTTGCCATGGATTCCTGGCCAGCAAAATTTACCATTTTCACATTCAGGTAGTAAGTTGAAGAATTACTTACGTCTAACATATGCGTAGCATTAGTTTGATTGAATATGGAAGAAGACTTAAGTTGAAGATTGTGAAGCATTAAAGGTCTGATATCAAAATCATCCACCTTGCACTGTGGGTCACAACCAAACGCACACCCTGGTTTACACTGCATACAGTTATCTGAATACTTTCTCATAGGTATCACATTTTCTGTGTAATTTAAACTATCGGAGACACCAACCCAAATTTCCTTGATACCACTATCAGGGTCATAAAATCCGGATCCATGTAAGCAAGGTTTGTCCTCTTCAATAGGCACCCTTACAGCAACAAGGTCTATACTGGTGTGGAAAAACTCAAATATATCAGTAATGGGTGGTTTATAGCGATCTTTATTCCACGCATGTATAATGACATGTAGAGGCTGGTCCAGTTGCAAACCACTTATTTGAGATTTCACTTCTCCATTTAATAGTAAGTCGAAATTCCACAGTGTTTTTGTGGGTAATTCTTCTGAATTAACAACTACAGTAAAATCATTTAATGTAGTGGATGGGTCATTTTCTATTGTGAACCATTGTTCAACAGATTTATAAACATCTGTAGCCCAAAATAAACCATCCCAAGTCCGAGCACCTCTCTGTCGTTCTCCAATAATTGTCACTCCAAATCCTATTCTAGAATCTGTTCCCATATTTGTAAATTCGTATGTCATGTTATCTTGTGTTTCCTTAGAGGTTGTAGTTGATGCTGTGACTGTCGTTTCATAATTTTCTATTGTGCTAAAGGAATCGGTGATCGTAAAATTCGTAGTAGACGAATTTCCGTTATTTGAAACAGAACTCATAGTAGTTGTATCATCATCAAGCTCTTCTTCGTTTTCTATTCTCGATGTATTGAACTCAATATCGTGAAAATTTTTCGGAATAGGCTGTGTGAAGTTCGAAGGTGTGATATCATAGGTCGTAGCAAATGATATTGTTGACATCATATTTAAACCTTTGCAGGACTTTAAGAACACAGAGTAATTTCCAGGTCGAAGTTCGAATACATCTGTAGACACGATACCACCTTTAACCAACTTCCTCCTTCGGTTATATCCTATACCAATTTCCAAACGATTATTTTCTTTCTTCTTTACTTGAGACGGATCAAAATAATCCATCATTGAATGAAAAGTTTGACCATTTATAATGGAACGTTGACTAAGACATTTGTATTCTTTTTCTGTATGTACTACAGCAGTCCAACCAAGCATTTTTGTCTGGGAGTACTGGAAGGAGGCAGACTTTTCCCATGTCGGACCAATATGGACACTGCCAGCTTGTGGGGGTGTGGTATCTACGGAGAAGATCCTACTATCCCTAAATGTCATTAATCCTGCTCCGTTAACAGTCTTGAGTCGCACAATATAGTACTGATTAACAGAGAGGTATAAATCATAAAATGCCGCCTTTCTCTCTCCAAGTACCTTCAAGGTATCTACGAGCGACAAAACTTCAGAAGAGTAACTCTGCTTCGGGCATCCAGAAAATGTCATTAAACTGACATCTGTAAAGGATATCCCACTTTCCTCATCCACAAACTCATCCCATTCTACTGTGAGTTTAGAAACATCGGTCACATAGAAAAGGGAAACGTTTTCAACCTTCATGTTATTGATAGCCATTTGGGTGGATGGTGGTTTTGGTGGAGAGGTGTCCACTAATATAGGGGATCCACTTGCAGCAGCGCACATATTGGAATCATCTACTGCTACAACTGCTATGTAATATAACTCCTTATGAAGAAGTTTAAGGCCACTCATTTTGTAGAAAGTATTAAGACCTACATTTGTCATGTTGTACACATCGAATTCATGCAGGTATAAATCTAGGTCATCACAATTAAAGGTATCATTCCCATACGTAAAAGGTGAGGTGCCAGCTCCCACTATGTATGTCTTCAGTCCAATATCAGATTCGAATCCTGACCATGAGCTTGAGAGGGTGTGGATATCCGATTGGAAGGCGGTTGTTTCCACAACTCCAGGAATTACACCATCTCTATATCCCACCTTTATTCCATTAGAGACAGCTTCCTCGTAACTCCCTGCTTCACTGTAAGCTCGCACAGTCATGTAATAGGTCACAGTTTTTGCCGTCAAATTCAGATTGGTAAAGATATTTGACTGATTTAGTCCCACATCAATGAAATAATGAATATTTGCACGTGTTTTAACAAATCGTCTATCATTCCCTATAGCCACCTCATATTTTACTATCTTTTGTACTGGGCTATTTGAACTCGGATTCCCGAATCCCTTCCAGCTGACAGAAAGATCTGATGTGGATTGTTGATAGTTTCTATCCTCTGTTAATCCATCTATAACCGTGCCAGGATTTGGTCTTTGTATACGGACTGTTATGCCATCAGACTGGGTCTCATACACTCGATATAAACCATCAGTGATTCTTATCCACACTAAATACATATATCCATTGTTTAGAGTTAGTTCATCATTGTAAAAGAAATTAGCATTCCCAGGTATCTGCTTATAGTCCTGCAACACTTTGCCTGTTAAATCCTCTATCTTCCATTCTGCTTTGAGAATAGGGCAAGGGTCTGAATAATCCCAATAACCCTGTAGCACATTTAGTTTACTCTGATAGTCCAGATCATTTCCTTGCACAGGGCCATCTGTCACCGTTAACTTAGGGAAAGGGGAAATTGCTACAGGGTTTGAGCTGAAAAGTGTATAGAGTCCGGCCTTGTTGTAAATTCGAGCAGTAGCATACACTTGTGATCCGTAGCGCAGGGATAGGTGATCTATAAATACTTTCCTTGTATGATCCACTTCAGCAAATTTCCTTATATCACTTTGTTCAGGTGCATATCCAAGTGCTATCTCAACCCTTTGAAGTAAATTAAACAAGGTTAATCCTTTTTTTACCTAAAACATTCGGCATAAAAAGTAATTTTGCATGTTACTTGTAATTGTTAATAGCTCTAAATGTCCATAATTTTACTTTCATATTTATGTATTATGTATATTGTATCCGACATTTTCAGGGAAATTTATCATCATCATCATCATCATCATCATCATCATCATCATCATCATCATCATCATTATTTTATTATTTTATGAAATGAGCAAGAACAGTAGTATTTATTCTATTTTACCTATCTATCCCAGACTCTGCATCAAATAAATTGTGCATATTAATTTCTATATACATCCATGGAATCTGGCATTGCTGAATGTCGTTCACTTCCAGGTTGTCTGTACGAGTCACAATATCCACTGCAGCATCACTAGGTGGAGTCCGATCCACCGTGACAGCAAAGGCTGAGACTCCTTCAAGCCCAAGTATATTCCTGGCATGTATAACCACATAAACCTTATCCAGATTTGTATGGTTCCTTATCAACAATAAGAAATCTCGAGTCCATTCTCTGAGTCCCTTGGTTATCGTCATGTTGGTAGCCAAATCTGGTGTTTCTTGATCAGAGCTTAGGTCGATGTACACAGAATCTAACACACTCTCATCCTCTTTTATACTATCCCAAGAACATGAGACCATTGTTTTAGAAGTGGATATGAAATCAGTACAGGAGAATCCATGAATATTTGGTGGAGTTATATCTGCTGTGACCGATTGAGATACGGTAAATACTGTGTTACCAGCATCGTCTGTACTCTGAATGTTAAGATACACACTGTTACCAGGTGTCAAGGTCACTTCACCAGGAGGTAACCTGTTCTCAATGGTCAAGGTTGCATTCTTGACATCACTTTCATAAGGCAGTGACCCAACCGACCAGTATGTTTCACTAATGGGAGAAGCATCCGAGATATTCCAAGTAAGATCTAGGGAGTCTACATAAGATTGGTAATAAGCTCCCATGTGATTGACGGTTTTAGTGTCACTGACTGAGGGTTGGATATGAGTGACTTTTGGTGCTCTAGAGTCGATCTTGATGCCATCAGAACATGAGACAATATAATCTTTGCCTTCGCCACAACCATGGCCGGTCTGTGCTCTGACAGAAATGTAGTATATACTGCCTTCATATAACTGTAGATGAATCTGCCCCTGTCCATGTGTATCGTTCAGTAAGACTATGCCATAATCTGTGTATGGTAAAATATCGGAAAAATAAGGTTGCGACCCGACTGCCCATTCGTATCCGACAATGTTGCACGCCTCAGATTCAAATCCACCGAACGTCATAGCGATTGATGTTTTATCAAATAGATAGTCGCTGTCCATAAACTCTTCCCTTCCATCATATATATCACCTGGCACATTGGCCTTCTGCACTTCGATCTTTTTGGAGTAAACCACATCAGATTCGAGCCCGGCTCCGTTTCTAGCTTTCAATGCGACATAGTAAGTAGTGTTGGTTTTAGAGGTGATATCTAACACCAAGTTTTTAACAACCACGGTTTCCTCATTGCCAAATTCTAAAAACGTCCCTCCAGTCATACTTAAATCTCCTTTTGATGTACCCAGACCAACATAGATATTGCTGATGCCACTCTCTGAGTCACGTCCTCTCCAACTGATGGTAAGTGACTCCGGATCATCATGGAGAACCCGCTTTCCATCTTCCGTCAGTTCCTCGTCCTCCAAAGGCTTACAAAGTCTTACCTACAAAAATGCAATGCATTGTGTGAAAATCATAAATAATTCTAAGTAACCAATTGAGTGCGACTGTCATTAAAGACGTCAGTGGATATGGTCGTGTTCCAGAATATGGAAAAACAGTTTTGACAAATTTGTCCTATTCCAGTTGAAATCGTCATGTTTTTCATAAAGGGAGGTGTGCAACTTACCATACCTGCTGATAGACAAGAGTAAGTCTAAGTCGGAAGCAAAAGTTTTGCTCTCTGTCACTGATCTCAGAGGAATACATATGACGGTGGTATTTTTGAAAGTTTTGATTATTTATGGGCAAAATGTCGTCAATGTATCTGTACGTAAAATGGAATGAAATGCTATGTTTTCGTGAAGAGAGCAATGATTGAATTAATTCTGCCTCGTATGAATACAAGAAAAAACAAGAGGCCCAAGTGGGCTTATATCGCTTACCTGAGTACCTAGATTATCAGTCATGCAGGAAGGAAGAAGTTATTTATTTTTGCATTACTGTGACTAAGTCAACACAAAATTAATGTTGAAAATATGTCAAATTTTATTTCAGACCAGAATAAAAAACAACTACAGTTTTTTGCACATCCATTTAAGTGATTTTGATATTAAGCATTTACTTTGTCTCTGCAAGATGTGATTCAGGGCAACACGGTTGTCATTTTCTTTAGTTGGGGCCTTTTGTTGACTGATTTCAGGTCTAAGTCATGAACAACAATTGTTTCAAATATTGTCCAGATCCAACTTAAAATGGTCTAATTTTTTATGTTTAGTGTTGAGAAACATCTAAAAACTCATTTACATGTGTAAAGAAATGAAAAAAAAAGACCACTGTTGGATTTGAACCGCTAGTCTCCATTCTTTAATTACCAAGTGGTATATGTACCATTGTAAGACATATTTCAGATGAAATGTAAAAATTAATAGAGGACCCATGGCACTTCATGTATACCATGTTTCATTAAAATTTTTCATGTGGTATAACAACAGATGTTCAAAATGTGAAGAATTTTCCCTTTACACCCTTATTTGGAAGCCTTAAAATTCATAGAAAATAAAAAAATTGAGATATTGACAAAATTCTTTCAAAATAACATTCCCTACCAAAATTATTATTAAAATAGTCCATAAGAAATCATCATTATTGATTAACTAAGAAATATGACACTTTTCTGCATTGAAATCACTAAGTCCCCCCACAAAAATGTCGAATAAATTTCTAAAATTTGATTTTGGAAGGGAAACAAAATGACAAGACTTCTTCACTCATCCCTCTAGATCATTTCTAAAAATTCTGTTTGTCTCTGTATACAGTTAGTATGAAGAAGAAGATTGTCAAATGAAGGTACTCTTTTGTGACTGTGGTAGCGCCACCTGTAAAGAGGTCTGGACGAAAACGACAGAATTTGAAGGGGATGATGATTTATTTCTACCAAAATTTATTAAAATCCTTCGAACAATTTTGCAGAAAAAGTTGAAAATGTGAAAAATGGCACCCCTTTCTTTTGAAAGTCTTAAAAAATTCATTAAAAAAATCCAAAACTGAGATATTGACAAAATTCTTTCACAATAATATTCCTTACCATAATATGATCAAAATAGTCCATAAGAAAGCATCATTATCAATTATCTGAAAAACATGACACTTTTCTGCATTGAAATAACTAAGTCCAAAACAATGTAAAAAAAATGTCAGAAATTTGATTTCGGAACGAAACCAAAATTAACAAAAATTCTTCACACATCTGTCTAGATCATTCCTATGCATTCGGTTTGTCTGTGTATGCCCCCGGCCTGAAGAAGAAGTTTGTCAAAGGAGGGTACCCTCTGTGACCTACTTTTGCCTATGGGGCGCCACTTGTTGACAACAACACTTGTAGGGGACCATAAATACTTCATGCATACCAAGTTTCATCAAGTTCTGTTCAGCTGTTCTGATGGAGAAGAAGTCGAAATTGTAAAAAGTTAACGACGGACAGACGGACAAGAGACGACGGACTACGATTGATCACAATAGCTCACTTGAGCCTTCGGCTCAGGTGAGCTAAAACAAAACAAGCCAATTCAAGATCCGGGCTCAGGAGCAATACACGCCTTTTCTGTTGCTGGCTTCATCTGCCATGCAGAATGCTATGGCAAATTGTTTTAATCTCTAATAAATTTAAGTAAAAGACATTTGATATGTACACTCACCTCTTCTATTCGGGGAGCAGTGGTGTCTATGATCACTCCCTCCGACTCATGAGAGGATGACATGGTGGCCTGGTTGAACGCTGTAACTTTTATACTGTATTTGATTCCGGACTCCATATTCAACCCTTCCAATCTTTTGTGTACTGTTGTAATTCCAAATGGATCAGTAGGAAAGATTGTTGCATACGTTGAATTATTTGGCCAAAACTTTGTCCTCATTCCTTGAGATATTTTATTCACAAAATATCTGTACTCCTTGATGCCTGACTCACGGTCACGGTAGTCCCAATTTAGTAACAAAGAAGTAGGGTCCGACTGGAATCTATGACCTGAATCTGTATCGCGTAGAAAACTCATCTCAGGTGGCGTATGGTCGACCTTGAACCCGTCAGAGTGATTCGTTACAGTAAGACCTGCTCCGTTATAAGCCTCGATATCGAACTTGACAAAGTCATTATGCTTCATAGGCATAGAATGGTCTGTGAAAGATATAGCGTCCTTGACCTCAAAGTTTTGAACATGTTCATAGTGATCAACATCATTTCTTATTGTTACCTTGACATTGTATTTGGCAATTTCACTTTCAGGGTCAGAAAAATTGTCCCAGTTACTGCGCTTAGTTGCCGAATCTGCAGAGAATTGGAGGTCTCGATTAGGTTCTACCCCGTCCTTGACCCAGCCAGAAAGTGGTGGAGTTATATCAACGAGCACTACAGAGATAAATAATATTCAAGCATTTAAAATCTCTATATCTAAAAAGTCTTCACGCAACACTATTAATTCATTTAACTGAAAAAGGCACGTTTCTCGTGCAGGTGTTACATACTTTCTAGTCGTCAAGTCCATTACATTTATTGTCAGTCTGCAGAAAGTGCCTCTACTATTAAAAGTATTAATATTTTATGTTTTGTACTATTCCTTAAGCTAATCAGATTCATCTTGACTTACGTTTAACATAATAACCATTAAATGATATAATTTATGGATAAAAAGAAATCGAGTATGTATTAAATGTGTAAACGTTGACCAAGACGAGTTTATACATACAGCTGAGTAATTATTTGAAGAAAAGATGCTACATGTATAATTTTACGATCCTCCTGAATTAGACCAATTTTTCTTAATCTTAAGAGAAGGATTTCACTCTTCAAAATGCAAACACATTTCGGACATCTTGAATAAGACAACCAGTTATTTCTACGATATATTTACACATGATAACGAAGAACTGAAAGATAAATCAGTTTCATTTGTAAACCTGGATTTCTGTGAAATAAAGCAAAAATAACTAAAACTGAAATGTAAAAAGAACCAGCTTTGTAAACCTGGATTTCTGTGAAATAAAGCAAAAATAACTAAAACTGAAATGTAAAAAAAAACCAGCTTTGTAACATCAGGATGGTTATACTGCACTGCTACGTGAAGTGGTGTTTTATAATCCTATATATTAAAACATAATAGTGAATATGCGATACTTATCATGAAATTATGATTTATGATTGTCTGTTGAAGACAGTGAATATGCCTGCCACTGTAAGAGGAATCGCTAAACTTACCTCCATCAGAAGAAGAGTTACTATTTTTGACATTGAGGGCGGAGTTGAAGGCAACAACGGTGGAGTAGTATGTTGTATTATGGGTCAAGGCCACATCAGCACATGATTGTTTCTGGGAGTGTGTAAAATTACGGAACTTTACAACGTCGTCTTTCCCCGGGGTAGTGCCAACTCCCCATATAAATCTTTAAAACAAAATGAATATCATAAATTACTAGAACAGAAAATTATCAGATAAAATGTATACCATATTATTAATTATTTATTAATTAATAATACCAAAATATATACATGATAATAAAAAATAATTCGTAGTACACATACTTTATAGGTGTTTTGAAAAAAAGGTTAATGCGATTCAGACTAATATTTTAAAGGGATTAGACTCTGTGGAACACCATCATTCAAGATTACTGAAACTCAAGTTCAAATATACTAGTAATCACGTGTACTAGTAAACGCAAAGGAAATGACTCTATATTTCTCCTTTTCCCTCTCCAATGTAAAATACTTAATATACTAGACATTTGAGCTTTAAAAGCATATCATCCACGCAAGTTATTTTTATAACTATATATACAGTGTATATGTATTGCAACACATGACAATTCCAACTAATGATGTTTTCACCAAGACCAAAATCATGAAAGTCTTAGATATCTTTAGTGTATGCTCATAACTAATTTGATTTCTTTTAAGCATAGTACCTTTTAAACCAATCTAAATACAGTGATATTCATAAGAGAGGTTTATGCAAGAGATACATGGCGCAGTGTTACAGTAATTAAGGAACATTAATCCAAGTAAATTTTAAAGTATATATTTCGTTTAGGTACACATGTTTTCACATTTACTTATTCAAATTTCTGAAGTAAAATAATTTATAAACGTTAATGAAAATCAATTTAGAAATAAGTATGCCGTGTAAATTCATAAAATTTCACATTTATATATTAAGATTTCTGAAATAGAAGCTAAGTATATGAAATTTGTCATACACATTTATAAATTATCTAAAGATTGATTGATTGAATATTATTTTAAGCCACTCCACGATTATTTCACGTATATGGTGACCACATCTGCCTGATGCGGGGCATACAAATTTAGATCTTTGCAGCGGACCCACCCGAAGTAGTGAGGGATCTTTAACGTGCCACACCTACAGGGACACGGGATCTCGGTTTTTACTGTCTCATACGAAAGACAGAACACCGGTGCGCCCAGGGTGGGAGTCAAACCCGGGACCTCTCGATCACGAGCCAAGCACCCTATCCACTAGGCCACACCGGCTTAAATTATTTGAAGAAAAAAAAACCCCATATGCTTTATATCACTTACTGACTAATGCCAGATTCTGGGTCAAAGAATTTAATCCACTGAGCACAGATTTCTTTATCGTTGGCCTGGTAAGTCAAGTCTTGCTTCAGTAAGGACCCGTCCAATACCGTCCCTGCTATTGGCATAGACCTGTCAATAAGTATTGGGTCATCACCATGGCCAGCTGTAAACAGCTCCACTGTAAAAATAAAGTAATAAATAAAGCTTTCACTATATCATGAGTATTGTTTATTATAATATCGTAAGGGCAGTAGACGAAGTTTTCAATACGGAAAGATCAACCTAGGCCGATTCGTGATAAAAATGAAAAAAAAAAAAATAAAATCGCATTTTATTATTGCTGAAAACATTCCCAAAGAATTTTTGAGTGTTTGACTGGACTTTAAATACAGGATATGTAGGGTATTCTTTTAAATTTATACTGAACGAAACAAATTATCCCAAAACACATACCATTGTTGACGAGTCGTAAACGTATCCATGCTGGTACCCCTGGTTCTAGTCCCAGTTCCTCAATCCCAATATATGTATCGTCCCTGTCTACATAGGGGTATGGGGAATACCCTCGGACCTGTACATCATACTTAGTCTTGCCTAAACCAAAGTCCACTCTAGCCACTTTAGAGAGGTCATCATTTCCGGTGAAGTAGATTCCTAGGATATCGAAATCCTCGTCATACATGATCTGATTGACGCTGCCAAATATTGGCGGTGTGGTGTCAACAGTGAATGGAGTGGAATGACAGACCGTGGTCACTAAGGCGCCACCAAACACCACATTATTCAGTGCTTGTACAGTCACATAGTACTGCCCATCCTCTAGATGGACATCTTTCTGGTAGCCACTATATGTCCAGTATTTCGGGCTAGAGATAAGGGCATGCGGGTCATTGTAATCGACCACGTCTATACCACACACTGTACGTCCTACAGCCCATGCGTAACCATAGATACCACTCTCTTCATCCTCAAAACCATCAAAGTTTGCTATAAAGAGGAATGACACGATTTTATGATATGTTGATTTAAAATAAAGCAGTAAATAATAAGAATTCAGACCTGTGTAAGTTCGATAATATATGCTTTATACGATAATCAAGTCGAATGCTTCCAATGACAATGTCTAGTTTTCAGTGCTTTTGTACTGACATGAGATACATACTTCAAGTTTACAGTCATCAAATTAAGTAAATCATTCTTAATCTAAGGAGTATCTCCCTCATGCATAGCTCTGTCCTTAGATAGATTCTTTGGTTCACTTTTTGGTCATTTTGGCATCAACACAGCTCTTCATATTTTAATATATTTTGAGAATTCCAATCATTTGGCCACGAGCATCACTGAAGAGACATAATTTGTCGAAATGTGCATATGGTGCACAAAATTCAAAGGTATATATGTTCTGAATTTATTATAACCACTAGGCTGGTGTCACTGCTGGTGGACTGGTAGTTCCTGAGGGCATCATAAGTCTAGTTTTCAGTGCTTTTGTACTGACATGAAATCTATACTTTAAATTTACAGTCATCAAATTAATTAAATCACTCTAAAACTACGGAGTATCTCCCTCATGCATAACGCTGTCCTTAGATAGATTCTTTGGTTCACTTTTCGGTCATTTTGGCATCAACACTGCTCTTTTTATATATTTGGAGAATTCCAATCATTTGGCCACGAGCATCACTGCAGAGACATAATGTGTCGAAATGCGCATATGGTGCACAAAATTAAAAGGTTATATATTCTATATTTATGTATAATACGTGCATGTATAAAACGATGATTTACCTGAAACGTAGTGATTTGAAATTGTGTAAAGCATATCCTCTAGAGGTTTGTTTCCATTGAAAACAGATTGCGCACCTTTCCCATCAATGATGAACCTGAATAGACGAAAATTTACAAATTAATTACTGTTTATGCTATTTTTTTATGGATTGTAATTCGTTAATAACACAACAGAATTATTTTGCTACATTCTTTACGTCATGGTGGTTTTTAAGACATAAGCTTATACTCAATTTTTATGAATCCGCCTCGACGGGATACATGGCAATCCGTCTGACAAGATTAGAAAATCAATGAACACGACGAGGACGTAGAATTATGAATACATCGCATTCACCGACGAGTTATTACAATTACATAACATTACATTTCAATACAGTACCTCATAGAAACACATTGGTTGGATAGTGAAAAATGAATACAAGAACGTCGTAAAAGAATCTATTTTGATTCTCAAATTTTGTATATGGGACTTACTTGAAGTAGAGGGGAATTAAAAAGCCCAATAATTCTAGGTTAGGTAAGATAGTGAATCGATCCCCATGTAAATATGTACTTTTATCTTTTTATTCATACATTGTAACGTGCATGTACTGTTGTTAGTATGTGTTATTGATATTTTTATTAATAACCAGAAATTACCTGTGATTTGGTTTCCATGTGACGTCTATACATCTGTCCCTCTGTCTTATAGATGCTTTACATCCGTCTGTCAGGAATTTTTCACTATATCCCTCTCCCAAGGGACCTGTTGTAGGAGGTGTAAAGTCAACCATAGTCCCTAGTGATGTCAAGTACGCCTTGTAACCTAACACATTTGTTATTTCAGCATTCATAAAGTACATTGTACCATGCGTTAAATTCAGGTTATCATATGCAATAAATGAAGTACGTCCAATTCCAAGACGTTCATAGTTCTTGTATGTCCCGCTAATTCTAAGTTTAGTTTTAGGTCCCTGAACAACCTCTTGAAGATCGCATGTTTCTGAATGAAATTCGTAATCGAAGGACACACATTTGGATGTATACTTTAGACATTCCTTAGCACAGAGAAGCGGGGATCCTCGAATCATTGTGTGGAAAGGTTTAGATGTTAATTTTCCTTCTTTAGGTATGCTAAAATATCTTAGGTCGGATGACTCATCCTCTCTGGCAGAAGTTCCTTTCAGTGTCAGAGGTTCCCATTGCCTAAACTCACTACCATATTGTCCCGGACTGAAGCCTATAGCCGTGTTGTGTTGATTTTCTAGTTGTGAATCATCGAACACGACTACTGTTCCGCTCAGTTTAAGAGGATGACTGGAGTACGAGTACGAAGGATCTACTCGACCATCTGGGATGGTGTTATCAAACGTTGGTAGCATGCAGTGTGAATATGCGTACAGACCGTTACTATTTCCAGCTCTTACTGTCCAATAAAGCGGTACAGAATTGGGCAATGAGGAAGTTGGCACTAGTAGTGACTGACCTTTCATCTCTGTCCAATCTGCTACGTTTGTTCCTCCTTTTTGTGTCCCGATGGCATAGGACAGTTTAACCTGACTGACTTCATCCTGAACGGACATCTCAATGAGGAAGGCTGTATCCGTAGGACTGCGGTTTTTGATCTGTTTTAGTAAACATCCTCTAGGACCCTCGCGTTTTTTACGGTTGTTGACAGTATTTGGTTTGAATTCCGGAGCAGAATTGTCTTTTGCTTTTTTCACTGTAGTGAATATATTTTTATGTATTGTAGGCGCCTTGTATTTCCAAATAGAAGCATCAAACACTTTGACATGTGTAAACAGTAGGTTTAATTGGGCATATGCTCTAAGATCAAACATTACAGGTGTAAGGTAAAGGTCCATCTTAGCACTGAAATAAAATGATTTATAAACGTCACAATTTGGAAAAACTATGTAGATCGCTTGCAATATAAAACATTTACTACTACCACTAACACTACTACTACTACTACTATCACTATTACTACTACTACTATTATTATCATTACTATTATTATAATTACTGTTATTATTATTAGTAGTAGTAGTACTAGTAGTAGTAGTAGCAGTAGTGTTTTATTTCGTATTGTTGACACCTTTTCCCGGGACATACTTGAAAATTCACATTCTTTGTTTGAAAGTAATCGTAAATATATTAAAAATTCCACGCTTTCTGAAATGGATGATCTAAAATCGCAAGAGTTGTTTCGTGCATAGCACTTTGCTTATATCAATAAAATTCATGTTAGGGTAAAAATTGGAAAACAGAACATGTCGACAACACCCGCTATCCTTATGAGATTTATGGTAATCTTCAATTTAAATTTTCAACAAAAATTAACATGGAAAGAGTTCGGCATTAAATGAAGATTTTGATACAAGCATTTTGTCATCTATTCTTATATATCATTTTATGCACATTAAACTGATAAATTCCAATTTAAGCATGCAAATTGGGCAAAATGGACGTATATCTATATCTATATGCGATAAACTACTGATTTTCATTACTTACGTTACATCGAGTGGAAATTTACTAAATGTCACCATGGCGGTTATAGGGAATGATGTTTGAAGCAGGTATCCTATAAGCTTGATTCCCCCCTCTGCAAATCCTAAACTAATAAATATCTTCCCCATGACCTCTCCGCCAACTTTTGGAGCTACTTTAACCTGAAAGAAAGGGAACAAAATATCTCGGTTGTGTGTAAAAGTTGCCGCGAACAGAAGAGAGCAAAGCATGTTTCGTCGTAAGAAAATCTTATCATAGGGCATTTTTCTCATACAGAATTTACGTGTGTTTTTGTGCAGTAAATTATTTTAAAGTAAATTCTAACTCTTGAGTAACTGAATATGTAATATGATCATTATCAATACTTGTTTCCTTGAAACATGTAATTTGATAATTGTCGATCATTCAAATATGGTCATTTGTTAAAAGGGACTATTGCAAACAATTTCAGTTTTTGAGCAATAAAACGAAAAAGTTTGATTATATTAAACAAATATGCTGTGGTTATGCCTTAAAATCTCCCGGTAACGCTTTAGATAGAATCTATCAAACAGTGTTTGTCTTACTGATTTATAGATTGTACAGTATCTCTCTTAGTAAGAGTTAAATTAAAACGAAGTATTAATCATCTATTATATGACAGCAATGAGTAATTCAGATTTATATTTATTCAAATGCTTGTAAACACCCAAACATAACCATACGAAAGAAAAGAATAAGACATATGGCTCAGTTAAAATAAAAACAAAACAAAACAAAACAAAATAGGTAGATATTGTATAATAAGTGCACAAAGAGAGCCACATCCTGAAAAAGAAAGAAAGAAAAATTCCAATAATATGAAGGACAGTTAAAAAATTACTTTTATCTTATTTAGTTCAAAATATATCACACCAGCGAATAACTATTCGGTCTTTTCGTTATACAGAGTTACTTTCCTTTAGGGACGGTATCTGACGTAAAAGAATTATGACGTCATCAAATTCTATGGAAAGTAATCTAAAACTCAGAGAAAGGATTGATAGTCCACAAATGACGTTTTCATAGGAATTTGATGACGTCATAATTGTTTTACGTCAAATACAGTCCCTAATGGGAAGTAAATATGTTTAACGAAAAGATTCAATTAAAATGTCCGTAACTGGTGGGTTACAAACATCTATCTTACAGATAAATTGTATCATATGTATTTGATTATTCATAGTAAGGTATTTTCTATGTACGAGTGTCGTCTGACATATAACGTCCTCTACTCTTTAATCATCTTCTTTCGGATTGCTTTGACTCGCGTAGAATCTCGCGTATCAAAAGTTCTTTTACAAGTATAGTGCAATGCTGCTTACCTCTGCTTTTAAACTGAGAAGACAAATATCAAGGCCTAGATCCATACCAATTGTTCCACCTGCTCCAAAACCTATATTATCAATAAATATGATGACATAATTAACATGTAAATCATTGGTAGTGTGAAATCAATAACAATGATTTCAAAAATCGGGAGATGAACTTAAAATTGGTATTCTTGACAATTAATTGTTACAACTACTTTTCTATTCATTGACCTTTATGTACAAGATGTAACAGATTAAGAAAACATGTTTAGCCACTGTCTAATCAATATGTGTTATTTCATGTTACTGTCTTATAGGTCAACTCACATAAATAAAAACAAAATAGGAAGAACCTTGTTAGGAATGACATTGCTCAATTTCTTAAATATATTGATCAATACTCTAATAAATAATAATGTGAAGAGTTTCGATTGTTATGTTACGTCATCATCAAATTTTCGACATGTCTGATTAAATGACGTCAAAATACTAAAACCTAAGCTGCATAGTTTGACTTCAGTTGTATAGCTTTAATATTCAAAACGTATGAAAAAATAAATGTCTTTTGATTGATTAATTGATTATTGTTTTTCGGCATTCCATGATTTTTTCGAGTGCATGGTGACGTCATTTGCCTAATGTATCGCACACAAATTTATACCTTTGCAACGGACCCACCCGAGGCAGTGAGGGATTTGTACGTGCCACGCCTACCGTGAGAATGGTACTCGCTTTTTACTGTCTCATTTGAAAGATAAAACATCGGTGGTCCCACGGAAAGTCGAACCCAGGACTTCTCAGTCACAAGCTGAAAACCTCATCCACTTGGCTACACAAGCTTTAGATGCCTTTAGAATAGTTATACGAAAAGGTGATAAACAAGTACTTACTCCTTCATATTTTCATTTTTACATAATAAATATAGGAAGTTTTTATGATAAATTTAATCTTTGAATAGGATTATTGAATGATATATGAATTTCGGCCTCCATTAACTTTACTGACATTAACACAACGAATTAACAAGGAACTACATAACATGGGAATTTCATAACACGGATATGAATTAAAGATGACAAATTATACCTAAGCCCATTGGAATGGGTCCAACCATAAATGTGAACTTAACAGTTGGTATTATCGTTATGTCAATATCTCCCATGTTAATATCCACATCAAAACAAAAGTCCAATTTGTTATCCAATTCAACACCAAGCATTTTGAGAACGGCCTTTGGATCTTTGAAAAGCTGAAAACGGAAATGAAAAAAGTTAAGGTAAGAAACCTATACATAGAAGCAGCTCACATATAATTCCAATGAAAAATTAGGATGCATTAAAAATGGTGGGATATTGACATAATATACAATAATTGATATTAATGATAAGTAGAGGTGTGTATGTTATGAATTCTAAAGCTTTTAATTCTAGGTCCACATAAGAATTTGTAAGGGATGCAACACTGATGAAAAATTATGCAGAACATTTTTTATGCATTTTGGTATATTCAAGTGCATATATGTCTTTATTCAGGAAAATAAGAATCCCTTGTAACGATATGGTGAACATTTATCAAATTCATCCCATACATTTCAATCAATATTACACTTAAAAATCTTATTGTTCAATCGGTCATTTCAAAATTATTATTTTGTTCTCGAAAAGTTACATATTACTTATTCAAAATATGAATAAAGATCTGCACATTTTCTTGATCTCTCAATTAATATCAATAGGCTTTGCCTGATTCTTATTACGGATTGTACTTAATTTACATTAGAACATTTATAAACAAATATATACCATAACACTGAAGAACGTATACTCGGTTCAAGCAAATGAACCCTTTGTTTTGCTATAACGCTATAACTATTACTTAAATTATAACAAAAATATTTTAAAATCATTATTGTTTATAGGGAGATTTTTTTTTGGTAGATAAGTGATATCGAATGTAATTGTATTTGTTTGATCAACTGGGCGCCTTTAAAAATATTTAAAAAATGATAATAAATAAATAGAATAAAGTGAATTGTGCAGAACTAATGAAGATAAGGCAATTTCTATATTAGGATTAAGTTATATAGAATAAGATTAAGTTGTGCAAAAAAGTAATAACCTTGTCGACAAAGAAGTTTCTGATATCTTCAAATAATGTCAGCCCGTCTTTGTCAAGCATTTGAAACAGTGATAAGATATTTTGAAATTCCGCTATTGACATCGACATGATATTGGAATGATCGTGATCATCTGCTGGACCTGCCAAATAAACACTAACTATAACGTCATGAGTTTTGATCTATTTTTTAAATTGAAACTATATTTGAAAAAAATATTATTTGTATTATTTTTTCATTTCCATATTTATTCTCTTTTTTTCTGTCTGTGTGCTTGTCTGTGCGTCTGCCTTTCTTTCTGTCTATCTGTCTTTCTTTCTTTCTTTCTTTTTTTTACATTTAAGAATTGAAAAAACCTTCAATATTGGTTCAAGGGTAGATATGTCATAAGCGAAGACAAGTATTACATTTATTTATCTAAACATATACATGAATATAAAACAGATATGTAGGTATAGTAGTGTTATAATGTTTTTTTTTTTACATAATGAATTAAATAAGTCTTACCGTTGCAATGTTTGGAAAGAGAGAATTTTGTGTCGTCAAGGACATGCGATGGGAAGACACATGAGAGAAATCCCGAAGCACACACGGTAGCTGCTGCTGAGACAACCACATGTTTCTTTGTCACTGTGCCATTCACAATTAATGTGGCGTTCAAACCAACTTCATTAAACACTGCAGCAAGGTCCACATAGTGATTTCTTCCTTTACATATATGTAATATTAACAATTATATATATTCGATATAATGAAAGTTTTTATATTTTCTATGAGAATTAAAACAAATATTAGATTTTTCCTTTTTGTATATATCTACATACTTGCTTTTCTATTTGCTATTTTTCCTCACGTTTCTTAACAGTGTGGAGGAAAACACGGAAAAATTGTGGAAACATAAAACCCCACAAAATATCATACACTCCTGAATGGCGATAGAGTCGAAAAATTGAGAATAAAGAATACTCTACGCTTCACTTCAGCCTAATCCCATACAAATGAAATACGAAAGTAACTGGTGTCAAATGACTTTGGCACTAACAACTATGTACCACAGTGGACATTCACAGGCCCCTGAAATCCAGGTGTCCGGGATAAGAACAAAACAGAAAGTATAATTTATTATATTTATACAAATATCTTTTGTTTAATATTAAAATCACTGAAATGTTATCATTGTCCCCGACGAAAGAATGGGGATCCTGGCTCCATTTCAGCTATCGGCTAGAGGAATTGTCCAGAAGTATTTTTTCCATTTCTGCCTCTCTATCTGTCCTTTATATGTAAACAGAGGTACCGTGTAAGGGTATACGTTGGCAGGTAAAAGATCTCTGACTGCTTCAAACGGATACGTAAAATAGGACAATTATGAAGCAATGAATAAGGCGTATACCACCACCATATGAGTGCACAAATCTCGGAGTGTCATAAAATAATAACAACCCCAAATTTTTAGATAGACACTAACTATATAGCGAAAACCGAAAACAACTTATGTGATATCACCATAGCAGCATCAAGATTTACAGCAGTGGATATTTATAAACTTCAAGAAGTATAGGTTAACCAAGATCTTCAGAATGAATAAGCATCTTCTATTTTGAAAGCGACAATGTTCACAATACCTATGGCGAAAACAAACTTGACACTACTCACATGAAACAAATTTTGACTAAAACTGTATACAAAGTGCCACAACAACACAAAATCAAAAACAGGGTATCATAAAACGTAATTTAAACTTATATATTACTAAATAATACTCTTAAGAATAACAATTCTGATTCTTAATGGGCGCTTCTGTTTATTTTTTTGAGATTCTGTATTCCGAATCCTTACCGTTAAGAGGTACTGTTTTGGTATGTTTCCTTGTTGTAGTAGATGTTATTTGTATAGTATGATTACAGCTGTCAACAGTGATATCTACATCGACCATTTTTACTTGAGAACCATACTTGACTTCTATTCCACAGTGTATTCCTTGGCAGTCTTTATGGGCAGTACATATATGACCTTGTCCTCTGGCTAGTGTTCCCGTGAACATTGGACATTCTATATATTTACAATAATATTGATGAGAAATATATACTTATATATTATTTTCTAATGTTGAATTTTTCTATGGCATTGTATTGAACCATTTCTTTACGTTTTTGTTTTTCACATTTGCATATTTATAAATGGTGAAATTGGTAAGAGGATATTGAATGCAAATTCATTTCTCTAAGTTATATTCAGTTTTTACCCATTGCATTTTTATTTATGGTACTTCCTACATATCTAGCACGTGTACTTCGTTTAATAAAAAAACTAATGCCAAATAGACCTTTTACCAATTTCACATGGTGTAAGGGGCAAATGAAGTTTTGCCGCATAGATTTGCGTCATACTACTGTGACGTCACAATCCAAGCATTAACGTCATAATGAAAATTCCGGCAAAATGTGGTTTGTCCGGTATTAGACCTCTTACATTTTATCATTTAAAATTGAAAAAGGTCTATTTCAGGTAAATTCATACAGTAATATTAAAATGCAACACCTTTTTCAGCTCGATGAAGAAGTTTTGACATCATGCTCTGCCTGCTTCCTATTAGTTTTCCCAGCCCTTTCTGTATAAACATTCGTAAACGAGGAATAGTTAATCCGTTTGGATTTTCATTTGATGTCGATTTCATTTTTTGTATTAGAGTTCGGATAAGCTTATCAAGTATCGCTTGGGAAGAAGGTCGTAGACTTTCCCGTATTTTATTCAGAGTCAGACTGTTTAAATCAATCAAATCGGTAATAGATGGGGGTTTTCCTCTGAAAATATATCAATATCAAAAAATCAACATCTAATTTATATGATGAATATCTTCAACTATATCATTACGACCAGGCGAAGTAATGCCGGAAAACACAGAATAAAATCTCATCGGTTTTTCAGGCTACTGTGGCATGTCTTCTCTATTGCAAGAATAATTGAAAAATAAACCAACAGCTCATCATATATATGAAATGCTACGAAGACTTTCTGTGTAAAATTTTGATGTAATTTGCCATACTGTTAATTTTGAAGTTTACCGAGATTGCTGATTTTACTATAAATATATGAATGACGCTACTGTTCATTCCTGAATATTTTTGAAAATCCGGGCAAAAAGTGGCTTGTTGGACATGAGACAGCTTATATCATGAAAATCATTTATTAAAATTAAAAACAATACTCATTCTTTTTTAATTGCAAGCACAAAGAAGTCATGACATACGATTTTAACATATTCCCTAGATTTCCCATTCTTGACAATGCGTTGTCTATTCCCTTCTTGAATCCCTCTGTAATCCTGTCCCTTGTAGACATTTGATGTTGGTACGTTGGTTCCTTTGCTGGGTCAATCTTTTCAAATTCTTTCATGGTATCACCTACGTTTCGTTGGAGTTCCTCTGTACTTTCTTGTTCACCGTCTTCATCCAATTCCCCAGACTCGAAAACTTTCCCAATATGTCTTAGAAAATGTTCATTGCATTCCTGTACCCAGTGTGGAATAGGCATAATACGATCTAAATACTGACTCGGATCAGCATAATCATCACTTTCCTTCTCTCGTTTCTTTCTTAGTGCCACATGAATAAAGTTAGGTTCGCAAGGTGATCGACTAGCGCGGCCGAGTGTCTGACCTTCATCAATAAAGGTTCCTTTTGTTGACACCTTACCGACAGTTATTACATTATCTAGGAATACTTCATATCGAGCAAAATCGTCATCAGTAGGGATTATTTGGACTTGAGTATGACTCTTGCGATATGCTATACCAGCTACAGGACTTTTCACCTGTGAAAATAACAGATAATAGTAAACTTAAACACTTTTGTTAACAGATATGCTACCTCTGTGGGCATATCTCATATCTGACCCAAAACTGTGAAAGCTTACATTTTAAGTGGAAGTGTTATGGACCATACCTCCTTTTAAATTTTGCAATTAGTGACTTTGACCTTTGACCTTAAAAATTGAAAAGAAAAGAAAAACAAGAGACCCAAATGGGCCTATATCGCTCACTTGAGCACAAATTGCTTATTTACAATAAAATGACAGCTATTTCAGTAGAAAAGTTTGCTTTTTTCTACAAGAATTGCTATAAGGTTTGGTGATATTTTGTGCAGTCGTTTTGAAGAGGTCCAAAATGTGTCAACCAATCAGAGCCAATGGCGGCCATCTTGGATTACGGATGGGCACGAAAAACACAAACTTTGTAGAGGACCTCGAGTACCTACTTCCTATGAGGTCTGGTGAAATTCTGTGTAGCAGTTCTGGAGTCGAAAATGTGTCAACCAATCAGAGCCAATGGCGGCCATCTTGGATTACGGATGGGCACGAAAAACAATAACTTGGTAGAGGACTTTGAGAACTTACTTCCTATGAAGTTTGGTGAAATTCTGTACAGCGGTTCGAAAAGTCGAAAATGTAGAAAAGCTAACGACGGACGGACGACAGACGACGGACGACGGACGACTGACGACGATTGATCACAATAGCTCATTTGAGCCTTCGGCTCAGGTGAGCTAAAAAATAAAATAAAAGAGAAGAAGGAAAGATTAAAAGGATTTCTTTGTAGAATGGTTTTACAAATTCCAAAACCTTGTTTCCCTTTGCTATGACTACATCTACACCAGTGGTGTTATAGTGTCTATTGCTGGTTGTTGGCCATATTCCTTTTCCACATTGGTTGGATGGTGGACGCCTTGTTGTAGGAAAATGTATGCTGAACTTAGGTCCGAAAAGTCTTTGTATCATAGCCTTTGCACTTGTTACACTACAATTGGGTATGTTGAATATTATTGATTAGATTTTTGCAACATAATATGTAACGAAACTACATCGAGAGTACTATGCTCTCGAAATACTAGACAAAATCTACAGTACAGACTATATATGCATGTTTCGGATTTATTAAAAGATTCATCATGATCCAAAGGAAGTTAGTAGTGAATGAATTATTGAAAGAATGGAAAGATATACTGGGAGAGTATGATAACTAAAAAAACCCAACCAACCAACCAAACAAACAATAGTTATTTGTAAAAAATAAAAAAAGGAATGCTCTTGAAATCTGAAAGTTGAGTAAGTGTAAATGCTGAATACTTGCGGACCTTCCTAAACTTTACGTCTATACAATTTACTCCATTAAAGACACAAATCCTTTGTTCGTTAAACAATGGCAATAGAAGTATAAGGAAAATAAAGAAAATATTATAGAGTTAAAATGAGACATCATCGTTGCCATGATCCTTTTTTTGCACTGTATTAATATTAACTATAAAGCATTTTTGACTTACATCATTTCAGAAAGTGTAATACATACGTGTCTCGTATATTGACATAAACGGTTTTAATGTCCATCACGATTTTCATTATTGACTTAAAAGTATTTATAAACGGCTCTGCAATTTCCATTAAGTCGTGGAGTGGCTTCATTACAATGTTCATAGTGTCATTAAGATACTTTTTGATTCTTACTCTCTGGTCCATCTGTGATAAAAAAGAAAGTGCATAGCAATAGAGAACTGTGGGACATTACATTACTTAGATTTGTTCTTGCATTCATACACTGATGCAGCGCAGATTCCAAGAATAACTGAAATTGAATTTTTTCATTAGGCATTGTAACAGAGGAGAAAAGAGTGTAAGAGAGACGTAAAGTTTACCTGATATATAATATATTTTAGAAATATATATAAAGCCTGTTTTACAAAAAAAAATATGAAAATGATAAAACAAGAAAGAAATATTATTATCAGTAATGGAACAAATCTCACTGATAACAAAGGTATTTCAAAATAAGTCTTTAACTGTCAATTTATAAGATTAAACTTCATTTTTTCCATAACACTAACCGCTGAGATGATTCCATCTGTACTGGATGAATGCACTTTACTTGTACCATCTTTCATTGGCAGAAATAAATCTTTAAAGTTTATCAAATCACCCAACAAACACATAAACTCGTCTTTGAAATTCATCCAAAAAGGAGATTTTCCTACAATGTAAAATATAACATGATGTAATGTCACTGAGATACGCTGTATACCGCAATGCTTTTATCAGACACAAGGAAACAGAAATAAGACCCTTTACACAAATATGGAGACAAGGAAAAGATACCAAGAAACATACAAACAAAACTGATGCGAGGCTACCTGTTGGTACGCATCAACTGCAGATTATGCACCTGTCATTTAAAATTATCTATAAGTTTCTTGAGAAATTCACTCAAGGAAATTTTCATAAAAATTCATTGCTATTAAAATACAAGTTAATTATATCTTTATACCATATAGTACACCCCTTTTTAATTTTAAGAACAATCTAATAAATTCCTTAAGGTTAAATGTAAATAAGGAAATTACCGAAAATTGCAAGAACATCAAGTCTGAAAAGATATAAGAAATTCACCAGAATCTGATTTCAGAGTGAAACTAACAGCAACAGCATTTCTTAAGACACCTAAAGAGATCATTTTGATGCATCGATTTTTCGATCCATTCAACGGGGGCCAGTTGTTCGAAACTTTAACCGCTGGTTAGGCTAACAAATGGTTAAATTTCATATGACTACTTCTTTGAATTGAGAAGATTTTAAGTCATAGTTTATGTACTGGTTTGTAACATATCTAACCACCATAGTAATGTAATTTAAATACTTAAACGGAAAATTTATAAATTAAGTTAACTGTTTTCAAAATGTAACCACTTGCAGCTTAACCAGTGGTTAACGTTTCGAACCCACTGGCCACTGGTCTAAAGAAGGTTGACATTGGAGGGTACTCCCTATGGTCTTTGATTTAATCCCTGAAATCATTCTTTTACAGATCTGATCGAAAATCACACAACATATAGGGATTCATGGGAACTTCATCCATAGCATGTGTAATCCTGTATTGGAACAAGTATCAGGACGATAACATCAGCATGTAAGTGAAATAATTAAAGAATTTAAAACAGAAAGATAACGGGATTCCTACCTACCGGTTAGAAATGAACACGCATCAAGTATTTGATTCTTGACATCAAGAAACATTGCTATCGACATTTTGATTCTGAAAATTAATAAGCCTTTCTAAAGTTTAATATTTATTTCACAAACATATTTTAATAGACCAATTAACATAATAAAGCACTGAATTATAACGTATACCTATGCATGCTTAATTGGTTTAAATGCTGGACAATTTTCATTAAGATTCAACAAGCATGTTTTATGCACCGAAATTTGATCCTTAATGTTAGCAATGTATTGTTATGTATAGCAAATAAGTTTATGGTTGCATAGATAAAATGAATAGACGGATAAAATATACTTACTCTAATATTGTTTTGCCAAGGGATGATAGTGCCTGCATTGGGTGTGTAAAAATAATTTTGACGGAATCAAACAAAGATTTGACACCGTGCATCAACTTCTTTCCAATCATAGGGACTTGTACTGTGATCACATCAACTACTTTCTAAATATGTAGAACAAAGAAAGAAAAATACTAATATAGTTTTACTATATTTTCATTAACAGTAACACCAATATGAATCATACGCATGTTTGTCCTTTTAAGAACCCATTAATATTCATAGTCTCATTGGAGAAGTGCTCACCCTCAAACGTCGAAGTTTAGTTTTTGTTGTATAGGTATCAACCTGAACTTCGGACCAAGGTTATACTTTCAAAGTCAAGAGCACAATGAGTACATAATTAAAGTTATTGTTCGATTAGGAAAAAAACATAGACACAATATGAATCTGATTTTGACTTCATGCAATTGTTATCATGTTATTTTGGTCAGAGGTCTGATATCACAGACTATATTCTAGGAGGAATTCGTTCAATTAGTGGGTCATGGCCTTGACCTGAAGTAAGATTTCACAAGCCATATTTAAGGAAGAATTTGCCCTATCAGAACAGCTCTTGTTTTGTTTCTTACTGTCATTTTGGCTTTTGTAAATATAAAATAGCAATATAAGAAACATTTCGAACTTTTGAATTTGTGAAACATCAAGTAGTGAGTAGAAAGTTGAAAAGTTTTACAAATTAATGAAACAAATTCACTTAAAGCAATCCTTACATGATAAAATCCTAGGACGTCGTCTTGTAATTCCTCTATGAAATCTCGCACATGTTGTATAATGGCCTTTATCTTTTCAAATATTGTTATTCCAACGAATTCAATAGATTCAACAACAAATTTGACAAACTTGTCGAATACGTCTTTTAAAAGTTGTGGTAAACTCTTAACCACGCTGACCAGTCTCTTAAAAAGCTCTTGAATTCCTGGGCCGTCTTTGAAAGTCTGAATTATATCCTTAAATGCGTGTATTGCATCTTTCACAGGTGTAACAAACTTTTCTGTCATTTTGTCAAAGATATGTACAATGTCTTGCACATCATTGATTCCGAAGTCCTGTACAAAACACGTAATATGTGTAAATTTGCAAAGTAGAATTTTAATGTCTCTGTTCAATATATTTCCTGCAATTTATTTCAATGTATTTTAAATGTTATTATTAATATTACGTATGCAATATGAAACATAAAAAATATTCTAAAGTGTTTGCAATATAAATAAAGAAAAAGATGAATGATAGATAAAAATCAAGATAACTACGGCTTTCCGTATCTAGATATATCTTTCAAAAAGTTTTACAGAAAAAATAAGGTTTACGATTTCATTTCGTGTATGTATAACCACTTCTTGAATTAGAATATGTTTTAAGGTATTAGACAAGTCATTTTACTATATGTCCTAATTAACGTGAGTGTGAAACAAACAGAATACTTGTGTCTTATCTAACCCATACCTTTCCAAGTTCAAGTGAATAGAAAGAAAAAATTACAAAGTATCCTTTTGTATTAGGTTAAATGATTTTAATGGCATCCGAGCAGCTTGAATGAAATCAATGATCATTTCAAACATAAATTATATCGTAATGCAATCAGCACAACACAGATATTGACAAAGTCTGAAATTTTGTTAGCAATTGAACTTGATGCCAATACGTAGAATAGATTCTAGTTTTGAAGCATACCTTCAGTATATTTATGTCGTATCCGATATGACCTTGAAAACAAGACTTTGCCCTGAAGATATCCACCTCCAAATTGATCAACCCAACATGTGCTTCAGCAAAGACTTCATTATGTTCATCGACCATAAAATGTCCACTTAAAGGTTCTGAAAAGAATATGGAGTCATCTATGATATATCATATAGATCACTACATGAACAGAAAAGTCATTATTTAAATGTCAAACTTATCGGTCGTAACTCCTCGACATATTTTTGCGAGAAGAAATATGAAAATAAGGATTTAATGTAGATAGGACCTTTTCTATAGTAAATTGTACACAAAGTAAACGCTATGCGCACTATGACGTCATCTGGAATGGTCGAAGTTGATCTGTAAAGGGGAGTGCTGAAGTTTTCAGAGGCGATAGCTCTAATTAAAAGCACTTAACATTATGAAAAAATTGGAAAAAAAACCCCTCAAAGATTAGGGAATGCATCTGGTGGACATTTAGATCATTTTATAGAGAAATAAAACGGAAAATTACTGAGGTATCAAAGTTATCTTATTTATAAGGAAGCGCCACACCTCTTATAATAGATTCGTCTAATTTGACACTGTTACCGCCATATAATGCTCTAAGTTTTAACATTGAAAAGTCCTTATGTGAATTTATTAAAGCATTAACTTTGACAATTTTGCAATTTGTTGAGATGTAATATAGTTTGAGGCAGTGCACAATTTATAATCCGCGAAGCAATTTGTATGCCCTGCATCAGACAGATGGCGTCCCCATATACGTGAAATATTCGTGCTGTGATGTTAAACAAAAATGGATCAATCAATCGATCTGTTATAATTCGAAACTAATGTGTTAATTCAAGTAATTCCTGACAGAAACAGTTACTACAAAATGAAAAGAAATCAATGGACATGTATTAACTTGAATTCTGATTTTAAAATTTAATTATTTGAGAAATTCTTTGGCGGGAAGGATCACAACCAGATAGTAGTGTATCATGTGCGAATTTCGAGAATGTAGGTCTCTTCAGTGATGCTCAAGGTTGAAACTATGGAAATCGAAAGAAAAAGTACTTGAAGCACAAACTAATTACCAAACTGTGGAAATCGAAAGTAAATTACTTGAAGCACAGACTAATTACCAAACTGTGGAAATCGAAAGTAAAAGTACTTGAAGCACAAACTAATTACCAAACTGTGGAAATCGAAAGTAAAAGTACTTGAAGGTGTTTTTAATTTTTTATGAAAGAACATGATGATTTCATATTTCAAACAATTATTTTAAACGTTAAATATTAAAAATATATCAATATCTGTATGGTTTGCACTTCACTAGAAGAAGAAGTCAATGCAGCTTGCAATAATGCAGTAACCTTTCCCCTTTTGCATAGAATAAAATTTATAAAATTGACCTGTGGCACCACCTGTTGACGCATCTTAACTTCACACAGTTCTGAAGATAAAGAAGAAAATGTGAATACCCCCCTCCCCTTTATTTTTTAAATTAAGAAAAAAAAATTTTTTTTAATCTAGAAATTGAGATATTGAAAAACTTTTTTACACTATAAAAGTTCTTTTCATACATATAATTAAATAAAAAATGCCCCAGCGGGGTTTGAACTCACGACCTTAAGATTCCTTTAAACCGTTCATTACCAGTAATATTACATACTTACAATCTTCATAAAACATCTAAAATTAAGAGATTGACAAAAAAAAAAAAACTTTACTGTGGCATTTCTTGCCATTAATATGATTAAATGAAACCAAACAATAATGAGTAAAGTCACTTGTTTTTTAATTGAAAACACTAAGTCCAAAAAGACAAAAGAA
The DNA here is from genome assembly GCA_035048485.1 of Pteria penguin. Lineage (NCBI taxonomy): Eukaryota > Metazoa > Mollusca > Bivalvia > Pterioida > Pteriidae > Pteria > Pteria penguin. The sequence continues at coordinate 17,221,008 of CM068590.1, forward strand.
AAAACATCAAAAATTTGATTTCGGAATGGAACCAAAAACATTAACACTTCTTCACGTATGCCTCTGGATCATTTCTATGCATTCAGTTTACCTCAGTATGCCTCTAATCTGAAAAAGACGTTTGTCAAAAGAGGGTACCCTCTGTGACCTACTTTTGCCTGTGGTGGCCCCATCTGCTGATTCATTCGCACATAAAATAACAACCCTTGTAAGAGACCATAAGTACTTGCATCCTACCCAGTTTTATCACAATCCTTTAAGTAGTTCTATAGAATAAGTTGAAAATGTGAAAAAATGCCCCCCCCCCCTTCTTGGAAGTCTTAAAAAATTTATAAAAAATCCTAAATTTGAGATATTGACAAAATTCTTTCACAATAATATTCATTATCATAATTATGATCAAAATAATCCATAAGAACTGATCATTTTCAATTAAGTGAAAAACATTACACTTTCCTGCATTGAAATTACTAAGTCCAAAAAAATGTCGAAAAAAACGTCAAAAATTTGATTTCGGAATGGAGCAAAAAATAACAACACTTCTTTACACATCTTTCTAGATCATTCCTAAACATTCGGTTTGTCTCTGTATGTCCCCGGTCTGAAGAAGAAGTTTGTTAAAGGGGGGTACCCTACTTTTGCCTGTAGTGGCGCCACCTGTTGTCGGATTTGGATGAGAAACAACAACACTTGTAGGGGACCACAAGTACTTCATGCATACCAAGTTTCATCAAATTTTGTTCAGCGGTTCTGAAGGAGAAGTCGAAAATGTGAAAAGTTAACAACGGAAGACGGACAACGATTGATCACAATAGCTATATGAGCCTTCGGCTCAGGTGAGCTACAAAGTCTTCGTAATGCGGAATAAAGAGTTCAAGCCGTTTTTCGTACCATTGTAATATAAACTTTTTCACTCAGCTTGCCTTTGTCAATTAAGCTGGAGTACAGACATTTTACTTTACTGTATGGGAAAAGTCGCCAGGAACATACATAAAAAGCTCTATCATATGGGATTAGCTGAAACATATAGACATCATATCCAAGTGAAAAAGGAATATTACTATGATTATATGGTAAGTTACATATATGAAATTGTTAACGACGATTTTTAGGCGACGATCTTATCACAGTACCAAAATATCTACATTAATATTTCTTACTGAGTTCTAGTTCCAGTTGATTCCTGATGATGAGTCCAAAGCTAGCGCCTAGTTTATCAGTGCCGATGGTCTTCTCCCAATTGATACCCGGCAGTCGAATAGCAAAATGAATTCCATTGTCAAAACTTGCTTCTAACAAGCCTCTCTTCATCCGCATAACAGTAGGATATGTGTACTGTTTACTGAATATATAACAGAGATTTGAGTCAAAGTGTGAAGTAGGAATATAAGATAAAACTTTATATAATGACTCAAATTCTTTTCAATTCATTTTGACCATCTACTTTTATGCGTTAAAGATAGCATTCTATTGATAATGATTACACCATTTCACATCTATTTTGGTCTCCATTTCCTTCAAAATATTCCCATTGCAGTCTACGTTTATGAATCAAATTAAAAATAAATGAATAAAGTTTCTCGCAATGACATGCAGTATTCTAATGCAATCTGTTTGCAACACGCATTCTGGTTGGTAAATCGATTCACAAACTGCAATTGTATTCACGTTTCACTTCAGTTTTCGCTATAACGTCACACGCCCCTTGGCGACGTCGTTGAGGACGTCTTTCAAAGTTAACGTGTGTTAGCGGTTTTCTGGTCAAAACATTAGAATAGGATTACCATGCTAATAAATTGCAAAAACTGAATCAATCGAAGATGAGGAAATAAAAAAAAGGTATTACATATTAAGATGATAAGTATAATATCTGTATACTATTATGGGCCTATATGCGTGATAAATAACTTACCTCAAAAAGATTTCTTTCTGTTCCTCAGTGAAAACGTTTCCTTTCGGGTGCTTACGAAACATTTCCAATGCCTCTGCCCTGATGATATAACTCTCGTCGTGAACAATGGAATGAACTAGAGCTGTAGCACTCTGCAATAAACATCTTATATGAAAATATTGGAAATACTACATCATATATTGCAAATTTTAATATTTGTTTGTTGTTATTTTATTTTTATCAGGGACTTTCTCGTGTATGAAGGGGCAAAGTGTTGTTTAAGCTAATTACAATGAATATATATTACAGGAAATAAACCATTTGGATACCTTCTTGAACAGCCTTGTATATTTAAGTAGCCTCTTGTTTAAAACGATAATATCCCAATGTCATTACCATTTGAGAACAAAATCTACTTATATATTAATGGCCCCCTCTATCATTATTGGTATCCTCCATTGACGGTAAACAAATCAGGATTTCAAATTCGTGATAACATCACAAAGTAATCCTGGTAAATTCTGCTAAAATTTACATTTACGCAATGGTTTCAATCAGTGTTCTATGTTGAACTTTAATGTAACACAGTGAATGCCTTTTATTTCGTCATGTACCAATTTCGTCCGTTTCGTTAACCCCTTTAATGACGAAATTAAATACTGACAAATATAAAGTCCAAAATTAAGACAATTAGATGATATCATGTTAACTTTTACTATTATCGTAAAATGACAGTAGGCGACATTAAAATCGATGAGAAAAATAATGAAAAGTAATGACCATTCACAAAAACGCCAGGTGTAATATACAATTAGCCTAAAAAGTTGAGCCAGTGCCTACCGTTATCACAGTTAGTTAACAATGAAAAGGTGTCCAATTACGTACAGGTGTACCGGTTTGCATGCCATTATCATTTAATTATTGGTTATAACAACTATTTTATCAAATCATTCAAACGGGTTTCTATTTCAGATGTCAAAATATGTTTTGTAATTTAAATTTTATTTTTTGAATCCCCTAGATAATGAATTTAAGTACTGACGAAATTGTCTTTTTTCTTTAATTGACGAAAATTGGTACGGACGAATATAAGCCATTCACAGTAACAATGGATTTAATCTGTTCTTATTTTAGCGAAGTAAGCAACATCTTTTGCTCACCTTTGATTACCAAGATGTATTCAAGGATAAAAAGAAAGCCAATCACGTGATATTTTAATAATACTTATTTATCCACCGATACAAACTTCCATCTGCACAGCGAAATTTAGTGAACTATCAATTGTAATATTTATAACATCATAATTCACTGACCGATCAAATATGACGTCATTATAATAAACAATAAACTTCTTGGCATCCGAGGAGATTGGATCAGTTCAATAGCACTCTAGTATTTATAACAAATTTAGGGATAATCATCTAAGCTGAAATATGATTGTGCTCAGATAAGTACACACAATTCTTTTTTTGTTGTTGTTGTTGTCAGCAGTATTTGAAACTACTTCTGTCTTCTTACCTCGTTACAACTGAATTCGCGGAGTCCATGAATAGCCGCCCTACGCCATTCAAGTGTTCCTTGATTGGGTTGCATGTAGGAAATAATATGATCCAGTGACCTTTTCATTCCCGTGTTGCCCAGTGCATGGATCATAACTGTTTTGGTGACCACGTGATTGCTACGAACAGGATCTTTATCGCTGACAGATCTTTTTCTTCTCGCAAGAAAAGGTTTGGAATGTGCTTTAATGAAATATGATGATTTAAAACTAAAATATTATAACTAAAACGATTATTTCCTATATGTATAGCATTAAGTATTGAACCATTTTGCATATATTAAAACTACTTGTGTTTATCTATTATTACGCGCATTTCGACAAGTTATATTTCTGCAGTAAGCGTAACTCCTAACTCCTAAGCGTAGAACACTTTTTAAAATTTTATTGCAGAATTTGGGAGTGAATATATTTTGGGTAAGTAGAGAAGTTCTAAATTCTTGATATGTTGAAAGAAATACTATTAAATTTTTATAAACACGACACACTTCTTACTTTCATTGTGATGGCCTATCCATGTTTCAAGTTTATGTGCGATGGCATTAGCTACACTATTGTTAGTGTGCTGCAGAACACTTGCAAATGCCCCTAGTGTCAAACAAGCTCTCCGTTGCGTTTTCCCAAGTTTTTCGCTTCCTGAAAAACAAATTTGATTTATTGCTTTATATTCATAATATTGTCGACACAAATGAATGAGAACTATGGGCTATAAGTTTACTTGTAAATAATAAGGCTATTAAAATTGAAACGTATTTGTATGCACTTGAATTGTTGTTTTCCAAGAACAGAACTTTCCTTCTCTAGGTTCTCTGAATTGAGATGCTTATATTAAATATCTTTCTCTGATTTCTAACTTTTAATCATACACAACTAACCATGTAGCTCTTCCTCTTTTCCAAAGCAGATTTCCTGCATGACATCAACCATTCTCTATTGAAATGAAGAAAAATAGTATCAATAAACCCATGAATTATTACAGAATGGAACACTCTACATTTTCAAATCAGAATTTTTCTTATCATTACATTGGATACTGTTTTAAATTTTTGGACATGGAAAAAATTATGTATGTCACATTTCTTCTGAGAACAATGAACCATTAAACCCCTGTCACACTGTCACAAGCATGAGTTACAAGTATCTTTAACAAGTGGCGAATTACCACTGACCAAAACTTCAAGAGTTATCTGCGATTTCTTATATTTGGGTATATTTATTCGACTCTTGCTTGAGTTCGCCTCCAGAAGATTAAAATTCGCCAAAAAATTTACGAATTATCAGTGGATATTAATTTGAATCCTGAGTTCTCCTCCATATTGCTCGAACTCTCTTGATCATCACCCCAAATTTGATATGAGACTGTTTGAACAACATATATATGGTCATTGTACCACATATTTCTTATAGTTTAGTCGAGTTGTGACGATGTACACGATTCAACTTGTATTCGCAAGAAGATTTGCACAACAGTTTAAACTGTTTCAATTCTCACCGTTGTCTTCAACATAGAACGAAATAAGTTTGAGCCCTGTACGAAATGTGTAGAATTGTGGCGAGTTCTAACTTGTAACAGTGTGACAGAGACTTTACAATTCACAAATTCCTGCTATTCAGAAATCTTTTACTAGGTTTTTTTTTCATACATCCGTGTGTCAGATATTATTAACTAGTCTGCATTTAGGTGATACGATAATGGATAAAACGAACAAAGCACTTTTTCAAATATCATTAAACCGTTAGGCATACACAATCAGCAGAAGGAAATAAATAGAAAAAAATCATCTTCATTTTTGGACATCCAAAAGTGAAATCAAGTACTCTGGGATACTAAAGACTTCCTGCTCCTAACATCCGGTATAAATAGTCGAATCAGGTAGATGCCAAGTATAGAAAGTGTCGAATTCGGCTTTCGAAATTGTCGAAATAGTCAACATGCATTTAACATTCTGGATAACAAAAAACATAATGTATGATAGACCGTCTTTAGTGATGCTGCATATTTACCACTTACTTGGCTGAGTGGCTTACCTGAAAGTCATTTTGCCCTCTGAACATACTTACTGTAATTTGAACTTGCTCTGGCACAAGTGACTTAGTTAGATATAAGTACGCTATAAGCTACTCAGAAGGAAGTGTTTGCAATAATGAAAATGAAATTGTCACGTTTTGTTAAAGAGTGAGATGAGATCTTTTCACCATTAATATACTATTTTACTATATCTATGCAGCGTATTGAAATAGCTGATAAGTTATTTCTTTGTAGACATCTTTAGGATTGTGTTCCACATAATGAATTTGATTTTATTCATCATGGTCGTAATGGAATTTTTCTATGAAAACTTTGAACTAAATACAAACTCGCTGTAAGGATAATTCTGACAAATACACAGCTAAAGCGCTGATTATCGAAATAAAATCAAGTATGTGCAAGTCCGTCGCGGAATAAGTAAAGAAATGAAAATATGTCAGATAGCTTAAAAATTAAGAAAAATATATTTCAACAAACCTTTGAAGGCTTCTCAAGGGCAATGCAGTGGAGCAAACATCGATGTTTATGGTCTAATGATGCGTTATCATTTTTAAGAAAATGCCTGATGATGAGATCTTGTGAAAATGGGTCTCCTTTTCGAGCAAAAATGTCAATGAAGAGAGTTCTCTGGTTTTGGCATTTAGAGTCATTTTCTGGACAAGTTTTGTTTATTTCTTTATCTGCGAAAGCTTCGTAATCGGCGTCTTTCAAATGCATTATGGTGTTCCTGAGTTCAGATACACACTGAGTTCTATTAGGAGAATCTAAAGAAAAAAAATAGAAGACGATGTAATATAGTACAACGTGAAGGGAAGTTGATAGAAAAGAAAAGATTTTAATGTAAGAATTCCTCTAGGTAAGCTAGGTGAATCTTGTAAACAACAAAAGCTCTATGAATGTACCTTGATTTCTCTGGTGTTATAAATGCATTTATTCCAATTATCTTTTCCTACTGTGTTGCCGAAGATAGAATCAATAATATACTGCGGCATAAAACCTCTTTCATTCCTTATATAACGTACAAAATCGTTAACATGTCTAAATTTCTTTTAGTTTTTTTCCCAGGTTTTGTTTAAGGAGTTTTCATCATTATATCCACATACGAAATCCTGACATCTCCTCTCTGGTGTTTTGTTTTAACACATAAAAATACACATAAACAACGTACATCGATCCTCATAGGACTGTATACACTTCAGAAGATTTTGTATGGTCTCGTTCACCTCCTGCATCCCTGTCTTTGGAGCCTCAGTCTAATATTAGATATAATTATGTGCAATTCTTAAATCAAAAATGAAATTTTTAATAACAAGTAAAGACTAAAGTGTATTTATAGATACCAGTAAAATTATTTTACAAGATATTTCATGTCCGATATGTGGCTGTGAAAAACATTATGCTATTTCTTCATATTGGTTCATCCTAACAGTTTTTAAATATTTTGTTTCATCGGTATATTTCTGGCAGTCATGCTAGACGTGGTTTATCAAACAGAAAATGTTTCTGGTCACCTGGTTTTACGTTTTTGTGAATGCCACAATTATATTACCTCAAATACTTTTGTATTTATTCGTTATATTATACTTACGATGATATATGCAACCTTCTTTGAATTAATTAAATTTCGGAATAATTACCATGACAATTAATAGAGTATCCTTAATAAAATCTTCTTTGGAAAAACTGTTGTTTTGGAGTGACTCAATTTTCCTGAAAATTAGTTACATAGATATATGGATAGTTGTACACTTGTCGTATACATAGTTGTTCAACAGAAGTATCCAAATGCCTACTCACTTTACGACACAAGTATTTAATGACTTAGATAAAATGTAAATATACTACACATAATAGATGGTGCTATACTCAATTCGAGAAAGTAAGATGATATGACAATTTTGCTTCCTCAATGCGAAAAAGAAAAATCACCCGATAAAAAGCGCAAGATCTATTTCATCACACTACCTAATGTCTAAGTCTATCTGGACATATATTTCATCGTCTTTGTTTTACATTACATAGATCACTTGGTATGACGCACAGATATACTAATACATGATAATCACTTACCTCTTCAGTGTAAGCTTGACATGAGATCTCGAGTTCGTTGAAATTGTTGGAAACTCTGGAGTCACATGATAATTAATTTAAAAGAAGTAAAATAAGTTAAATATGACTATTTCTTAAAATAAAGTTACATTATTTAAAACAGTTTAAAGACTATATATATATATATATATATATATATATATATATATATATATATATATATATATATATATATATATATATATATATAGATATATATATATATATATATAATATATATATATATATATATATATATATATAATATATATATATATATATATATATATATATATATAATATATATATATATATATATATATATATATATATATATATATATACAGTGTTCGGATAAAAGAATATATTTAAACTAACCTCCTGACGCAGTGTCATCAATAGGGGCTTCCCCTGGTATAGCACTCCTGAAATATTTTTTTGAACATTCATTGATTTGTATTCGTTTCAAACGATATTAAATGAGTTGGTGTTGTTGCTTTATTTGACCGTCCTATTGCGGTACTGCAACTTCATTTCAATAAAATATTTTAGTCATTTGATGTACTCAATCTTGTTTATGGAATAATTCCATTGTGGCAAGCTTGCTTTGTTATTCGTTTGTTGTACGTAAGACCTATACTTGACAATGAACCCAATATACGTCTCAGCCATTTGACGTGCACCCATTGTAACCATGTGTTCAATAAAATTCGAGTCCGAGACATTCCACTTACTAACCGAACGCGCACATCATTTTACTGGCTGCTACTGTATTGCACGATTATCGTTATTGTTCTGTTTTATATTTTAGTGAGAAAGGTTCTAGTTATCCAAGAAATGTCTGTATATATATAAAAAGCTTAAAGTATTTTATTAGATTTGATAATTAGCAGATTCTTGCAAAGATTCATAAGTGGTTGAATGAAATAATACAATTGTTATTTTGGGAATGATAAGGAACAATTAAAAACCAAAGGTTTACAAACATAAATAAAATTATGTTAAGACATGTTAATACCTTTGTCGTTTCTGTCTTGTATCGTTTTGTAAAGTAACAGTATCATCAGCAATTCCGAATCGAATTGTACCTCGGTGATCATAGTGCAAAGTCTACAATACAGTATGTCATAACACATATATTCATGAAGAGATACCTTTCTTAAAACAAATATCAGTTGATCACATACGAAAGTGTAATTCTTGTGTATTATAACGGAGCACAATAGAATTTATATAGTGGAAAACACCTCTCAATAAAACTCTATGTTTAGAGTTATGACAGGATACCGTCCATGTTTTTATATTTCATGACCTTCCAGCTTGTGTTGCCAGTCTGTCCTGTTATCGATATGGAGGTATATTCATTGATTCTTAATGTTTGTTACTTCTGTGGTGAGTGAAAGAATATCTTAAAGCCTGAAATCGCACCAATATTCAGTGCTTGTGTTCAACATCTTGACTCTAGTCAAATGCTTCTATGCTTCCTTCCTCTCTGTCTGTCTGTCTCTATCTCTCTCTCTCTCTCTAATTGAACACATGTGATTCTGACTCAATTTCAGCATTATATTACAAATTAAGAGATTTGTAAATCCTTACTTCCATGACAGAATAGGAATCAGACTTTAAGCTCCAACAGATGACGGGAAAATATCGAATTATGATTTACTTTTATAAACAGAAATGTGGATTGAAAGAATTTAAAGTAACAGCTGTCCGCCTTTAAACTTTCAATGCATAATAAACATCTATCATTTTCAATTATGTTACCTTTTTATGTACTCTCTTGACCCGCTCTGAACTCTGGTGGAATTTCTCTACCACAAATCCATCCTGCTTTCTGTAGGACTTATACTCATGTTGAAGATGACCTGCAGTATTCAAATATTCCTAATCAGTACATACAGGTTACATGTCCATCAATCAGAATAATCATGATATTGTTTTATTGTAGAATAAAAATGATAAATTTCTCTAAATCCTTTGTAGATCATTATTTTCAGTGATGATTCTATTTTAATGCTAACTGGAAGAGGCTGTTGGATTTTCTAGCAATATATATTTGCTTCTGTACATGAAATGAATTTTTTTTATACATTTTATATTTCAGAAAAAAAAAAATAGCAACTATGCGAGTAAATTTCATACAGGAGAAACTATTACAAAAAAAATGTGAAATACTCAGCTATAGTCTATCTCCAAAATGACATACCTGAATGATCTATCTCTTTTGTTGTAAAAGGTTCATGTTGGTCAGGGTTAATTTTCTGTAATAATTCAGTTAATATTTCTTTTAAATTTTACTCAGATAATATCAAATAAAATGAGAGCGGCTGTAAATATTTTGTATTCAGATATATCAGTATTTAATTGCCGCGGTTACAAAAACATGCTACTTTATATTAAAATAAAGCAATTATATACGGGCACCTAGATGGATAAGAATTTCCAACAAACTACAGTGTACGACACAATATTAAAGTGACAAAAGTATAACTGAACTGATGATTTCGTTCACCATAACTTACATTATATTCAATCTATGCTTGGTCGATACTGTTACAGGTGGACTGTGAGTACCCGAGGGTGTCGTAAGCCCAGTTTTATTTTTTTGTTTTTTGGTTTTTTTTTTTTTTTTGTTTTTTTTTTTTGGGGGGGGGGTGTTTTTTTTTTTCGGGAGGGGGTCTTTTGTTTCGTTTTTTGTCTTGTTTTTTTTGTTTTATTTTTTGTTTTGCACTAATCCTAAAAAAGGTTTGTAAATTCACTAAAACTAAGGAATGTCTCCCTCAGACAAAGCTCTTTCTTCATATCGGGATTTTGACACTTACTTTTAGGTCAATTTGATAATGAGTTTACACTACAACTATTTACACTTTTTGATCTAACACTTTAGGCATTCAGCATTACTGAAAGAGACGCATGTTATCGAAATTTGCATATGTTACACCAGATTAATACAAATGTACAAATGCATATGTTCCGATATTTAAAAGTCAATGAATTTTCCACAACGTATATTTATATATTTATTCAAGCTTAGCCCCTAACAAGTCATGCATATAGGAGGGACGAACATTGCAAATATATTTGAGTTCATTTAGTGGAAGTAAAATACATGTGTGTAGTATCAAAAATCTAACCCTGGCTGACAAAGTACTAGCAAGGACTTTCTTCAGCATGAGGACCTCATGATGATCTGCCGGATGATAGTGCACTGTATCGACCACTCCCTCTGGGGATATTTGAAACAGGAATCTAAAACATATAACATACATTCATATTGCTACATAATTACATTTTTCATTTGATATATGATTTAATATTTTATGTTTTTAAAATCAAGTTGATCTGTAATAATCAAAGACGTAAGGGAAAACTTACATTTCTGACAGGTTCCACTTCATTGGATTTTCTATCACTGGAAACAAAAGAACATTTTTATTGTTGGATGTTTCTCTAGTTAGAAGAGACATTACTTGTCGAAATGCTCATATGGTGCACTAAATTAAAAGGTATATATGTTCTATATTTATTATAACCACTAAGCCGGGGTCACTGCTGGTGGACTGATAGTTCCCGAGGGCATCATAAGTCTAGTTTCCAGTGCTTTTGTACTGATATGAAATATATGCTTCAAATTTTCTGTTATCAAATTAAGTAATCAATATCGAAGAAGTACCAAACCGTTAATCATTCTCAAAGTCCAAGTTCAGATACAAAATCGTGTAAGTTTCAAAAAGAAACTGTTGTGAACCCCGAAATACTGAAAAATTCCGAGGTGCGACCAGGTGCCCGGGGATAGTAAGCGTCTCCTGTTTGCATGCATCACCCGTCACAGCAGTTCTTAAGAAACATGTCAAAATCAAGAGTTTTGGTTTCCTAGTTGTACATACGAACGTACAAAAATGGTATACAAAGTCATATTTGGTGTTCACTGAACAGGTCGCATTCCAGAATATTATCAATCATTCTAGAAAGAGGTAAATCATATTTTCTTACAAGATCCCCATAGCGACCATAGAACTTCCTCAGTGACGATTTCAGACGTTCTTTAACATATACCTGCAGCAGCAACTTAGTGGCCAGTCGTTTGGCCCTCGGAATAAAACAGTCGTATAGAGAACAGGCTGTAATCACTCTAAAACCAAAGATTATCTCCCTCATGCATAGTTCTGCCCATAGATAGATTCTTTGGTTCACTTTTCGGTCAGTTTGGCTTCAACACTGCCCTTCATATTTTATACATTTTGAGAATTCCAATCATTTGGCCACGAGCATCACTGAAGAGACATAACTTGTCGAAATGCGCATATGGTGCACTAAATTAAAAGGTATATGTTCTATATTTATTATATGAAAATATTGAAAACACTGACATTTGCCATTATGTGTCCGTCGACAATTCTGGCATGTATGCTTTATTTTAAAAAAGTACAAGGCCATTGTATACTCACCCTGTACCTAAATTTTACCTAAGCAATACAAGAACATATATGAAAACAAAAAAAAAAAAACAAAACAAAAAACCCCAAAAAGCAAAACAACAAAAATAAAAGCTAAAAATGGCAGTTGTAATTTTCTAATGTATTTTCTTACGGATATTAAATCACATAAACCAACTGCATTCAACAATTTCTTCTCACACATATCAGAAACAGTGGATAATTCTGTGTTGAGTGAATTTATGGTGAGCAGAAATCCGAAATTTGTTATAATGTGTAGACAAATTGTTGGTTTTGATAATAAACGCATATGTACATGAATAAATGAGAAACATCGATCAAGCATCACATATTTATTCCACAATCGAATATTTTGGTTATGTCGTCTTTTGTGTATTTTTCTATTATTATGTTTATGTGCATGTCCTTGTTGATTTGTGTCATACAGATTGGATTCTGTTTTCTCCATAATATACCTTAAGTATCCCTATCGATAGTATTCACTTTTGTTTACATACCACGTATACATGGCGTAAGCTATGATTATTTACGGAAGAAACTGCTTTTACACAAACTTGCTGATTATCAAAATTCAGTTTGTATAGTAACAAATGGGAAAACAAATAGCTGTAACTAGATATACACATGTACACGATGTAAAATACGAAAGGTAATGATGCAACATCACTTCGTTACTAACAACAATGTACGAAAGTAAACATTCACAGACCCCTGGAAACGAAAGCTGAGATCAGTTTTTCGGTAAGAGCAAGCGTCCCCTACTTGACAAACTACATCTTAACGACACAAAAATAATTCAATATCAGCGGATGGATATATAACACACGTCAAACCGTCCGCGGGAAAGAAAGGACTCTTTGTGATAAGATAGGATTGACAGCGCAGTGCCAGTGAATACACAGTTAGATCCGTTCATTTCTAATATGTCAATAATCATTTTGTCACACTAACATTTTTTAACATTGAGCGATTAGAACCGAGACGACGGATTTAAAACAAGAAAAGAAAAAACAAATAGAAAGTAACGATTAAACGGCGATTTCGGCTCCAATTAAGGATATCAAATCAGCTACAACCTGGTTAAACCGCAAAAACATAGTTCCATGCAATGGACACTTATATATTTTGCCTTATAGAATGCAATAAGCAATGCTCAATGAAACAGAAATCTGTCAGAATTATTTTAACAAAATGAAAATGTGAAATTTTATTTGTTTTCGGTTTGTCAATACCGAAAACTTGGGAAAACATGTTCATTGCAATAAAGCTATTTACAGCGATGGGGAGAAGATAATTCACTTCAAATAAATGACATGAGAAGAACATGTGCAAATAAATATTACAACAACGTATCGCTGCGAAAAGATAATGGACACTTATCATCGATACTCGTAAAGAGAGGTGCTTAGTACGTTACCTTTTACTGTTTTTGAAATTTTATCGGAGTGATTTCAAGATAATCAGATAATATGTATGGATAGCTACTTGCAGAACAATCAACAAAGTGGTCTCAAATAAGAAAATCTCGTACGGGAATGTCAACTTGAATATGTGACTTATTGTTCCAAAGAACTTCTAGAGCACATGAAATCTCCTATTGTTAATAATGCCACTGGTAATTTTTCGTTATTTACCTGTTATAAGAATTGTATGATTGTACATGTATACATGTGTTCGTTTGAACTCATGCTTCCTCCATGGATTATTATTCAAAGACATGTTTGTACCTGTTTTTAATGCCGTATTTGAGATTTAGATTTTTTTTTCTTTTCTTTTCTTTTCCTTTTGTTTCTGTAACTCCTCTTTTTTCTTTCTTGTCTACAAAATCCGGAACAAAACAAAAAGGCTCAAATATGACAGTAACTTGTCGTTTGACAGTTTTCCTCACAGTAATATACTATGATTGACATTCAAGGGCCTCTGAAGTTCAGAGATATTACCAAGTACGTATGAGTAGTAAATGTGTTCTTTTTGGGCATATGCAGCTGCCGCGTAAGTAAGAGTCACAGTCGGAACAAATACGCTTCAACAATGTACACCTTATGTATTATGTGTACTTTTGTGACTTCTGGTCTTAAATTTTGGTGTTGATAATAGTTAGCTTATCCATATGCATTTACGAGTGCAATTCAAATTCTTATTGATTGTTCTGAGTTATATTGCATTTCATTTTCAAAACACATATACACGTTACTTCCAAAACATATCAACACATATATAAACACCAAACGATTTTTGTCCAACGGCATCCAAACTAGTCACTCAGTTTTGGAATTAAATTGATTTTATGGCACGGTACGTTTTAATCATTCATTCGAACGTCAGCTTTTCTGGAATCTCATTTTCCACCGCCCCTGGTTTCCAAGCACTGATTAATAATATGTTCTTCGACTTGACAAGGTTATTAAATCTCACAATAAAAAACGAATGTGATATTAATCCGAGAATTAACTCCATGTTTATGGATAACGGCTATTTTTATCTTTATTTTTTTTTTTTATTTGTCTGTGTCAGTTTTTATTTTCTTTTGTTTTCATTTTATCGAAATCTTAACCGCCTTGAAATTTATTATCTAAATACCTATGATACAATTTTGATGTTCGTGAACACAATCCATCATATATGTATATTATCTATGAACTACGAAAACTTAATACCGCGAAATGGAAGTTACTTGGGACAGAAGATGTAAAATGATGTTAAAATCGGATTTCTATTATGCCATGAAAGGGATAATGTGACTTAGTTAGTGTTCTTGTCTCCTTCGTGTGCTCATATGTATATATTTATGTATTTACACCCCTACTTGAGAAGTTGTTGCAGGACTTTTGCGACGGATGTTGTATACAACTAGGGGACACTTACTCCTCCCGGGTACCTGGTCTCACCTCTATTTAATTGGGGTTCGTATTTGTCTGAATATGACACAACACACGATATTGTCCTTTTGTTCAATGGACTACAAGATATGAGTACCTCTTCGTCTTCCTTTACTACAAACTTGAACCGATGTGAAATATAGACAACATATTACCCTGGGAGAAGCATGGAGGCATAAGCAAAACATATGTGCGTACTGACATATTATTACAATATATTGTTATATTTTTGAGGATCAGTATAGATGGTAAAAAAGTGAAAGGGAGTAACTTATTTTTATTGTCATACGCATATTACGGACAAGGACCAATTGAAAGCATCATAGGTGGAACCAGATGCCATGTAAACAAGGTATTTGTTCATATTTGGTGTATATGGATTATCAAAACATGTAATATTAAGCAACCGCATAGTTCATAGATACTAAACTGAAAAGTGAATCGTAGGAATTAAATGAAATAAAACTCGTAACTCGTAACTCATTCTTTGTGACCGTGACATTGACGATCACATTGATATCAGTGACGAAGTGACCAGAATGAAGAAATGTCTCCTGTTTAGCTCTCTGTAACTGCCATAAATGCGCAAAAGATAGAAAAAATATCTCAACACTGCAAATTTGACTTTAACGTAGATTTGAATTATATATATATATATGTATATATATATATATATATATATATATATATATATATATATATATATATATATATATATATATATATATATATATATATATATATATATATATATATATATAAAATTCAAATCTACGTTATACATATATATGTATATATGTCACAGCTTCAAATTAGAAAGGGAATACAACTTTTATTCTGTCAAATCCTCCGCAAAAAGAAATCTATCATGAAAAGGAATATGTACTATAATAATGAAATTAAATGTGAAGTGCGTTTAATATGTCATAGCGTAGTGATTTCTGGAATTACTTCTTTAAATAATTGTTCTTTAACCACAATTAGAGATGTATCCTCTCTAGGGAATGAAGGGCAGGCTTGGTGTAGTGGTTAAAGTACTACTAGAATGATTACAATTTTTCTATATTATGTGCCTATGTACATAAAAGAGTCGCTCACAAAAAATTTTATGCTCATGCGTGACGCCGATCTCAAGATATATACAATAAACAGTAAAAATTTTGATAGCTTTTTTCAGTAGTTAATCGCCATAATATGTGACGTCAGAAGTTGTACAGCTGCTACTTTTTCCTGATTTTTCATTATTACGTTAAACTTTGAATTTTGATGTTATACTAAATGACGTTAAACGTTATACAACGGTTATGTAATAAGTTAAACCAGAAGTCTTTTATTTCGTTCGTGATACTAGGCACATCGGTATTTAAAAAATCTCCCAGAGAAATACTTAAGCAGGAATAGTTGTAATTTCTATCAGTGGAGGAATACTTCAATTAGTATTACATGAAAACGCAAAATTCTCCAGCATTCTAATAGCACTTTATATTAAGCACTTGGCTTGCGGCGCCGACAATCCGGGTTCAATTCTCGGGTTGCGCCACTATGTTTAAGAGGTTGGTAACCTCCTGCATCCATGTCGCGATATAATTGAAATATTGTTGAAAGCGACGTAAAACACCATCAACTAACCAACCAAATCTGCAGGGAATGATTTTATCCAGCTTACTATATTATCCTATTAATACCTTTATACAAGTCCTTTGAAATTAAGCTGATGTGGCCAAGTGGAAGGTGCTCGGCTCTTAACCTAGAGGTCCCAGGTTCTATTTCCGGCCGGGCACACCGGTGTTCTGTCTTTCAGATAAGACAGTAAACACCGAGGTCCCGTGTCACGGTAGGCGTGACGCGTAAAAGATCCCTCACTGGCAGGTCCGTTGACAAGGTAAAAATTTCTATGCTATGAATCATGACAGGTTATGTGTAACATTTATTGTTCAGGCGCTGCTGTATTTTACAGACATGCGTACTGTAGTGTATACATTTGAACATAAGAATTTTGTAAGAATTTACAAAGACAAAATCGTCAATATATGAGAAAAAACCTCAAAACACTTATCAGTTATGTCTAAATTTTAAAACGGTTACTTGGTATAAAAGACGTAACAATAATATTATAAAAAACCTAAGAAAACCATGTTCACTGACAAGTAAAACACGTCATAATTTGTGCTATGTTCCTGTAACACTTACGCGCCCTTGACAATCAGAACTGCGCTAAAACCAAATTCAATTTATGTAAAATGTTCATGTTATATGATTTTCATATCGATTTTCTCAATAGAGCTTTCTCCAATTTTAGATTATGTAAAGGGTCTTATACTGGACAAACCACTTTTTGCCGGAATTTTCACTATGACGTTAACGCTTGGATTGTGACGTCATAATAATATGACGCAAATCTAAGTTGTAATTTTACCTTTGTCCGGTATTGCCCCTTACATCATGTAAAATTAGCAAAAAGGTTAATAGCTTCCAAAGTTAAATTTGAAAACCACATTGACCATTTTGTGGATTCTGGGAAAATTAATCAATCTTACTATATCCGCTTTGTGAATTCTGTACGAAGCTGTCGAAATGGAGCTGGTGCAAAGTCGACCCATCAGACGTTTCATTGATTTGTCGCACTCGAAACTGTAAATGGGAATGAATGATTTGTTACATATTTGTTTTGATGGCATTTTTATTATTTTAATTGTTATAGTTATGTAATAAGATCGTATTGCTTCATAATGTACTCAGATAACATTTACGGCATGAACCCATGCATTCACAGTGTGGATAACCACCATAAGAGATCGTAAAATCAAACCAATTACTAATAAAATTTTGAAAACGAAAGCAAATACTACATCAAATGTATTGAGTGATCGGTTTGTATAAACAAAAGAACCCCCCCCCCCCTTTTTTTTCCCGACACAAACCAAAAAGAAAAAAAAAAGTGAAATAGAATAAATAAATAATAGAAAGGGGGACGATATCGACTACTTCAGAATACATATGAAATAGATATTTAATCCAATCTGGCGTGAGAATTGGATTTCAGGTGACTGTGGACCTCTGGTCTTTCAGCAACGACACATCTCAGTGGCAGTCTTATCAAAACGTCACTTGAATATCTTTCCTGTACGATATTTTCCATATAAAAGATCTTATAACTGCCGACTCGAGGTAACATCAGGATGACCTTTCATTACAGCCAATCATAATTTGAGTCAGAGGTCTTTCAGTATCGTTAGTATGCAAAAAAGTCACCGAAAGATCTCTAACTCAAATTCTGATTGGCTGTAATGAAAAGTCATCCTGAGATGACCTCGAATCTTGTACATGGAAAGTATCGTAGAAGAACTAAGTACAAGACGGGTTTTAATAATATTGATTTTTGTGGTAAAATGTAACCAGCTAGCTGATTTATAGAATAAAATACTAATGTCATTTACATTTCCTTCCAAGCAATGAAAAACTTGCTGGTCTATTCATCAAGATCAGCACAGCAATTTCATCCATAGATCGTATATCCTTACAATTTTGCAATAGTCGCATTTGACCTTGTTGCAGTAGGAAATTATGTCGTAATCGTGAATATGGAACACTAATGTATGTATAATCTCATATCTATTATGACCACTAATTAAAAAAGAAGATTTACCGAAGGGTAAAATACATCTCATAGTCAATGGAACAAAAGGACAATATCCTGTATTCAGACAAACTGAGGTGAGATCAGGTGCCCAGGAGGAGTAAGCGTCCCCTGCTGGCATGCAACACCCGTCACAAATGTCCTGCAACAATGGTCAATACTGCTGCTGGTGGACTGGTAGTTCCCGAGGGGGGGGGGGGGGTCCTCAGTCCAGTTTTCAGTGCTCCCGCATTGCTAAGAGATATATATTTCAAATATACTGTGACAGAAATTTGTGCATTATTCTAAAACTAGGAAGTATCTCGGTCATGCGTAGCTTTGTCCTTAGACTGGTTCTCTGGATCTTGTTTTTGGGTCAATGTTTTAATTTATTGTAATTTATTTGCTTTTTAAATATCTATATTTTGGATATTCACATTCGTGACGCCTCCACCTTTAGCGCCATTGAATAGACGTAAGTTTTCGAAATATGCATATACTGTATTCATATATAAGTCGTTGTATTTGTAATAGAACAAATATAGTTTTCTTAAAACCATATTTTAAATATCTATTTGTAGTTCATTTAGTCTGTAAATAAGTAACTTGGATTATTGTTACCGTGTTTAATTTTGCGAGTCTTATAGAAGTGTGGTACTTTTCCACTGTAAATATTGTATCACATTAGCAAAGACTTAAACATGAAAATCCCCAACAACAAAGTACATAATCCGTTCTTAATGCGTCGCAAAATATAGCCTCATATTAATACATGTAAGTTGTGTATCACCACTTTAAAAACTCGAATTTTACCTTGATTATGGTGGTAACGTCATGCAGTCCCAACATGTCCGATTTGGAACTATATGTATAATAATGGTCAAATCCAGGCTCAAAGTAATATGCACCACACATTGTCCATGATACCACTACAGCCACCAGCGGTAACCACATTTTCATGGTTACCGATGGGTAGAAATGACAAGTCAGAAGAATGGGGCATAAATTGCAGTTGCTGTCCTCACAAACTCGGGGTGCCTTTAACTGGTAGACGATAACGGTATCTACAATCAGGAAGTGAATTCAATATTCAATCCAGGAGTCTCTGACTCGCGCATTTGGGGATTAGGTTAGGATTGTAGATATGTTATCTGCAACAAACGTAACCAATGTACGCGATATTGATTTCATTTTGAGTATTATAAGATTTCCACGTTGAGAGGTTTTTAAAGTGTTTGATATAAATCGGTGATAATTTTCAGACTGAACTTGGATTTACTTTAAATAGTGGGCGGGCTAAATGGGTTGACCCGCAGCAAAAATAGCAAGATATCATTGAAAAATGACCATCTACGGCCATAATTTCGCTTATCTGTATTACTTTTCTTTTTGCTATATACGGCCATAATTTCTTTTTATTATCTTTTGTTCGCTTATACGTAATACTTTTCTTTTAGCTTTCGTATCTTATTTAATTTGTAAGCAGTGCATCGTGTAGCATGAATCGATGTAATGATAACATTTTGTTGATAAATGGTAAGGCATGTCACATATATTCATATTTGTATTGGTCAAGTGTTTGATCCTGCAATGGGGCTAAGCGTGACAATAAAGTAAAGCAAGACAGCTAATGATATCATTGCTGCATGAGTACCACGATAATGGATTATTCAAAACAAGTGGTGACGCCTAAACGTCTCCTGTGTAGATGGCCACATCCAACACGGATGATCAATGCATGCTGAATGCCTAAAAACAAGAACTGTACAGAAAATTAATCTGTGCAGACTAACGTGGGGAGCTAATTTGCAAGCAAGCTCTACGCCTCAAGTAGACGACAAAAGTAAAATTTGACAGTAATCGAGGCCATATTACTTAGGCACTGGCTGGATTGTAGCTCGACGGTCAAATAAGGGAAAATATTAATTTCTCTTGAATGTCGAAAATGTATATAGAAGTGTGTAGTGTAATTACGTCATATCACATCAGTTATTTCATAAATATTGTTTGTAGAAATAGTCGAAGTTGATGGTCTTGAAACATACTCAAAAATATCTGCAGGCTCCAAATAACATAATTTATTTCATCTTTGTCTTTCATTTTACAAACCTTAATTTCACTTATTTTCGCGAAATGAATAATTAAGTTTAAATATGATATAAAATGTAAAATAACGAACTGTAATCAATAAAGAGTATTTATAATACAAGACAAAAGAAAAATATTGGCTAACACAGACCCTAGAAAGAACCCGAGGTGGGAGCAGGTGTCTTGGAGGAGCGAGCATTCCCTGCTTGCCGATCATATCCGCCGTGATATCATAGGATTATGCGAACTAGTATAACTTGTAGTCCTATCAAGTGGCAACAGTATAACCATGGTAACAAACAATAAAAGCTCATGAATACTATGAAGGATATGATATTATATCAACAAGGACCACAAATGTTTTATAGGTATAATTTCCGCTCAGGCCCCTGCTTTTGCTATAATTTGAATACACGAAATTTTAAACTAGCTACACCACTGAACGTTTTCATTAAGAGAAATATTATTAGTTTTTAGAATGAATTGTTACTGCTTTGTCGGGTTGATCAACGCCATTAGAAGGCGAGGTGAAAGCTATGGTTTTCATCAACCCGACATTTGATTCTTTAGTAATTATGACGACATATTTTAATTGAATCAACAATAATATATAATAATTTCATAAATAACAATATAGAGTGTATAACAATTTCATAAACATGTACAGAACAAATAGGTTGTGAAAAGTAAAAGAACGCTTGAGTATTGAAGAATGCCGATATGTTTTCGTATTTGCCGTCCAGCTTGTATCGCTACTGACGGTCTAGAAGAATTTGGAAGGCAGTCACGTGATCAGATTCTAGCAATGCTTTTGGATCAAACTAGTCCAAAGCAAAATAAAAATTACATTATGGTTTTGGAAAAAGCGATTTTAAATTATGTAATTTACAGAAGATTATTTAAAGCAAAACAAAGATACTTGGGGAAGGACCGGGGGATAAATAAATAAAATCAATGTCAACAAGTTATGATCCTCTCTACTTCATGTACTTGGTATCAATGTACCAATTGATCCTGACTGGAGTCATGTAAGCCTTTTGACTACCCTAAGTCCGAATATATTCTGACAAAAACGAACGTTATTGCACAATGAATAAAACTTGATTTAGCATGTAAAGGCTTGGTTATATTCTGACTGAAAACTGCACATATAGTCAATATATGTCAGTTTATATCATTTTACATTGTCCGATTACTTCTAAAGTGGTCATTATATTTTAGGATGACCATTGTCTTACTCTATTCGGTCAAAGCCTAGTAATTCCATGTCCCATAGGGTCCGATGTTAGATGACCAGACTTCCAGCAAGATTTATACAACATCCTACAGTTTAGCTATATACAATCCATATATCAAAATGTTTGTCAGACCGTCCTCTATCAGAATTTTAACAATTTACCATAGGTTATCGAGGAAAATCATGCTGGAAGGGGGTCACCCCAAAAATTGGCCAAAATTCAAATGTAAACAACCACCCCTTTTTAGGTCATAATTTTTTACAGTAGCGAATTGAGATAAAAATTCATGATTTTACAGCAGAATCTTTATTCATAGATAGATAAAATAATTTCATCCAATCACAGCTCCTGATACATTGGAATAGTAGTCGTTCTCTCCCTACACCACATCAGCCAATCACGACTCTCGTTAATTGCTGACCTATTAGTAAATTTCGGGATAACATAATTTTTGTAAACAAATCCCACTCAAATAGTACTCAATTCCTTTAAATACAACCATTTTTCCAAAATATACTTTTCATCGTTTGCAATAATCCCTTTCGAAAAGTGTGATAAAATTCGCCCTTAGTAAACAAAAAGGTCATTTCCCAACGGTTCTTTTCTTTCTTTTTTTTTTTTTTTCTTAAACTGTTAAAACCATTTTCCTTAGGAGGAGGGTCCACTCAGCAACTTTGAATCGCAAGCAAGGTTCTGCCATGGACCCTCTGTGTCCCTTTGCAGCCTCTAGACACTTCACCTCCGAGTAATAATCACGAAACCCCCATCCCCACCCCTAAGCATAAAGTATTGCATCCGCCCCTGGAGTCAGATAATCGACTCTCTCTTCTCCCCCCCCCCTTCTCTGTTTCCGTGTGTGTGTACCTGGAATCAATGTAACAATTTAAGCGTTTTAGCTACCCTAAGTCCTGCTCGGGATGAAAAATCCCAGGTTTCTGAGTGGATATAAATGCCAGGTTCATCTTTTCGATTAACATGCTATTTATGGTAACAATATTAAAATTTATTTAATGGGTTAGTATTTTTCATATCAGGCGTCAACGTATATTCAGCAAGTATGTTTTCTGCGGACTGAAGGCAAATTTTTAAAATGAAAAGCCACGATAATGGTTTTTTTTTTTTGGGGGGGGGGGAGGGGGGGGGGAGGTTGTTTTTTGGGTTTTTTTTTTTTTTTACTTTAATGGGGGCCTCTCTGTTTATTGAAATGTAACGGAAACTTTAAATGATCCTCTTTTCCATAGAAACAATTCATTAACATGTAGCCCTATGGAAAATAATTGCTACATTGATACCTTCTATGTAATCTGATATTTCCCATACCAAGCTATCATGCTAATGTAACAGTCTCGGATTATGGCTATCGTTAAATCCCCTACTCCTCTCTCACTTATTTCAAAATAGGATGTCTCGTCTCTTCATGTTATTCCTTAACGTAAATATTACTTTCAGTGATTCTTTTAAAATAATTGCACACAAAAAGCCTCAAACAGGTAAAAATGCTGTGGTTACCAAGGAAACAGAGACAGCTACATGCAGAATATAAAGTGAAAATAAAATCAGTTTTCATTATCCAAAATGAATCCACCTAAATATAAAGTGCAGTGCATTACAACTTCTAGGTAACGTACTAATACACATAGAGATCAACAAAACAAGACTATTTGTCAGATGGCTTTGGCACGAATTCACTTTGAAAATGCATAATATTCATTGTTTAATTGATGTCGAACCATGAGCACATCAACTTGGTTGACCAAATAGACCATATTCCGATTTTGATAATTGCTGTCTTTTTGTCCGAGCTGATACATTTTGGCGTTGTTTTTCATAGTGACGTCATAACGCATGACATAGATTCATTATAACGTCACTATGAAAAACAACGCCAAAAGGTATTAGCTCGGACAAAAAGACAGCAATTATTAAAATCGGAATATGGTCTATTAAGCAACGTCGAGCCCGGTCAGTACTTGGATGGGTGACCGCCTGGGAATACCGGGTGTTGTAGACTTTTTTCTTTTAATTTTCAATCTTAATTATTTATTCTTTTAACATAGGTATATAACATCTTCAACATCACTGTGCAAACATGTATATTTCTTCTCTATTTAAATCTTTCTTCTTGATATTGAGCGAAAACAATGTGCATCGGTGTCGCGTCGTCCTGCCAATCGCCACTGTGACGTCACAATACGCTAATCCATAACGACCCTCTCTTACATTTATTGTTAAAGGTAAATCTGCCTATTGTTTGTGCGCATCAAGAGCGACGCGTTTGTATGACGTGTCCCGCGATAAGGCAACGTCGTTAGATTCAGAATGGCGTCGCATTACAAATGACGCTTTTTCACGTCCAAACAAAAACAAAGCGTTAAGGCTGTTACACGCCGAAGGAAAGATTTACCTAGCAACACAAACACGAAACGGAGACATGCCAAATCCAAACAAATTTAATGATGTTAAACTGCGATGGATTGAAGGCAAACGGCGAATAATAGAGCCCACTGAAGTTATCAAACGACTGATCGAGGGTTGCGATGGCTGTTATAAGAACTTGACGCTCACTAGAACCGTGCACGAAACAAGGGGTGACCTAGCATCTATGTTGTATATCCTATGCGAGTGCAGGATGGTGAACAAAGTTAACACTGGCAAAACTACCAGGAATCAAAGAAGAAAACACCTCCAATTGTTGACATCAACTCCAAAACAGCAATTTGTCGACGGCGCTCATGAGGTTCAATTTGCCTGGTGTCTGTCTGTCCTTCTGTCCTGTCTTTGAACTTTTTTGTGATCACATCTTAATACTATCCATGCTACATAATGTACCACAGGAGAAATGCGTGTTTCTTTAAAATCACTGTTTTACGATGAAATCACTCAAAACAGGAAGAACAAGTGTATAAAAGCTTATTATTGCAAAACCATCAAGTGAAAATGTTAAGCGATGTATTAAAGCGGTCCCTTTCATCGTCATATAGTCCGCCTATGTAATGCACTGGTTAAGACCATTGGTTGCAGACTATGTTTAAGACGTAAGGAGTCATTCTGAGGTCGTAAGTTCGAACCCCAAATAACCCTACCTGCCCATGGCCAGGGTGCCCGACAGGAGGTCAAGCCAGCTTCGAATATCGCCTGCACATCAATAAGTCGTCACATGTATGACAGAAATGTCGTCGACTGTGACGATAATCAAAACTAAAACAAACAAGCCGTCATATGTCTGGTAACAACTTACCAGTAACTGCATGTGTCATTTGTGTTCCTCGAACCCTATGCTTTTCAGATGATCCACTCACTAGGGTGTATAGATTCAATAATTTACTTGTACTAAGCAAAGGAAGAGATATGACTTAACTGTATAACGAAACCTCCATATCTAGAGACACACAGAGTAAGTATGGCAGAAGACGCCGCAGCTGCAAAACTGACTTGGAGAAAGTTGGCAAAAATGATTTTTGGTGTCCCTCCCGAATGCTCCGTATTACACTCCAAAATCCATTACTTTAGTAAAAAGTATATTTTAGAAAGAAAGTGTTTTGATGTCACTTAGTGATATTTCAGTTACATGTTTAAAGTGAATGAATATGATTGTCTAGTTTCCAAATTGTGACTGCTGTCGGGCTCCCATTAACAGCTTATGGTCTCAAACGTGCCGTGCTTGTACTCCTACACTCCCTATGTCGTCATCGCGCTCTAACATCTTGCAATTGAAGGCATATCCACACACACGGTAAGGGCACGCCGAAACTCGAACACTGATCCACTGTCCAGACCGCGAATCATTAAGTCAAATCCGCAGTGCAGCCCGCATAACCCTCGAAGTCGGCGGGCTTTCCACGACTTTTTACTTATATATATATATATATATATATATATATATATATATATATATATATATATATATATATATATATATATATATATATATATATATATATATATATATATATATATATATATATATATATATATATATATATATATATATATATATATATATATATATATATATATATATATATATATATATATATATATATATATATATATGTATATATATATAACATCTAACATATATATATATCAGGGTCGGTCAAACAATGACAATGTTGTAACGTATAATGAAGTCCTTTTTTTTCGTGTACGTACTCGACCTGGATTTTAACATAATCACACAACTATATTCAACCCGTATTAACTGCATATCTTTATAGAAATGCACTTGTACGTTTCTCACAATATCGTCAAGCACAATCTGACCACAGTAAATACACTGTCGTTCATATTGCGTATGACGTCAAGGGACGTAACTCTTAAGCAACGCTGACTCAATGTCACGGATTTATGCAATTTGCGCGCCATATTTCGGGCATTATTTCCATTACAATCTCGACGACCTCCACATTTCTTTGCATCTGCGATAGAGGACAGACTTTAGCAGGATTCATATATACGCCCATGAATTTCTTGTCAGTAGTTTTTTTTAAATACATTTCTAAACAAATGCCACCAGATACGAATTTATGTGAAAATCCGCAAAAATCGTATTTCTCACAAATTTCATCGATAGGAATAATAAGAATGATTGTAACATAAATGATAAACATCATACCCGAAAAATATTGCAAAATCTGAAATAAATACACAGAAATATTTTAGCAATTAGAGGACAGATGTAAAATGCTCGAAATTGCCCTCTTTATTGTATAGCTCCATGGTGACTTCTGCCACATAACTGAGCAAGTAACTCCTCTTTTTTCTTTTTTATTGTTCCCCCTAAATGGCGAGGCCGATTTCTTGAAGGGAGGTACGGTGATCCCTTATTTTCTTTTCGGAATTGAATTCAGCATAAATTCGATATGTACCATCCCAAATATCATTAACTTCTTGTCACTAGTTTTTTCTGAGGCAGATTTACCTTTAAGATCAAGTCTTGGCTTCTCATTCATGTGTCATGAAGTGCTGAAATTATACAAAAGTAGGCTAATCAATACACGCAATCAACACCCAACACCCTCTCATTCCTCTTTCATTTTCTCCTCTTTCCCAGCTACTCCCTTAAATTCCCTTTTTCCCAAAATACCCCATCGTCACGACCCCTTATAATTTTTCCAGTCAAATCACACTGGAACCACAGTCACGTGACTATATTATCGATACGTAGAAGTTTCAACGAGCAGTCTTTGTCTACGACCATATCACGTTGAAAACACCGATTCTCGTCCGATCACCGAAGTTAAGCAACGTCGAGCCCGGTCAGTACTTGGATGGGTGACCGCCTGGGAATAACGGGTGTTGTAGACATTTCTTTCTTTTTATTTTTCATCTTAATTATTTCTTCTTTTAACATAGGTATGATCACATCTTCAACATCACTGTGCAAACATGTATATTTCTTCTCTCTTTAAATCTTTCTTCTTGATATTGAGCAAAAAGAATGTGCAAAGTCATTACATCGGTGTCGCGTCGTCCTGCCAATCGCCACTGTGACGTCACAATACGCTAATTCACATCGACCCTCTCTTACGTTTATTGTTAAGATCAAGTCTTGGCGTTTGATTCATGTGTCAAGAAGTGTTGAAATAAAAATGTAGGCTACTTCATACACGTAATCAACACCCCACACCCTCTCATTTCTTTTTCATTTTCTCCTCTTTCCCAGCTACTCCCTGAAATTCCCTATTTCCCAAAACACCCCATCGTCACGACCCCCTATTCTTTTACCAGTCAAATCACACTCTGTTGTTAAAGACTGGAACCACAAGTCACGTGACTATATTATCGATATGTAGAAGTTTTAACAAGCAGTCCTTGTCAACGACCATATCTCGTCCGATCACCAAAGTTAAGCAACGTCCCGCCTGGGAATACCGGGTGTTGTAGACTTGTTGTTTCCTTTTCTCTTTTTTTTTTTTCATTTTTCATCTTAATTATTTATTCTTTTCACATAGGTATGATCACATCTTCAACATCACTGTGCAAACATGTATATTTCTTCTCTATTTAAATCTTTCTTCTTGATATTGAGCGAAAAGAATGTGCAAAGTCATTACATCGGTGTCGCGTCGTCCTGCCAATCGCCACTGTGACGTCACAATACGCTAATCCATAACGAATCTCTTACGTTTATTGTTAAGATCAAGTCTTGGCGTTTGATTCATGTGTCAAGAAGTGTTGAAATAAAAATGTAGGCTACTTCATACACGTAATCAACACCCCACACCCTCTCATTTCTTTTTCATTTTCTCCTCTTTCCCAGCTACTCCCTTAAATTCCCTATTTCCCAAAACACCCCATCGTCACGACCCCCTATTCTTTTTACAGTCAAATCACACTCTGTTGTTAAAGACTGGAACCACAAGTCACGTGACTATAGTATCGATATGTCGAAGTTTTAACGAACAGCCTTTGTCTACGACCATATCACGTTGAAAACACCGGTTCTCGTCCGATCACCGAAGTTAAGCAACGTCCCGCCTGGGAATACCGGGAGTTGTAGACTTTTTGTTTTGTTTTGTTTTGTTTTTTTTTTTTTCATTTTTCATCTTAATTATTTAATCTTTTAACATAGGTAGGATCACATCTTCAACATCACTGTGCAAACATGTATATGTCTTCTGTCTTTAAATCTTTCTTCTTGATATTGAGCGAAAAGAATGTGCAAATTCATTACATCGGTGTCGCGTCGTCCTGCAAAACGCCACTTTGACGTCACAATACGCTAATCCATAACGACTCTCTCTTACGTTTATTGTTGAGATCAAGTTTTGGCGTTTGATTCATGTGTCAAGAAGTGTTGAAATAAAATTGTAGGCTACTTCATACACGAAATCTACACCCCACCCCCTCTCATTTCCTTTTCATTTTCTCCTCTTTCCCAGCTACTCCCTTAAATTCCCTATTTCCCAAAACACCCCATCGTCACGACCCCCTATTCTTTTTCCAGTCAAATCACACTCTGTTGTTAAACACTGGAACCACAAGTCACGTGACTATAGTATCGATATGTCGAAGTTTTAACGAACAGTCTTTGTCTACGACCATATCACGTTGAAAACACCGGTTCTCGTCCGATCACCGAAGTTAAGCAACGTCGAGCCCGGTCAGTACTTGGATGGGTGACCGCCTGGGAATACCGGGTGTTGTAGACTTTTTGTTTTGTTTTGTTTTGTTTTTTTTTCATTTTTCATCTTAATTATTTAATCTTTTAACATAGGTAGGATCACATCTTCAACATCACTGTGCAAACATGTATATTTCTTCTCTCTTTAAATCTTTCTTCTTGATATTGAGCGAAAAGAATGTGCAAAGTCATTACATCGGTGTCGCGTCGTCCTGCCAATCGCCACTGTGACGTCACAATACGCTAATTCACATCGACCCTCTCTTACCTTTATTGATAAGATCAAGTCTTGGCGTTTGATTCATGTGTCATGTATTGCTGAAATATAAAAGTAGGCTAATTTATACACGTAATCAACACCCCACCCCCTCTCATTTCTCTTTCATTTTCTCCTCTTTCCCAGCTACTCCCTGAAATTCCCTATTTCCCAAAACACCCCATCGTCACAACCCCCTATTCTTTTTCCAGTCAAATCACACTCTGTTGTTAAACACTGGAACCACAAGTCACGTGACTATAGTATCGATATGTAGAAGTTTTAGCAAGCAGTCTTTGTCTACGACCATATCACGTTGAAAACACCGGTTCTCGTCCGATCACCAAAGTTAAGCAACGTCGAGCCCGGTCAGTACTTGGATGGGTGACTGCCTGGGAATACCGGGTGTTGTAGACTTTTTGTTTTGTTTTGTTTTTTTCATTTTCACCTGAATTATTTAATCTTTTAACATAGGTATGATCACATCTTCAACATCACTGTGCAAACATGTATATTTCTTCTCTATTTAAATCCTTCTTCTTGATATTGGGCGAAAAGAATGTGCAACGTCATTACATCGGTGTCGCGTCGTCCTGCCAAACGCCACTGTGACGTCACAAGACGCTAATCCATAACGACCCTCTCTAACGTTTATTGTTAAGATCAAGTCTTGGCGTTTGATTCATGTGTCAAGAAGTGTTGAAATAAAAATGTAGGCTACTTCATACACGTAATCAACACCCCAACCCCCTCTCATTTCTCTTAAATTTTCCTCTTTCCCAGCTACTCCCTGAAATTCCCTATTTCTCAAAACACCCCATCGTCACGACCCCCCTATTCTTTTTCCAGTCAAATCACACTCTGTTGTTAAACACTGGAACCACAAGTCACGTGACTATATTATCCTTATGTAGAAGTTTTAACGTGCGGTCTTTGTCTACGACCATATCTCGTCCGATCACCGAAGTTAAGCAACGTCCCGCCTGGGAATACCGGGTTTTGTAGACTATTTCTTTTGGTTTTTTTTTTTTTTTTTTTCATTTTTCATCTTAATCATTTAATCTTTTAACATAGGTATGATCACATCTTCAACATCTCTGTGCAAACATGTATATTTCTTCCCTATTTAAATCTTTCTTCTTGATATTGGGCGAAAAGAATGTGCAATGTCATTACATCGGTGTCGCGTCGTCCTGCCAAGCGCCACTGTGACGTCACAAGACGCTAATCTATAACGACCCTCTCTTACGTTTATTGTTAAGATCGAGTCTTGGCGTTTGATTTCTGTGTCAAGAAGTGTTGAAATAAAATTGTAGGCTACTTCATACACGTAATCAACACCCCACCCCTTCTGCTTTCTTTTTCATTTTCTCCTCTTTCCCAGCTACTCCCTGAAATTCCCTATTTCCCAAAACACCCCATCGTCACGACCCCCTATTCTTTTTCCAGTCAAATCACACTCTGTTGTTAAAGACTGGAACCACAAGTCACGTGACTATATTATCGATATGTAGAAGTTTTAGCAAGCAGTCTTTGTCTACGACCATATCACGTTGAAAACACCGGTTCTCGTCCGATCACCGAAGTTAAGCAACGTCGAGCCCGGTCAGTACTTGGATGGGTGACCGCCTGGGAATACCGGGTGTTGTAGACTTTTTGTTTTGTTTTGTTTTTTTCATTTTTCATCTTAATTATTTAATCTTTTAACATAGGTATGATCACATCTTCAACATCACTGTGCAAACATGTATATTTCTTCTCTATTTAAATCTTTCTTCTTGATATTGAACGAAAAGAATGTGCAATGTCATTACATCGGTGTCGCGTCGTCCTGCAAATCGCCACTGTGACGTCACAAGATGCTAATCCATAACGACCCTCTCTTACGTTTATTGTTAAGATCAAGTCTTGGCGTTTGATTCATGTGTCAAGAAGTGTTGAAATAAAAATGTAGGCTACTTCATACACGAAATCTACACCCCACCCCCTCTCATTTCCTTTTCATTTTCTCCTCTTTCCCAGCTACTCCCTGAAATTCCCTATTTCCCAAAACACCCCATCGTCACGACCCTCTATTCTTTTTCCAGACAAATCACACTCTGTTGTTAAACACTGGAACCACAAGTCGCGTGACGATATTATCGATATGTCGAAGTTTTAACGAACAGTCTTTGTCTACGACCATATCACGTTGAAAACACCGGTTCTCGTCCGATCACCGAAGTTAAGCAACGTCGAGCCCGGTCAGTACTTGGATGGGTGACCGCCTGGGAATACGGGGTGTTGTAGACTTTTTGTTTTGTTTTGTTTTGTTTTGTTTTTTTCATTTTTCATCTTAATTGTTTAATCTTTTAACATAGGTATGATCACATCTTCAACATCACTGTGCAAACATGTATATTTCTTCCCTATTTAAAACTTTCTTCCTGATATTGAGCGAAAAGATTGTGCAATGTCATTACATCGGTGTCGCGTCGTCCTGCCAAACGCCACTGTGACGTCACAAGACGCTAATCTATAACGACCCTCTCTTACGTTTATTGTTAAGATCAAGACTTGGCGTTTGATTCATGTGTCGAGAAGTGTTGAAATGAAATTGTAGGCTACTTCATACACGGAATCAACACCCCCACCCCCTCTCATTTCTCTTTCATTTTCTCCTCTTTCCCAGCTACTCCCTGAAATTCCCTATTTCCCAAAACACCCCATCGTCACGACCCCCTATTCTTTTTCCAGTCAAATCACACTCTGTTGTTAAACACTGGAACCACAAGTCACGTGACTATATTCTCAATATGTAGAAGTTTTAACGAGCAGTCTTTGTCTACGACCATATCACGTTGAAAACACCGATTCTCGTCCGATCACCGAATTTAAGCAACGTCGAGCCCGGTCAGTACTTGGAACCGCCTGGGAATACCGGGTGTTGTAGACTTTTTGTTTTCTTTTTTTTTTTTTTTTCATTTATCATCTTAATTATTTATTCTTTTAACATAGGTATGATCACATCTTCAACATCACTGTGCAAACATGTATATTTCTTCTCTATTTAAATCTTTCTTCTTGATATTGAGCGAAAAGAATGTGCAACGTCATTACATCGGTGTCGCGTCGTCCTGCCAATCGCCACTGTGACGTCACAAGACGCTAATCCATAACGACCCTCTCTTACGTTTATTGTTAAGATCAAGTCTTGGCGTTTGATTCATGTGTCAAGAAGTGTTGAAATAAAATTGTAGGCTACTTCATACACGTAATCAACACCCCACCCCCTCTCATTTCTCTTTCATTTTCTCCTCTTTCCCAGCTACTCCCTGAAATTCCCTATTTCCCAAAACACCCCATCGTCACGACCCCCTATTCTTTTACCAGTCAAATCACACTCTGTTGTTAAAGACTGGAACCACAAGTCACATGACTATATTATCGATATGTCGAAGTTTTAACGAGCAGTCTTTGTCTATGACCATATCACGTTGAAAACACCGGTTCCCTTCCGATCACCGAAATTAAGCAACGTCGAGCCCGGTTAGTACTTGGATGGGTGACCGCCTGGGAATACCGGTTGTTGTAGACTTTTTCGTTTCTTTTCTTTTTTTTTTTTTCATTTTCTCCTCTTTCCCAGCTACTCCCTTAAAATCCCTATTTCCCAAAACACCCCATCGTCACGACCCCTTATTCTTTTTCCAGTCAAATCACAGTCTGTTGTTAAACACTGGAACCACAAGTCACGTGACTATATTATCGATATGTAGAAGTTTTAGCGAGCAGTCTTTGTCTACGACCATATCACGTTGAAAACACCGGTTCTCGTCCGATCACCGAAGTTAAGCAACGTCGAGCCCGGTCGGTACTTGGATGGGTGACCGCCTGGGAGTACCGGGTATTGTAGACTTTTTGTTTTGTTTGTTTTTTTTTTTTTTTCATTTTTCATCTTAATTATTTAATCTTTTAACATAGGTATGATCACATCTTCAACATCTCTGTGCAAACATGTATATTTCTTCCCTATTTAAATCTTTCTTCTTGATATTGAGCGAAAAGAATGTGCAATGTCATTACATCGGTGTCGCGTCGTCCTGCCAAGCGCCACTGTGACGTCACAAGACGCTAATCTATAACGACCCTCTCTTACGTTTATTGTTAAGATCAAGTCTTGGCGTTTGATTTCTGTGTCAAGAAGTGTTGAAATAAAATTGTAGGCTACTTCATACACGTAATCAACACCCCACCCCTTCTCCTTTCTTTTTCATTTTCTCCTCTTTCCCAGCTACTCCCTGAAATTCCCTATTTCCCAAAACACCCCATCGTCACGATCCCCTATTCTTTTACCAGTCAAATCACACTCTGTTGTTAAAGACTGGAACCACAAGTCACGTGACTATATTATCGATATGCAGAAGTTTTAACGAGCAGTCTTTGTCTACTACGATATCACGTTGAAAACACCGGTTCTCGTCCGATCACCAAAGTTAAGCAACGTCGAGCCCGGTCAGTACTTGGATGGGTGACCGCCTGGGAATACCGGGTGTTGTAGACTTCGTGGTTTGCTTTGTTTTGTTTTGTTTTTTCATTTTTCATCTTAATTATTTAATCTTTTAACATAGGTATGATCACATCTTCAACATCACTGTGCAAACATGTATATTTCTTCTCTATTTAAATCTTTCTTCTTGATATTCAGCGAAAAGAATGTGCAACGTCATTACATCGGTGTCGCGTCGTCCTGCCAATCGCCACTGTGACGTCACAATACCCTAATCCATAACGACCCTCTCTTACGTTTATTGTTAAGATCAAGTCTTGGCGTTTGATTCATGTGTCAAGAAGTGTTGAAATAAAATTGTAGGCTACTTCATACACGTAATCAACACCCCACCCCCTCTCATTTCTTTTTCATTTTCTCCTCTTTCCCAGCTACTCCCTGAAATTCCCTATTTCCCAAAACACCCCATCGTCACGACCCCCTATTCTTTTTCCAGTCAAATCACACTCTGTTGTTAAACACTGGAACCACAAGTCACGTGACTATATTATCGATATGTAGAACTTTTAGCAAGCAGTCTTTGTCTACGACCATATCACGTTGAAAACACCGGTTCTCGTCCGATCACCGAAGTTAAGCAACGTCGAGCCCGGTCAGTACTTGGATGGGTGACCGCCTGGGAATACCGGGTGTTGTAGACTTTTTGTTTTGTTTTGTTTTGTTTTTTTTTTTCATTTTTTATCTTAATTATTTAATCTTTTAACATAGGTATGATCACATCTTCAACATCACTGTGCAAACATGTATATTTCTTCCCTATTTAAATCTTTCTTCTTGATATTGAGCGAAAAGAATGTGCAATGTCATTACATCGGTGTCGCGTCGTCCTGCCAAACGCCACTGTGACGTCACAAGACGCTAATCCATAACGACCCTCTCTTACGTTTATTGTTAAGATCAAGTCTTGGCGTTTGATTCATGTGTCAAGAAGTGTTGAAATAAAATTGTAGGCTACTTCATACACGGAATCAACACCCCCACCCCCTCTCATTTCTCTTTCATTTTCTCCTCTTTCCCAGCTACTCCCTGAAATTCCCTATTTCCCAAAACACCCCATCGTCACGACCCCCTATTCTTTTTCCAGTCAAATCACACTCTGTTGTTAAACACTGGAACCACAAGTCACGTGACTATATTCTCAATATGTAGAAGTTTTAACGAGCAGTCTTTGTCTACGACCACATCACGTTGAAAACACCGATTCTCGTCCGATCACCGAATTTAAGCAACGTCGAGCCCGGTCAGTACTTGGATGGGTGACCGCCTGGGAATACCGGGTGTTGTATACTTCGTGTTTTGTTTTGTTTTTTTCATTTTTCACCTTAATTATTTAATCTTGTAACATAGGTATGATCACATCTTCAACACCACTGTGCAAACATGTATATTTCTTCTCTATTCAAATCTTTCTTCTTGATATTCAGCGAAAAGAATGTGCAACGTCATTACATCGGAGTCGCGTCGTCCTGCCAATCGCCACTGTGACGTCACAATACCCTAATCCATAAGGACCTTCACTTATGTTTATTGTTAAGATCAAGTCTTGGCGTTTGATTCATGTGTCAAGAAGTGTTGAAATAAAATTGTAGGCTACTTCATACACGTAATCAACACCCCACCCCCTCTCATTTCTTTTTCATTTTCTCCTCTTTCCCAGCTACTCCCTGAAATTCCCTATTTCCCAAAACACCCCATCGTCACGACCCCCTATTCTTTTACCAGTCAAATCACACTCTGTTGTTAAAGACTGGAACCACAAGTCACGTGACTATAGTATCGATATGTAGAAGTTTTAACTAGCAGTCTTTGTCTATGACCATATCACGTTGAAAACACCGGTTCTCGTCCGATCACCGAAGTTAAGCAACGTCGAGCCCGGTTAGTACTTGGATGGGTGACCGCCTGGGAATACCAGTTGTTGTAGACTTTTTCTTTTCTTTTCTTTTTTTTTTTTTCATTTTCTCCTCTTTCCCAGCTACTCCCTTAAATTCCCTATTTCCCAAAACACCCCATCGTCACGACCCCTTATTCTTTTTCCAGTCAAATCACACTCTGTTGTTAAACACTGGAACCACAAGTCACGTGACTATATTATCGATATGTAGAAGTTTTAGCGAGCAGTCTTTGTCTACGACCATATCACGTTGAAAACACCGGTTCTCGTCCGATCACCGAAGTTAAGCAACGTCGAGCCCGGTGAGTACTTGGATGGGTGACCGCCTGGGAGTACCGGGTATTGTAGACTTTTTGTTTTGTTTTTTTCTTTTTTTTTCATTTTTCATCTTAATTATTTAATCTTTTAACATAGGTATGATCACATCTTCAACATCACTGTGCAAACATGTATATTTCTTCTCTATTTAAATCTTTCTTCTTGATATTGAGCGAAAAGAATGTGCAACGTCATTACATCGGAGTCGCGTCGTCCTGCCAATCGCCACTGTGACGTCACAATACCCTAATCCATAACGACCCTCTCTTACGTTTATTGTTAAGATCAAGTCTTGGCGTTTGATTCATGTGTCAAAAAGTGTTGAAATAAAATTGTAGGCTACTTCATACACGTAATCAACCACCCCCCCCCTCTCATTTCTTTTTCATTTTCTCCTCTTTCCCAGCTACTCCCTGAAATTCCCTATTTCCCAAAACACCCCATCGTCACGACCCCCTATTCTTTCACCAGTCAAATCACACTCTGTTGTTAAAGACTGGAACCACAAGTCACGTGACTATATTATCGATATGTCGAAGTTTTAACGAGCAGTCTTTGTCTATGACCATATCACGTTGAAAACACCGGTTCTCGTCCGATCACCGCAGTTAAGCAACGTTTAACCCGGTTAGTACTTGGATGGGTGACCGCCTGGGAATACCGGTTGTTGTAGACTTTTTCTTTTCTTTTTTTTTTTTTTTTTTTTTTATTTTCTCCTCTTTCCCAGCTACTCCCTTAAATTCCCTATTTCCCAAAACACCCCATCGTCACGACCCCCTATTCTTTTTCCAGTCAAATCACACTCTGTTGTTAAACACTGGAACCACTAGTCACGTGACTATATTATCCTTATGTAGAAGTTTTAACGTGCGGTCTTTGTCTATGACCATATCACGTTGAAAACACCGGTTCTCGTCCGATCACCGAAGTTAAGCAACGTCGAGCCCGGTCAGTACTTGGATGGGTGACCGCCTGGGAATACCGGGTTTTGTAGACTTTTTCTTTTGTTTGTTTTTTTTTTTTTTCATTTTTCATCTTAATTATTTAATCTTTTAACATAGGTATGATCACATCTTCAACATCACTGTGCAAACATGTATATTTCTTCTCTATTTAAATCTTTCTTCTTGATATTGAGCGAAAAGAATGTGCAATGTCATTACATCGGTGTCGCGTCGTCCTGCCAAACGCCACTGTGACGTCACAAGACGCTAATCCATAACGACCCTCTCTTACGTTTATTGTTAAGATCAAGTCTTGGCGTTTGATTCATGTGTCAAGAAGTGTTGAAATAAAATTGTCGGTTACTTCATACACGGAATCAACACCCCCACCCCTCTCATTTCTCTTTCATTTTCTCCTCTTTCCCAGCTACTCCCTGAAATTCCCTATTTCCCAAAACACCCCATCGTCACGACCCCCTATTCTTTTTCCAGTCAAATCACACTCTGTTGTTAAACACTGGAACCACAAGTCACGTGACTATATTATCGATATGTAGAAGTTTTAACGTGCGGTCTTTGTCTACGACCATATCACGTTGAAAACACCGGTTCTCGTCCGATCACCGAAGTTAAGCAACGTCGAGCCCGGTCAGTACTTGGATGGGTGACCGCCTGGGAATACCGGGTTTTGTAGACTTTTTCTTTTGTTTGTTTTTTTTTTTCATTTTTCATCTCAATTATTTAATCTTTTAACATAGGTATGATCACATCTTCAACATCTCTGTGCAAACATGTATATTTCTTCCCTATTTAAATCTTTCTTCTTGATATTGAGCGAAAAGAATGTGCAATGTCATTACATCGGTGTCGCGTCGTCCTGCCAAACGCCACTGTGACGTCACAAGACGCTAATCCATAACGACCCTCTCTTACGTTTATTGTTAAGATCAAGTCTTGGCGTTTGATTCATGTGTCAAGAAGTGTTGAAATAAAATTGTAGGCTACTTCATACACGGAATCAACACCCCCACCCCTCTCATTTCTCTTTCATTTTCTCCTCTTTCCCAGCTACTCCCTGAAATTCTCTATTTCCCAAAACACCCCATCGTCACAACCCCCTATTCTTTTTCCAGTCAAATCACACTCTGTTGTTAAACACTGGAACCACAAGTCACGTGACTATATTCTCGATATGTAGAAGTTTTAGCAAGCAGTCTTTGTCTACGACCATATCACGTTGAAAACACCGGTTCTCGTCCGATCACCGAAGTTAAGCAACGTCGAGCCCGGTCAGTACTTGGATGGGTGACCGCCTGGGAATACCGGGTGTTGTAGACTTTTTGTTTTGTTTTGTTTTGTTTTTTTTTCATTTTTCATCTTAATTATTTATCTTTTAACATAGGTATGATCACATCTTCAACATCACTGTGCAAACATGTATATTTCCTCTGTATTTATGTCTTTCTTCTTGATATTGAGCGAAAAGAATGTGCAAATTCATTACATCGGTGTCGCGTCGTCCTGCCAAACGCCACTGTGACGTCACAAGACGCTAATCCATAACGACCCTCTCTTACGTTTATTGTTAAGATCAAGTCTTGGCGTTTGATTCACGTGTGTAGAAGTGTTGAAACAAAATTTTAGGCTACTTCATACACGGAATCAACACCCCCACCCCCTCTCATTTCTCTTTCATTTTCTCCTCTTTCCCAGCTACTCCCTGAAATTCCCTATTTCCCAAAACACCCCATCGTCACGACCCCCTATTCTTTTTCCAGTCAAATCACACTCTGTTGTTAAAGACTGGAACCACAAGTCACGTGACTATATTATCG
>CM068590.1:17264773-17279773 GCA_035048485.1 Pteria penguin
CTCTCATTTCTCTTACATTTTTCCTCTTTCCCAGCTACTCCCTGAAATTCCCTATTTCCCAAAACACCCCATCGTCACGACCCCCTATTCTTTTTCCAGTCATATCACATTCTGTTGTTAAACACTGGAACCACAAGTCACGTGACTATATTATCGATATGTAGAAGTTTTAACGAGCAGTCTTTGTCTACGATCATATCACGTTGAAAACACCGGTTCTCGTCCGATCACCAAAGTTAAGCAACGTCGAGCCCGGTCAGTACTTGGATGGGTGACCGCCTGGTAATACCGGGTGTTGTAGACTTCCTGTTTTGTTTTGTTTTGTTTTTTTTTTTTCATTTTTCATCTTAATTATTTAATCTTTTAACATAGATATGATCACATCTTCAACATCACTGTGCAAACATGTATATTTCTTCCCTATTTAAATCTTTCTTCTTGATATTGAGCGAAAAGAATGTGCAATGTCATTACATCGGTGTCGCGTCGTCCTGCCAAACGCCACTGTGACGTCACAAGACGCTAATCCATAACGACCCTCTCTTACGTTTATTGTTAAGATCAAGTCTTGGCGTTTGATTCATGTGTCAAGAAGTGTTGAAATAAAATTGTAGGCTACTTCATACACGGAATCAACACCCCCACCCCCTCTCATTTCTCTTTCATTTTCTCCTCTTTCCCAGCTACTCCCTGAAATTCCCTATTTCCCAAAACACCCCATCGTCACGACCCCCTATTCTTTTTCCAGTCAAATCACACTCTGTCGTTAAACACTGGAACCACAAGTCACGTGACTATATTATCGATATGTAGAAGTTTTAGCAAGCAGTCTTTGTCTACGACCATATCACGTTGAAAACACCGGTTCTCGTCTGATCACCGAAGTTAAGCAACGTCGACCCCGGTCAGTACTTGGATGGGTGACCGCCTGGGAATACCGGGTGTTGTAGACTTTTTCTTTTCTTTTCTTTTTTTTTTTTTCTTTTCATTTTTCATCTTAATTATTTAATCTTTTAACATAGGTATGATCACATCTTCAACATCACTGTGCAAACATGTATATTTCTTCTCTATTTCAATCTTTCTTCTTGATATTCAGCGAAAAGAATGTGCAACGTCATTACATCGGTGTCGCATCGTCCTGCCAATCGCCACTGTGACGTCACAACACGCTAATCCATAACGACCCTCTCTTACGTTTATTGTTAAGATCAAGTCTTGGCGTTTGATTCATGTGTCAAGAAGTGTTGAAATAAAAATGTAGGCTACTTCATACACGTAATCAACACCCCCACCCCCTCTCATTTCTCTTACATTTTTCCTCTTTCCCAGCTACTCCCTGAAATTCCCTATTTCCCAAAACACCCCATCGTCACGACCCCCTATTCTTTTTCCAGTCATATCACATTCTGTTGTTAAACACTGGAACCACAAGTCACGTGACTATATTATCGATATGTAGAAGTTTTAACGAGCAGTCTTTGTCTACGACCATATCACGTTGAAAACACCGGTTCTCGTCCGATCACCGAATTTAAGCAACGTCGAGCCCGGTCAGTACTTGGATGGGTGACCGCCTG
Organism: Pteria penguin; assembly: GCA_035048485.1. NCBI lineage: Eukaryota > Metazoa > Mollusca > Bivalvia > Pterioida > Pteriidae > Pteria > Pteria penguin. The sequence goes on from CM068590.1 coordinate 17,266,354, forward strand.
GGAATACCGGGTGTTGTAGACTTTTTGTTTTGTTTTGTTTTTTTCATTTTTCACCTTAATTATTTAATCTTTTAACATAGGTATGATCACATCTTCAACATCAGTGTGCAAACATGTATATTTCTTCTCTATTTAAATCCTTCTTCTTGATATTGGGCGAAAAGAATGTGCAATGTCATTACATCGGTGTCGCGTCGTCCTGCCAAACGCCACTGTGACGTCACAAGACGCTAATCCATAACGACCCTCTCTTACGTTTATTGTTAAGATCAAGTCTTGGCGTTTGATTCATGTGTCAAGAAGTGTTGAAATAAAAATGTAGGCTACTTCATACACGTAATCAACACCCCAACCCCCTCTCATTTCTCTTACATTTTTCCTCTTTCCCAGCTACTCCCTGAAATTCCCTATTTCCCAAAACACCCCATCGTCACGACCCCCTATTCTTTTTCCAGTCATATCACATTCTGTTGTTAAACACTGGAACCACAAGTCACGTGACTATATTATCGATATGTAGAAGTTTTAACGAGCAGTCTTTGTCTACGACCATATCACGTTGAAAACACCGGTTCTCGTCCGATCACCAAAGTTAAGCAACGTCGAGCCCGGTCAGTACTTGGATGGGAGACCGCCTGGTAATACCGGGTGTTGTAGACTTCCTGGTTTGTTTTGTTTTGTTTTTTTTTTTCATTTTTCATCTTAATTATTTAATCTTTTACCATAGATATGATCACATCTTCAACATCACTGTGCAAACATGTATATTTCTTCCCTATTTAAATCTTTCCTCTTGATATTGAGCGAAAAGAATGTGCAATGTCATTACATCGGTGTCGCGTCGTCCTGCCAAACGCCACTGTGACGTCACAAGACGCTAATCCATAACGACCCTCTCTTACGTTTATTGTTAAGATCAAGTTTTGGCGTTTGATTCATGTGTCAAGAAGTGTTGAAATAAAATTGTAGGCTACTTCATACACGGAATCAACACCCCCACCCCCTCTCATTTCTCTTTCATTTTCTCCTCTTTCCCAGCTACTCCCTGAAATTCCCTATTTCCCAAAACACCCCATCGTCACGACCCCCTATTCTTTTTCCAGTCAAATCACACTCTGTCGTTAAACACTGGAACCACAAGTCACGTGACTATATTATCGATATGTAGAAGTTTTAGCAAGCAGTCTTTGTCTACGACCATATCACGTTGAAAACACCGGTTCTCGTCTGATCACCGAAGTTAAGCAACGTCGAGCCCGGTCAGTACTTGGATGGGTGACCGCCTGGGAATACCGGGTGTTGTAGACTATTTGTTTTCTTTTCTTTTTTTTTTTTTCTTTTTTCATTTATCATCTTAATTATTTATTCTTTTAACATAGGTATGATCACATCTTCAACATCACTGTGCAAACATGTATATTTCTTATCTATTTAAATCTTTCTTCTTGATATTCAGCGAAAAGAATGTGCAACGTCATTACATCGGTGTCGCGTCGTCCTGCCAATCGCCACTGTGACGTCACAATACCCTAATCCATAACGACCCTCTCTTATGTTTATTGTTAAGATCAAGTCTTGGCGTTTGATTTATGTGTCAAGAAGTGTTGAAATAAAATTGTAGGCTACTTCATGCACGGAATCAACACCCCCCTCATTTCTTTTTCATTTTCTCCTCTTTCCCAGCTACTCCCTTAAATTCCCTATTTCCCAGAACACCCCATCGTCACGACCCCCTATTCTTTTTCCAGTCAAATCACACTCTGTTGTTAAACACTGGAACCACAAGTCACGTGACTATATTATCGATATGTAGAAGTTTTAACGAGCAGTCTTTGTCTACGACCATATCACGTTGAAAACACCGGTTCTCGTCCGATCACCGAAGTTAAGCAACGTCGAGACCGGTCAGTACTTGGATGGGTGACCGCCTGGGAATACCGGGTGTTGTACACTTTTTGTTTTGTTTTGTTTTGTTTTTTTTTTTTTCATTTTTCGTCTTAATTATTTAATCTTTTAACATAGGTATGATCACATCTTCAACATCACTGTGCAAACATGTATATTTTTCTCTATTCAAATCTTTCTTCTTGATATTCAGCGAAAAGAATGTGCAACGTCATTACATCGGAGTCGCGTCGTCCTGCCAATCGCCACTGTGACGTCACAATACCCTAATCTATAACGACCCTCTCTTACGTTTATTGTTAAGATCAAGTCTTGGCGTTTGATTCATGTGTCAAGAAGTGTTGAAATAAAATTGTAGGCTACTTCATACACGTAATCAACACCCCACCCCCTCTCATTTCTTTTTCATTTTCTCCTCTTTCCCAGCTACTCCCTGAAATTCCCTATTTCCCAAAACACCCCATCGACACGACCCCCTATTCTTTTACCAGTGAAATCACACTCTGTTGTTAAAGACTGGAACCACAAGTCACGTGACTATATTATCGATATGTCGAAGTTTTAACGAGCAGTCTTTGTCTATGACCATATCGCGTTGAAAACACCGGTTCTCGTCCGATCACCGAAGTTAAGCAACGTCGAGCCCGGTTAGTACTTGGATGGGTGACCGCCTGGGAATACCGGTTGTTGTAGACTTTTTCTTTTCTTTTTTTTTTTTTTCATTTTCTCCTCTTTCCCAGCTACTCCCTTAAATTCCCTATTTCCCAAAACACCCCATCGTCACGACCCCCTATTCTTTTTCCAGTCAAATCACACTCTGTTGTTAAAGACTGGAACCACAAGTCACGTGACTATATTATCGATATGTAGAAGTTTTAGCGAGCAGTATTTGTCTACGACCATATCACGTTGAAAACACCGGTTCTCGTCCGATCACCGAAGTTAAGCAACGTCGAGCCCGGTCAGTACTTGGATGGGTGACCGCCTGGGAATACCGGGTATTGTAGACTTTTTGTTTTGTTTTGTTTTTTTTTTTCATTTTTCATCTTAATTATTTAATCTTTTAACATAGGTATGATCACATCTTCAACATCACTGTGCAAACATGTATATTTCTTCTCTATTTAAATCTTTCTTCTTGATATTGAGCGAAAAGAATGTGCAAATTCATTACATCGGTGTCGCGTCGTCCTGCCAAACGCCACTGTGACGTCACAAGACGCTAATCCATAACGACCCTCTCTTACGTTTATTGTTAAGATCAAGTCTTGGCGTTTGATTCATGTGTCAAGAAGTGTTGAAATAAAATTGTAGGCTACTTCATACACGGAATCAACACCCCACCCCCTCTCATTTCTCTTTCATTTTCTCCTCTTTCCCAGCTACTCCCTTAAATTCCCTATTTCCCAAAACACCCCATCGTCACGACCCCCTATTCTTTTTCCAGTCAAATCACACTCTGTTGTTAAAGACTGGAACCACAAGTCACGTGACTATATTATCGATATGTCGAGGTTTTAACGAGCAGTCTTTGTCTACGACCATTTCACGTTGAAAACACCGGTTCTCGTCTGATCACCGAAGTTAAGCAACGTCGAGCCCGGTCAGTACTTGGATGGGTGACCGCCTGGGAATACCGGGTGTTGTAGACTTTTTGTTTTGTTTTGTTTTTTTCATTTTTCATCTTAATTATTTAATCTTTTAACATAGGTATGATCACATCTTCAACATCTCTGTGCAAACATATATATTTCTTCTCTATTTAAATCTTTCTTCTTGATATTGAGCGAAGAGAATGTGCAAATTCATTACATCGGTGTCGCGTCGTCCTGCCAATCGCCACTGTGACGTCACAATACCCTAATCCATAACGACCCTCTCTTATGTTTATTGTTAAGATCAAGTCTTGGCGTTTGATTCATGTGTCAAGAAGTGTTGAATTAAAGTTGTAGGCTACTTCATACACGGAACCAACACCCCCACCCCTTCTCATTTCTTTTTCATTTTCTCCTCTTTCTCATCTACTCCCTGAAATTCCCTATTTCCCAAAACACCCCATCGTCACGACCCCCTATTCTTTTTCCAGTCAAATCACACACTGTTGTTAAAGACTGGAACCACAAGTCACGTGACTATAGTATCGATATGTAGAAGTTTTAACGAGCAGTCTTTGTCTACGACCATATCACGTTGAAAACAACTGTTCTCGTCCGATCACCGAAGTTAAGCAACGTCGAGCCCGGTCAGTACTTGGATGGGTGACCGCCTGGGAATACCGGGTGTTGTAGACTTTTTGTTTTGTTTTGTTTTTTTTTTTCATTTTTCATCTTAATTATTTAATCTTTTAACATAGGTATGATCACATCTTCAACATCACTGTGCAAACATGTATATTTCTTCTCTATTTAAATCTTTCTTCTTGATATTGAGCGAAAAGAATGTGCAAATTCATTACATCGGTGTCGCGTCGTCCTGCCAAACGCCACTGTGACGTCACAAGACGCTAATCCATAACGACCCTCTCTTACGTTTATTGTTAAGATCAAGTCTTGGCGTTTGATTCATGTGTCAAGAAGTGTTGAAATAAAATTGTAGGCTACTTCATACACGGAATCAACACCCCACCCCCTCTCATTTCTCTTTCATTTTCTCCTCTTTCCCAGCTATTCCCTTAAATTCCCTATTTCCAAAAACACCCCATCGTCACGACACCCTATTCTTTTTCCAGTCAAATCACACTCTGTTGTTAAAGACTGGAACCACAAGTCACGTGACTATATTATCGATATGTAGAAGTTTTAACGAGCAGTCTTTGTCTACGACCATATCACGTTGAAAACACCGGTTCTCGTCTGATCACCGAAGTTAAGCAACGTCGAGCCCGGTCAGTACTTGGATGGGTGACCGCCTGGGAATACCGGGTGTTGTAGACTTTTTGTTTTGTTTTGTTTTTTTCATTTTTCATCTTAATTATTTAATCTTTTAACATAGGTATGATCACATCTTCAACATCTCTGTGCAAACATATATATTTCTTCTCTATTTAAATCTTTCTTCTTGATATTGAGCGAAAAGAATGTGCAAATTCATTACATCGGTGTCGCGTCGTCCTGCCAATCGCCACTGTGACGTCACAATACCCTAATCCATAACGACCCTCTCTTACGTTTATTGTTAAGATCAAGTCTTGGCGTTTGATTCATGTGTCAAGAAGTGTTGAATTAAAGTTGTAGGCTACTTCATACACGGAACCAACACCCCCACCCCCTCTCATTTCTTTTTCATTTTCTCCTCTTTCTCATCTACTCCCTTAAATTCCCTATTTCCCAAAACACCCCATCGTCACGACCCCCTATTCTTTTTCCAGTCAAATCACACACTGTTGTTAAAGACTGGAACCACAAGTCACGTGACTATAGTATCGATATGTAGAAGTTTTAACGAGCAGTCTTTGTCTACGACCATATCACGTTGAAAACAACTGTTCTCGTCCGATCACCGAAGTTAAGCAACGTCGAGCCCGGTCAGTACTTGGATGGGTGACCGCCTGGGAATACCTGGTGTTGTAGACTTTTTCTTTTCTTTGGTTTTTTTTTTTCATTTTTCATCTTAATTATTTAATCTTTTAACATAGATATGAGCACATCTTCAACATCACTGTGCAAACATGTATATTTCTTCTCTATTTAAATCTTTCTTCTTGATATTGAGCGAAAAGAATGTGCAAATTCATTACATCGGTTTCGCGTCGTCCTGCCAAACGCCACTGTGACGTCACAAGACGCTAATCCATAACGACCCTCTCTTACGTTTATTGTTAAGATCAAGTCTTGGCGTTTGATTCATGTGTCAAGAAGTGTTGAAATAAAATTGTAGGCTACTTCATACACGGAATCAACACCCCACCCCCTCTCATTTCTCTTTCATTTTCTCCTCTTTCCCAGCTATTCCCTTAAATTCCCTATTTCAAAAAACACCCCATCGTCACGACCCCCTATTCTTTTTCCAGTCAAATCACACTCTGTTGTTAAAGACTGGAACTACAAGTCACGTGACTATATTATCGATATGTAGAAGTTTTAACGAGCAGTCTTTGTCTACGACCATATCACGTTGAAAACAACTGTTCTCGTCCGATCACCGAAGTTAAGCAACGTCGAGCCCGGTCAGTACTTGGATGGGTGACCGCCTGGGAATACCGGGTGTTGTAGACTTTTCGTTTTGTTTTCTTTTTTTTTTCATTTTTCATCTTAATTCTTTTTTCTTTGAACATAGGTATAATAACATCTTCAACATCACTGTGCAAACATGTATATTTCTTCTCTCTTTAAATCTTTCTTCTTGATATTGAGCGAAAAGAATGTGCAAAGTCATTACATCGGTGTCGCGTCGTCCTGCCAAACGCCACTGTGACGTCACAATAAGCTAATCCATAACGACCCTCTCTTACGTTTATTGTTAAGATCAAGTCTTGGCGTTTGATTCATGTGTCAAGAAGTGTTGAAATAAAATTGTAGGCTACTTCATATACGGAATCAACACCCCCACCCCCTCTCATTTCTTTTTCTTTTTCTCCTCTTTCCCAGCTACTCCCTTAAATTTTCTATTTCCCAAAACACCCCATCGTCACGACCCCCTATTCTTTTTCCAGTCAAATCACACTCTGTTGTTAAACAATGGAACCACAAGTCACGTGACTATAGTATCGATATGTAGAAGTTTTAACGAGCAGTTTTTGTCTACGACCATATCACGTTGAAAACAACTGTTCTCGTCCGATCACCGAAGTTAAGCAACGTCGAGCCCGGTCAGTACTTGGATGGGTGACCGCCTGGGAATACCGGGAGTTGTAGACTTTTTGTTTTGTTTTGTTTTTTTTTTTTTTTCATTTTTCATCTTAAGTATTTAATCTTTTAACATAGGTATGATCCCATCTTCAACATCACTGTGCAAACATGTATATTTCTTCTCTATTTAAATCTTTATTCTTGATATTGAGCGAAAAGAATGTGCAAATTCATTACATCGGTGTCGAGTCGTCCTGCCAATCGCCACTGCGACGTCACAATACCCTAATCCATAACGACCCTCTCTTACGTTTATTGTTAAGATCAAGTCTTGGCGTTTGATTCATGTGTCAAGAAGTGTTGAAATAAAATTGTAGGCTACTTCATACACGGAATCAACTCCCCCACCCCCTCTCATTTCTTTTTCATTTTCTCCTCTTTCCCAGCTACTCCCTGAAATTCCCTATTTCCCAAAACACCCCATCGTCACGACCCCCTATTCTTTTACCAGTGAAATCACACTCTGTTCTTAAAGACTGGAACTACAAGTCACGTGACTATATTATTTATATGTAGAAGTTTTAACGAGCAGTCTTTGTCTACGACCATATCACGTTGAAAACACGGGTTCTCGTCCGATCACCGAAGTTAAGCAACGTTGAGCCCGGTCAGTACTTGGATGGGTTCCCGCCTGGGAATACCTGGTGTTGTAGACTTTTCGTTTTGTTTTCTTTTCTTTTTTTTTCATTTTTCATCTTAATTCTTTTTTCTTTGAACATAGGTATAATAACATCTTCAACATCACTGTGCAAACATGTATATTTCTTCTCTCTTTAAATCTTTCTTCTTGATATTGAGCGAAAAGAATGTGCAAAGTCATTACATCGGTGTCGCATCGTCCTGCCAAACGCCACTGTGACGTCACAATACGCTAATCCATAACGACCCTCTCTTACGTTTATTGTTAAGATCAAGTCTTGGCGTTTGATTCATGTGTCAAGAAGTGTTGAAATAAAAATGTAGGCTACTTCATACACGTAATCAACACCCCCACCCCCTCTCATTTCTCTTTCATTTTCTCCTCTTTCCCAGCTACTCCCTGAAATTCCCTATTTCCCAAAACACCCCATCGTCACGACCCCCTATTCTTTTACCAGTGAAATCACACTCTGTTGTTAAAGACTGGAACCACAAGTGACGTGACTATATTATCGATATGTAGAAGTTTTAACGAGCAGTCTTTGTCTACGACCATATCACGTTGAAAACACCGGTTCTCGTCCGATCACCGAAGTTAAGCAACGTCGAGCCCGGTCAGTACTTGGATGGGTGACCGCCTGGGAATACCGGGTGTTGTAGGCTTTTCGTTTTGTTTTGTTTTGTTTTTCATTTTTCATCTTAATTCTTTTTTCTTTGAACATAGGTATAATAACATCTTCAACATCACTGTGCAAACATGTATATTTCTTCTCTCTTTAAATCTTTCTTCTTGATATTGAGCGAAAAGAATGTGCAAAGTCATTACATCGGTGTCGCGTCGTCCTGCCAAACGCCACTGTGACGTCACAATAAGCTAATCCATAACGACCCTCTCTTACGTTTATTGTTAAGATCAAGTCTTGGCGTTTGATTCATGTGTCAAGAAGTGTTGAAATAAAATTGTAGGCTACTTCATATACGGAATCAACACCCCCACCCCCTCTCATTTCTTTTTCTTTTTCTCCTCTTTCCCAGCTACTCCCTTAAATTTTCTATTTCCCAAAACACCCCATCGTCACGACCCCCTATTCTTTTTCCAGTCAAATCACACTCTGTTGTTAAACAATGGAACCACAAGTCACGTGACTATAGTATCGATATGTAGAAGTTTTAACGAGCAGTTTTTGTCTACGACCATATCACGTTGAAAACAACTGTTCTCGTCCGATCACCGAAGTTAAGCAACGTCGAGCCCGGTCAGTACTTGGATGGGTGACCGCCTGGGAATACCGGGAGTTGTAGACTTTTTGTTTTGTTTTGTTTTTTTTTTTTTTTTCATTTTTCATCTTAAGTATTTAATCTTTTAACATAGGTATGATCCCATCTTCAACATCACTGTGCAAACATGTATATTTCTTCTCTATTTAAATCTTTCTTCTTGATATTGAGCGAAAAGAATGTGCAAATTCATTACATCGGTGTCGAGTCGTCCTGCCAATCGCCACTGCGACGTCACAATACCCTAATCCATAACGACCCTCTCTTACGTTTATTGTTAAGATCAAGTCTTGGCGTTTGATTCATGTGTCAAGAAGTGTTGAAATAAAATTGTAGGCTACTTCATACACGGAATCAACTCCCCCACCCCCTCTCATTTCTTTTTCATTTTCTCCTCTTTCCCAGCTACTCCCTGAAATTCCCTATTTCCCAAAACACCCCATCGTCACGACCCCCTATTCTTTTACCAGTGAAATCACACTCTGTTCTTAAAGACTGGAACTACAAGTCACGTGACTATATTATTTATATGTAGAAGTTTTAACGAGCAGTCTTTGTCTACGACCATATCACGTTGAAAACACGGGTTCTCGTCCGATCACCGAAGTTAAGCAACGTTGAGCCCGGTCAGTACTTGGATGGGTTCCCGCCTGGGAATACCTGGTGTTGTAGACTTTTCGTTTTGTTTTCTTTTCTTTTTTTTTCATTTTTCATCTTAATTCTTTTTTCTTTGAACATAGGTATAATAACATCTTCAACATCACTGTGCAAACATGTATATTTCTTCTCTCTTTAAATCTTTCTTCTTGATATTGAGCGAAAAGAATGTGCAAAGTCATTACATCGGTGTCGCATCGTCCTGCCAAACGCCACTGTGACGTCACAATACGCTAATCCATAACGACCCTCTCTTACGTTTATTGTTAAGATCAAGTCTTGGCGTTTGATTCATGTGTCAAGAAGTGTTGAAATAAAAATGTAGGCTACTTCATACACGTAATCAACACCCCCACCCCCTCTCATTTCTCTTTCATTTTCTCCTCTTTCCCAGCTACTCCCTGAAATTCCCTATTTCCCAAAACACCCCATCGTCACGACCCCCTATTCTTTTACCAGTGAAATCACACTCTGTTGTTAAAGACTGGAACCACAAGTCACGTGACTATATTATCGATATGTAGAAGTTTTAACGAGCAGTCTTTGTCTACGACCATATCACGTTGAAAACACCGGTTCTCGTCCGATCACCGAAGTTAAGCAACGTCGAGCCCGGTCAGTACTTGGATGGGTGACCGCCTGGGAATACCGGGAGTTGTAGACTTTTTGTTTTGTTTTGTTTTGTTTTGTTTTGTTTTTTTTTTTCATTTTTCATCTTAAGTATTTAATCTTTTAACATAGGTATGATCACATCTTCAACATCACTGTGCAAACATGTATATTTCTTCTCTATTTAAATCTTTCTTCTTGATATTGAGCGAAAAGAATGTGCAAATTCATTACATCGGTGTCGAGTCGTCCTGCCAATCGCCACTGTGACGTCACAATACCCTAATCCATAACGACCCTTTCTTACGTTTATTGTTAAGATCAAGTCTTGGCGTTTGATTCATGTGTCAAGAAGTGTTGAAATAAAATTGTAGGCTACTTCATATACGGAATCAACACCCCCACCCCCTCTCATTTCTTTTTCTTTTTCTCCTCTTTCCCAGCTACTCCCTTAAATTTTCTATTTCCCAAAACACCCCATCGTCACGACCCCCTATTCTTTTTCCAGTCAAATCACACTCTGTTGTTAAACAATGGAACCACAAGTCACGTGACTATAGTATCGATATGTAGAAGTTTTAACGAGCAGTCTTTGTCTACGACCATATCACGTTGAAAACACCGGTTCTCGTCCGATCACCGAAGTTAAGCAACGTCGAGCCCGGTCAGTGCTTGGATGGGTGACCACCTGGGAATACCGGGAGTTATAGACTTTTTGTTTTGTTTTGTTTTTCTCATTTTTCATCTTAATTATTTCATCTTTTAACATAGGTATGATCACATCTTCAACATCACTGTGCAAACATATATATTTCTTCTCTATTTAAATCTTTCTTCTTGATATTGAGCGTAAAGAATGTGCAACGTCATTACATCGGTGTCGCGTCGTCCTGCCAATCGCCACTGTGACGTCACAATACCCTACTCCATAACGACCCTCTCTTACGTTTATTGTTAAGATCAAGTCTTGGCGTTTGATTTATGTGTCAAGAAGTGTTGAAATAAAATTGTAGGCTACTTCATACACGGAATCAACACCCCACCCCCTCTCATTTCTTTTTCATTTTCTCCTCTTTCCCAGCTACTCCCTGAAATTCCCTATTTCCCAAAACACCCCATAGTCACGACCCCCTATTGTTTTTCCAGTCAAATCACACTCTGTTGTTAAACAATGGAACCACAAGTCACGTCACTATAGTATCGATATGTAAAAGTTTTAACGAGCAATCTTTGTCTACGACCATATCACGTTGAAAACACCGGTTCTCGTCCGATCACCGAAGTTAAGCAACGTCGAGCCGGTCAGTACTTGGATGGATGACCGCCTGGGAATACCGGGTGTTGTAGAATTTTTGTTTTGTTTTGTTTTTTTTTTTTTTCATTTTTCATCTTAATTATTTCATCTTTTAACATAGGTATGATAACATCTTCAACATCAATTTGCAAACATGTATATTTCTTCACTCTTTAAATCTTTTTTCTTTATTTTGAGCAAAAAGAATGTGCAAAGTCATTACATCGGTGTCGCTTCGTCCTGACAATCGCCACAGTGACGTCACAATATGCTAATCCATAACGACCCTCTCTTACGTTTATTGTTAAGATCAAGTCATGGCGTTTGATTCATGTGTCATGAAGTGCTGAAATAAAAAAAGTAGGCTAGTTCATACACGTAATCAACATCCCACCCCCTCTTCTTTCTCTTTCATCTTCTCTTTCCCAGCAACTCCCTTAAATTCTATATTTCCCAAAACACCCCATCGTCACGACCACCGATTCTTTTTCCAGTCAAATCACACTCTGTTGTTAAAGACTGGAACCACAAGTCACGTGACTATATTATCGATATGTAGAAGTTTTAACGAGCAGTTTTTGTCTACGACCATATCACGTAGAAAGCACCGGTTCTCGTCCGATCACCGAAGTTAAACAATGTCGACCCCGGTCAGTACTTGGATGGGTGACCGCCTGGGAATACCGGGTGTTGTAGACTTTTTCGGGTTTTTTTTTTCATTTTTCATCTTAATTATGTATTCTTTTATCATAGGTATGTTTATATCTTCATCATTACTATGCAAACATGTATATTTCTTCTCTCTTTAAATCTTTCTTCTTGATATTGAGCGAAAAGAATGTGCAAAGTCATTACATCGGTGTCGCGTCGTCCTGCCAATCGCCACTGTGACGTCACATTACCCTAATCCATAACGACCCTCTCTTACGTTTATTGTTAAGATAAAGTTTTTGCTTTTGATTCTGATATCATGAAGTGCTGAAAGAAAAAAGATACGCTAATTGATACAGGTAATCAATGCCCCCACCGCCTCTCATTTCTCTTTCATTTTTTCCTCTTTCCCAGCTACTCCCTTATATTCCCTTTTTCCCAAAACACCCCATCGTCACGACCCCCTATTCTTTTCCCAGTCAAATCACACTCTGTTGTTAAACACTGGAACCACAAGTCACGTGACTATATTATCGATATGTAGAAGTTTTAATGAGCAGTTTTTGTCTACGACCATATCACGTTGAAAACACCGGTTCTCGTCCGATCACCGAAGTTAAGCAACGTCGAGCCCGATCAGTACTTGGATGAGTGACCGCCTGGGAATACCTGGTGTTGTAGAATTTTTGTTTTGTTTTTGGTTTTTTTTTTTTTTTTTTTTGTTGTTTCATTTTTCATCTTAATTATTTAATCTTTTAACATAGGTATGATCACATCTTCAACATCACCACTGTGCAAACATGTATATTTCTTCTCTCTTTACATCTTTCTTCTTGATATTGAGCGAAAAGAATGTGCAAATTCATTACATCGGTGTCGCGTCGTCCTGCCAATCGCCACTGTGACGTCACAATACCCTAATCCATAACGATCCTCTCTTTCGTTTATTGTTAAGATCAAGTCTTGGCGTTTGATTCATGTGTCTAGAAGTGTTGAAATAAAAAAGTAGGCTACTTCATACACGGAATCAACACCCCACCCCCTCTCATTTCTCTTTCATTTTTTCCTCTTTCCCAGCTACTCCCTTAAATTCCCTTTTTCCCAAAACACCCCATCGTCACGACCCCCTATTCTTTTCCCAGTCAAATCACACTCTGTTGTTAAACACTGGAACCACAAGTCACGTGACTATATTATCGATATGTAGAAGTTTTAATGCGCAGTTTTTGTCTACGACCATATCACGTTGAAAACACCGGTTCTCGTCCGATCACCGAAGTTAAGCAACGTCGAGCCCGGTCAGTACTTGGATGAGTGACCGCCTGGGAATACATGGTGTTGTAGAGTTTTTGTTTTGTCTTTGTTTTTGTTTTTTTTTTCTTTTTTCATTTTTCATCTTAATTATTTACTCTTTTAACATAGGTATGATCACATCTTCAACATCTCCACTGTGCAAACATGTATATTTCTTCTCTCTTTAAATCTTTCTTCTTGATATTGAGCGAAAAGTATGTGCAAATTCATTACATCGGTGTCGCGT
>CM068590.1:17282273-17407273 GCA_035048485.1 Pteria penguin
TTTTTTTTTGTTTTTTTTTGTTTTTTCATTTTTCATCTTAAGTGTTTACTCTTTTAACATAGGTATGATCACATCTTCAACATCACCACTGTGCAAACATGTATATTTCTTCTCTCTTTAAATCTTTCTTCTTGATATTGAGCGAAAAGAATGTGCAAATTCATTACATCGGTGTCGCGTCGTCCTGCCAAACGCCACTGTTACGTCACAATACGCTAATCCATAACGACCCTCTCTTACGTTTATTGTTAAGATCAAGTCTTGGCGTTTGATTCATGTGTCAAGAAGTGTTGAAATAAAAAAGTAGGCTACTTCATACACGGAATCAACACCCCACCCCCTCTCATTTCTCTTTCATTTTTTCTTCTTTCCCAGCTACTCCCTTAAATTCCCTTTTTCCCAAAACACCCCATCGTCACGACCCCCTATTCTTTTCCCGGTCAAATCACACTCTGTTGTTAAACACTGGAACCACAAGTCACGTGACTATATTATCGATATGTAGAAGTTTTAACGAGCAGTCTTTGTCTACGACCATATCTCGTCCGATCACCGAAGTTAAGCAACGTCCCGCCTGGGAATACCGGGTGTTGTAGACTTTTTGTTTTCTTTTTTTTTCATTTATCATCTTAATTATTTATTCTTTTAACATAGGTATGATCACATCTTCAACATCACTGTGCAAACATGTACATTTCTTTTCTCTTTAAATCTTTCTTCTTGATATTGACCGAAAAGAATGTGCAAAGTCACTACATCGGTGTCGCGTCGTCCTGCCAATCGCCACTGTGACGTCACATTACCCTAATCCATAACGACCCTCTCTTACGTTTATTGTTAAGATCAAGTCTTGGCGTTTGATTCATGTCTCATGAAGTGCTGAAAAAAAATGTAGGCTAATTCATACACGTAATCAACACCCCCCCCCACCCTCTCTCTCATTTCTCTTTCATTTTCTCTTCTTTCCCAGCTACTCCCTTAAATTCCCATTTTCCCAAATCACACCATCGTCTCGACCCCTATTCTTTTTCCAGTCAAATCACACTCTGTTGTTAAACACTGGAACCACAAGTCACGTGACTATATTATCGATATATAGAAGTTTTAACTAGCAGTTTTTGTCTACGACCATATCATGTTGAAACCACCGGTTCTCGTCCGATCACCGAAGTTAAGCAACGTCAAGCTCGGTCAGTACTTGGATGGGTGACCGCCTGGGAATACCGGGTGTTGTAGACTTTTTTTCATTTTTCATCTTAACTATTTATTTTTTTAACATAGGAATGATCACATCTTCAACATCACTGTGCAAACATGTATATTTCTTCTCTATTTAAATCTTTCTTCTTGATATTGAGCGAAAAGAATGTGCAAAGTCCTTACGTACATCGGTTTCGCGTCGTCCTGCCAAACGCCGCTGTGACGTCACAATACGCTAATCCATTACGACCCTCTCTTACATTTATTGTTAAAATCAAGACTTGGCTTCTGATTCATGTGTCATGAAGTGCTGAAATAAAAACGTAGGATAATCAATACACGCAACCAACAACCCCACTCCCTCTCATTCCTCTTTCATTTTCTTCTCTTTCCCAGCTACTCCCTTAAATTCATTTTTTCCCAAAACACCCTGTCGGCACGACCCCCTATTATTTTTCCAGTCAGATCACACTCTGTTGTTAAACACTGGAACCACAAGTCACGTGACTATATTATCGACATGTAGAAGTTTTAACGAGCAGTCTTTGTCTACGACCATATCACGTTGAAAACACTGGTTCTCGTCCAATCGCCGAAATTAAGCAACGTTGAGCCCGGTCAGTACTTGGATGGGTTCCCGCCTGGGAATACCGTGTGTTGTAGACATATTTTTCATTTTTCATCTTAAGTCTTTAGAGATGATCACGTCTTCAACATCACTATGCAAAAATGTATATTTCTTCTCTCTTTAAATCTTTCTTATTGATATTGAGCGAAAAGAATGTGCAAAGTCATTACATCGGTTTCGCATCGTCCTGCCAATCGCCACTGTGACGTCACATTACCCTAATCCATAACGACCCTCTCTTACGTTTATTGTTAAGATCAAGTCTTGGCTTTTGATTCATGTGTTACGAGGTGCTGAAATAAAAAAGTAGGCTAATTCATACACGTAATCAACACCCCTACCCCCTCTCATTTCTCTTTCATTTTTTCCTCTTTACCAGCTACTCCCTTAAATTCCCTTTTTCCCAAACCCCATCGTCACGACCCCATTTTCCTTTTTCCAGTCAAATCACACTCTGTTGTTAAATACTAGAACCACAAGCCAGGTGACTATATTATCGATATGTAGAATTTTTAACGAGTAGTCTTTGTCTAAGACCATATCACGTTTAAAACACTGGTTCTCGTCCGATCACCAAAGTGAAGCAACGTCGAGCCCATAGTAGTCCCTCTCTCCCTACACCACATTAGCCAATCACGACTCTCGTTAATTACTGTTCTTTGACCTATACAGGCATTTAACTACTTTATCAAACTAGGAAATCCCATATCAAACAAAATTGTGTTGATTTTTTAATACAATAACACAAATTTCATGAAAATCCATGCAGTATTTCATAAGCAATGATACTTTAAAGATGCCTACCCCCATCTGGAGTGTACTGAAAATGGTCACAAATTTGGATTAGGAGTCATGTCTGAGGGGCCATTATTGATTATGACATTTACCTTGTTTAGCCTTTCAGGTTTTTCCATTATACATTGAATAAACATGTTCAAATCAAATTTTAATCCATTCGTGCGTTATATTGATTTTTGAATAATACTTTTGAAAGCTAAATATCCCATTTTCTGTACAAAAATATAGACATTCCATTATGTTATTGTTCCACGTGGAACGTTGGAAGTAAATGATGTTATACACATTTCGGCTGAATTCGGTGTGTTTTTGACTTGTACGGGGAAGATCATATGATAATTTTCATTGAAAATAAAGAGAAATTTACGTCGAATTCCGTACTTTTACCAAGGACTTATAAACTAAATCTTGTTTATAAGTCCTTGCTTTTACCAATTCAAGTTACAGAGTCCATAATGTAAAAAGTGCACAAAATAAAAAAAAATGGCCAGCGGTATAGTTCTGTAAATGCTGTTTCAAATGTCTTGAATATCCAATACAATGGAAACAAATAAGTCATCCATGCAATAAACACAATACTGATTTGTTAAATTTTGCAAATTTAAACCACCACCCTCTTTTCCTAGAAATTTCAATATTGAAAATTTTAGGCACATTGAATCAAAATTTTGAGTAATTTTGATATGTTTTTAGGTTAAATGGACTGCATGAACAAGACAATGAGGTCAAACTGCATTTTTGAGAAATTTAGTATTTAACTACTTTATCAAACTAGGAAAGCCCCTATCATACGAAAGTGTGTTGATTTCTGAATAAATTTCATGAAAATCCATGCAGTATTTCATAAGCAAAGATGCCAACCCCCATCTGGAGAGTACTGAAAATGGGCACAAATTTTGATTAGGAGTCATGTCTGAGGGGCATGTAAATTGATAACACATTATGACTTTTACCTCGTTTCGCCATTATACATTGAATAACCATGTTCAAATCAAATTTTCATCCATTTGTGAGTTATAATGATTTTTGAATAATACTTTTGAAAGCTGAATATACCATTTTCTGAACAAAAATACAGACATTCCATAATGTTATTGGTCCACGTGGAACTTTGGGAGTAAAGGATGTTATACACATTTCGGCTTAATTCGGTGTGTTTTTACTTGTACTGCAAAGATCATATGATAATTTTAATTGAAAATAAAAAATAATTACGTCGAATTGCGTACTTTTACTAATTCAAGTTTCACAGTCCACAATGTAAAAAGTGCACAAAATAAAAAAAAAAGTTGGGGTAAAGTTCTGTAAATACTGTTTCAAATGTCTTGAATATCCAATACAATGACAATAAAACAGTCGTCCATGCAATAATACACAAAATTGATTTGTTAAAATGTTTGCAAATTTCTAGAAATTTCAATATTAAAAATTTTAGGCACATTGAATCAAAATTTTGGATAATTTTGACATTTTTTTAAGTTAAATGGACTGCATGAACAAGAAAATGAGGTCAAACTGCATTTTGAGACATTTAGTATTTGGCCTATAGGCCTTTCAGTTTTTTTCATTATACATTGAATAAACATGTTCAAATCAAATTTTAATCCATTTGTGAGTTATATTGATTTTTGAATAATACTTATGAAAGCTAAACCCGTACAGAATTTGCTAACATAATCACATTTGATTCACATACGATTCTCATGTGATTCACACTTAAACGGTGTAGTAATTGTATTTTTCACATTTGAACTCATGAGATCACATGTGAAGAGAAATCAAAAAACCGATTTAATACTTTCACACATAATACTCATGTTTGAAAACGTGAGAGCGGAGAAATTTATTTCCTCTCGTGGTACTTAGAAACATTCCTTGTCAACTTTTAGATAAAATTTTCCAAGTCCAAGATTCACACATAATTCTCATGTACGAATTTTGGACTTTGTTTATTTAATAGAAATGATCGTAACCTTTTCATGTCTGTGTTTCTTTATCATGATGGATGTTGATCATAACAAAATAATTTATGCAATGTTAAATGTAGAATTCAGTTTATATAATGAATACACCAAAGTTCACATATCGGACTTTAACTGAGATTTGTCTGTCTTCATTTACTTTATACAAAAATAAAAGTGCGTTAGATTTTCCTAATTTATTTTTCATTAGCTTACCTTGAGCCTTTGTTAAACATATTCCATCTCAACGGTGTTCGGTGGACCACAAACGTAAACAAGGCCTCTGTTCATCTACATATACACGCAAAGTTTATTAATCATGTTTACACTGATTGCGGTTTTTGGTCCTGTAAATTCGGGGAATGAAATATGCCCATATAAATATAGAAAATATATACCTTTTAATTATGCTGCATTTGAATAACACCGGTTACTTCGTCTGTTGGAAAATCAATCTCCATCTGCAGTCTTTTAAAGATGAAATTTTTTTCCAAGAGGGGCACTGCCTAGTAAGTCCGCAATAGCCGAGT
The DNA here is from genome assembly GCA_035048485.1 of Pteria penguin. Lineage (NCBI taxonomy): Eukaryota > Metazoa > Mollusca > Bivalvia > Pterioida > Pteriidae > Pteria > Pteria penguin. Next base: position 17,287,391 of record CM068590.1, read on the forward strand.
AATATTCTGCTGATTTTTTTTTTCAGTAGACAAATCTGTTAATTTACCTATTGCAAAAACATTTCCTCCAATGGCATGGGTCTTTTTAATGGGTTCCTTTTCATGTTTTTAATAAGCTGAGACGCTTTTGTTCCTGAACGTATACAATGATTTTCTAAGTACGGCATCCCATGAATGATCGATATGGAATCAATTAACTGAGCATGTAGTGATTGAGTTCCTTTAATCAATTTCATTAAAAAGACATTAGCATTTTCAAAAGGAAAGCATGAACAGCAACATATTGGTCCCAACTAACGGACATTCTCCGAAAGATGCAGTAGCAAATGAAAGTTAGTGTGATATATCTCTTTTCGTACAGCTGTGCAAAGGACATATGAAAATGTTCCAGTAGATTTTCCGCAAATGAAAGTTAGTGTGATATATCTCTTTTCGTACAGCTGTGCAAAGGACATATGAAAATGTTCCAGTAGATTTTCTGCTTTTATCAACTCTTCCGGTGTAACTGATTCCTGGAGCAGTAGATAAATAGTTTCACTTAATAATAAGAAATGGCTATAATACGAGGCATCTAAGATATCTGCTAAGATCACTGGTCCGTAATAAAATAGAAAGGATTTAAATTCTGATGCCTTCCAATATTTCAGGTCTGAAACTAGTCATGGAGCTCTCGTTATAAACAAGGGAGGTCTTAAATTCGATAGCCATTTATTAATTTCGTCAAGTTTATTGTATACCGAAAACGGCTTATTAGCGTTTTCATTTGCAAACCACAGATAAATTAGCCGTTTCATAACTCCCAGGAGAACGCCATGCACATAATCGATGCAATCGCTTTTCACAAAATCATAGGATGTAAGTTGTGTGAACCAACATGGCCCATTTTGGTTTCACTTCGTTTACAGCTTTTTCTGCATGTTTTAATGATTCTTCATGTTTCCACTGTGGTGAAACTGGTCCATCCATTTGAAAGGAAATGTATGTGCTACTACTTTTCCAGCGGTCGCTGTCTCTCCAGGTTGCTTACAAAACGGACAACTATACTTTCCATTAAACTGAACAATATTGTGCACTGTGCACTTTGCAGGAAGATCGCAGTTCCGGATATCAAAAATCCCCGCAATCTTAAATTATCCTGTCTATCATTTAAACGTATGTTTATCCCTTCTTATAGTTGTCTGAGCTGTTCTATGTACGGACTTAAAAATGTGAGCGTTTCCGGTTTCGTAGGGCCAATCCAAAGTCCAACAAGAAGCAGATTTTCGGACTTGCTTCTTACTTTGTACGGAAGTTCATTTATACACAGAAATAAGGGCCACACTGAGGTTTTGGAACTCTTGCATAATGGAACGCCGTCAGTGTTCCGTGTAAATGTAATATCCTCATGTTTCTTTCTTCGACATTCTTTGTAAAATGAACCATCATACATATCTTCGATGTTGTCGTTTGTTTTCAGAATCTCTCTTTCATAGACATTTCGAAAAACGTTTCTAAAATCTTCCTCCAAAAAGCTTTAGCAGTTGTTTTACTTCTACAAAGAAGCTTTTGCCACTTTACAAATGAATTTTAGTTGCATTTTGTATTTGGACATAATCCACAGTCGACGTCAATCGGAATCAAACAATTACTGCAGAAGTAATGTTTCACGGGTTCAGTTTTTAATTCCTGAAACCATTTCTTTAAAACAAGTCTTGTTGTTGGTGGTAAGTTGCTTTCTTTGCAGTGTAATTGTATTAATTCCAACATATCGGAGAAAGCTTCAATGGTGAGATTATGGCTCAGAAAAAAGGTCATAATCAGTAAGACACCTGCACCTAACGTTAATTGTGATCCTTCGTAGATGGGTAACTGCTTTGCATCTTCGTTAGAGAAGTACTGTGGCAGATCCAAGTATGGTTCTTCGTCCGACTCGCATTCTGTGTCGTCATTGTCACTCGATGACATACCGGTATCAGTATCATTGGAATTCAAACTTTCGGTATCGGAGTAATTGTCGGGTATTAAATAGTCTATTGACGATGTAGAACATGAAGGTATTTGTTCTTCGTCCATCTTCTCTTCTCCCTGCGATGCGATTGCCTCCACATTCTTTAATTCGTAATGTAAAGAAATGGGGGCATTTTCCAATGGTTCTCGGTTTGTTAAGTATGTTTTATATCTCACTCCAGATTTCCTTAATCGTTTTCTGTCATGTCCATACGGACCTGGGTTGGTTTCGGTTCCGGATATCACTAATAAATAGTAGATAACTTGTTTTGGTGCAACAGTCGCACAGGCAAGCAGTATAGAAAATGATCCCCTTGCCGTTTTCATTTTTCTTTGCTTTAATTTTGCATCGTCTGTCAAATGCTTTCAATTTCATAGATAAATCCCTGATTTCTAAATATCCGTCAAATGATAAGCATTCCATCATTATGCAGGCCCGGGCTGGTGTAGGAAATGCCATATTGTGAAGTTCTTTTGAACAGGGCAGTGTAATTTGTGGACTTAGAATAAATAAAAACGTGGTGCCAGAAGCTGCAATATTTGATAAAATCCAAATATAAAGTGAATAACAAACGCAAGTAAATTGTTGTTGCTGGGGTTTTTCTTTCTTGTATTATTATTATTATTATTATTATTATTATTATTATTATTATTATTATTATTATTATTATTATTAATATCATTATTATTTCATAATAAATCGAAAATCATAGGCTGGAGACCCCCTCCCTTTTTTCGAAAAAAATGTTTGCGTCTTCACATTGAAATAACAATACAATATTAATTACATGCTTATAAATATGAAACATCTCATAAAATAACCCCCTTTCAATTTCCACTCTAGCACTCACCGTTTGTGACAGTATAAACATATCTATTAGATGCATCCTTTACTTTGTTGCCTGAATTTAACATGCAAGTCAAATTGGACAGGTAAAACGAAGCTGTAAATAATACCACAGTCATAAGTATCTTCTCGGACATGATTACTGACCACGTTGTAGACAACCCGTTGTGAGATTCCGAGATTTAACGAAATGAAAATAACATGTATTTTTCATGCTTTTTTGCATCTTGCCTCATCATGTATCTCAAATTCACTGCCTTATTTTTCATTTATTAATTATCAATGTGATGAAGATAATCATGATCATATCAGTAGGTACCGGAAATTTTCTTATCAGTACGTGGTTGGTAGTCACGTGACCAACGCGCGCTCGCCGCAACGTCAGTATCCAATTTTTGAAAATAGCCAGTAACTGAAAACTAATAAGCAAGATACTCATAATTGTTTTTAAATCTGAGGATTAAAAAATGTTTGTTGTTGTGTACTTTAAATCCGACAAACATTTGGAATGTGTTAATGCAAAGAAGGTGAAGAAAAATGTGGCAACGACAGAATTCTCTGTAAATCAAGCGGTCAAAGTGCCTTACAAGACAAGAATAATAAATGACGCCAGTAGAGAACGAGATGTCAATGTGGACTACGATGGAATAATTGTATACTTCAGTAAGGGTAAGTATAATTTAAATTTTCCTTAATTTCAAGTACGTGTATATACAAACTCTGAAATACAAAAAATGAAATACTGAATGGTATATTATGCATTATATCTGATGTACCTAATTGATACCCGGCATATGTTTCTTACAACCCTTTTTATTTTGAAAAAGAAAGAGAAGAAGTCTGCTTTTGCCGCCTGTAAATCGTTGGATGACGTTGTCTGAATCAATACCCATATCTTTGTGGGCATGTAGTAAAGCGAGGCCCGAAAAGCGCTCATTTGTCATTAATGCTCTTTCTAAGTATGTTTTAATCTGCTTCTGACAATGTCGGGGTAGGATGTCCTTGAGTTTCTAATTTGTTTTAAACTGTCGCTGTAACGTTCAGATAGATCGTTATTACGTTTGCTTCGTAGGAAAGATTTACTTCTTAATTTCAAGCTGGATAAGTATTTAGTATTACGTCCAATTATAACAGTACTAGAAATCCGGAAAGGAAAACGACCACCTACCCCTCTCTCTCTCTCTCTTTCTCTCTCATGAGACGCTATACATTTTTGACAAAATTATGTGTACGCACGTGCGTATTTGGTTTAATGGTAGCTACGCTACTGATCAATACACGCAATCAACACAACACTCCCCTCTCATTTCTCTTTCATTTTCTCTTCTTTCCCAGCTACTCCCTTCCATTCCCTTTTTCCCAAAACACTCCATCGTCACGACCCCCATTTTCTTTTTTCAGTCAAATCACCCTCTGTTGTTTAATACTGGAACCAAAAGTCACGTGACTATGATATCGATATGCAGAAGTTTTATCGAGCAGTCATTGTCTACGACCATATCACGTTGAAAACACCGATTCTCGTCCGATCACCGAAGTTAAGCAACGTCGAGCCCGAACAGTACTTGGATGGGTAACCGCCTGGGAATACCGGGTGTTGTAGACATTTTTTTTAATTTTTCATCTTAATTATTTATTCTTTTAACATAGGCATAATCACATCTTCAACATCACTGTGCAAACATGTGTATTTCTTCTCTTTTTAATCGTTCTTATTGATATTGAGCGAAAACAATGTGTAAAGGCATTACACCGGTGTCGCGTCGTCCTGCCAATCGCCACTGTGACGTCACAATACGCTCAACCGAGCAGTCTTTGTCTTCGACCATATAAAATATGACTCAATAATTAAAAGACAAAAGTCCAACATTGTTATGGCCCTTGGATTTAGAAAATTAATGCAAATACATGTACTTAGTTTCCCACAATTTTTTTGCAGATTTTCAGATCCCAGATTATCATTTGATATTTAGTAAAAATGTTTTACCATAGCAAGTAACAGATCAGTTTTGAATTTTGTTCCTGTTTACACAAATGTTTTTATCAATTGTAGTATGACTCACTTATGCATAATATATATTCCAAGAAATGTATTTACAGTAGCAGCCCCTTATAAATGGCCATGGGTGCACTATAGAATTTGTTGGGGACGGTAGGGGACATGTATTGCATTAGCAATACTTTTAGAATGTTTGATGCTAATATTATTATTATTACCTGATTTTATTTTTAAGCGAGTTGATCATATGCCATTGCAGATGAGTATATTTCCTCTTACACATGTCTACAGGTGGTGATCAGGTACCTTGCTATCCTCATTTTTGAAGTTTTATATGTCATGGTGCCAAATTGCGAATGTTATGCTTACATGTATTTTTAAGAAAAGATGATCAGAAAATAGTCGATAATTATCCGTCCGATTGCATTATTATCTATAGTAATTACAGTGTTCGATAAATGTGTTTTAAATCTTTCTCACAGAAAACCAGCTACATTTCCCACATCAATCTGGTTTTCGCAATAAACCGCTTATTATATCTTTCAAACAAATTTTCGCACGCTATGGGATTGGGTTGTGAAATAAGGGTGGTATTTTTATCTAAGAAAATCTTTGTTAAAATTTGTCATCAGGGTCTTTTACCAAAATAAAACATGGGTATCGAGGGAAATATACTTCTTTGGGAAATTAAAGAGATTCGTGACTGGCTGATCTGTAGGGAGAGAGGGGCTATTATTTTAATGTATCAGTTGCTCTGACTGGGTGAAATTATTTGATCAATCTGTAAATAAAGATTGAATCTGCTGTAAGATCAATTTTATTTTTTATCTCATTTCGCTAATGTAAAGATTTTATGACCTAAAAATGGGTTGTTGTTTACATTTGAATTTTGGCAAATTTTGGGGGTGACCTCCTTCTAGCAGGATTTTTTCGAAATTAAGGTGGAAAAATTATGGTAAACTGTTAAAATTCTGATAGAAGAGGACCTGACAAACATTTTGATATACGGATTATTATGATATATAACTAAGATGTAGAAAGTTGTGTAAATCTTGCTGGAAGTTTGGTAATTTAACCTGATAAGGACCCTATGGGAAATTACTGTTCATTGACGCGGTTATCTTTCGAAACGGAAACAAAAAAAAATAAATAAATAAATAAATAAAATGGTATGAAATGGTATAGAATCCACATTATTAGATTTTCGGGTAGGGGTTCGATCCTCAAGGGGTTTTTTGGGGGGTTGTTTTTTTTTTTTTTTCATTAATGACATTATATTGATTGATTGATTTTTGTTTTACGTCACACCACGAATATTTCACGTATATGATGACGGCATCTGCCTGATGCGGGGCATACAAATTTTGACCTTTGCAACGGACCCACCCGAAGCAGTGAGGGATCTTTAATGTGCCATGCATACCACGACCCGGGGCCTCGGTTTTTACTGTCTCATCCGAAAGACATGACACTGGCATGACCAGAGCGGGACTCGAACCCCAGCCTCCCGATCAGTAGTCCGATGCGATACCACTAGGCCACGCCGGGTTAATGGCATTGTAAGTGAGATAGGTAGTACAATTAAGTTATCTGCAGACGACACTTTTCTATATGTAATCGTACAAAATTCAAATGTAACGGTAATTGTAACGTGGTCGTTCGTACACCTCACAATGCTGCCACACAATACACAGAATTTGCTAATTAATTGGTAGCGTAATTAAAATCGTCCCAGACGATCACCAATATCGAATTGCCCCAGGCAATCAATCACATTTCGTTGTTTGAAAAAGAGTCGGTAAAAAGTTTAACGGTTTATTACATTTCTCTATACTCAAGTACTAGTATACACAAACACATAAGATAATCACATGAAATAGTTAACACAACATAATGATCCGCACAGTCACAAATTAAACAACATTCTGAGCTTGGGCTAGGGATTCCGCCCCTCTATATATAGATAAATGCGGCTGCCCCCAAAGGGCGGCCAGGTACAAACAAACCCGTGCTAAAAATAGAAACAGCTATTGCCTCCCCTTACGGGCGGCCTAGTAAAACAAGTAATATGAGCTATGATACATGACTAAATATACATGAAATATAACTTTTACATTTAACTAGAGAGTATTAATATAGAATTATGCTACAACTCCCCCCAACTTAATTTTTGACCCCTGGCAAAAATGTTGCAATGAAAACTGATACAAATTACAATGTATAACAATTTAAATACATGTCAATAGTGACTTAAATGTAAACTACAATGAAAAGCAATAAGTACATGTTAATATAAACCATAAATGAGTCAATATGTGTACATAAAGTAGTCCTGTAGCAATATACTACTTAATCAGAGTCTATTTCCACAATTTTCACATTTCTGTTATAAAAATGTTGCGGAACTTCATTGAGAATGTCCATAGCTATTTCCTCGTAACTTTCTACATCCAGGTTAATGTCCTTAGAATGCACAATGTGGGTGTCCCGCGTTATCTCTCTGTACCCACTCGGATATATCCTTGTTGTTTTCTGTAGACCCAGTGTTATCATTGAATTTTGAATCTTCGGTTCTCGGTCTCGGTCTTCGCTAGATTGATCGGACTCTGAATCACTGTATTTGACCTCTGCATCCTCCGACTCCTCGCTTATATTTACCATATGGACTTTACGCTTATAAGGTATCCTCGTATGAACAAAGTCGTTGTCCCTCTCTGTCGTTTCTGAATCACTAGCGTCAATTTCGCAAACTAATTTTCGGATATCGTTGTTTGCGTCAGCACATACGACGCGAATGTCTTCGGTTATCTCGTGGTCTCCAAATAACTCGTCAATATACCTTTCGATGTTATCTCCAGAGTCTCTTACTAATTCATCCAACACATCAGAGTCCAGAGAAGGTACAGAGATCACGTCACTTTCTTTGTCGTCTCGTTTGATTATATCTTCCAACTCGTGCTCATCTGACGATATATCCTCATACACATTCTCGTCATCCGAAATGCCACTGTACTGGTCACTCATCACTGTCACGTACACAGGCTTCTTAGACTCTTTAAATTGTTCATGGGTCATGGTTGCCCCTTCACACTTCGTGACTTTGACAGTCACGCTATCAGCAGATAGTTTATGTTTTTGAAGCAAATGTCGCTTCAAGTGATACTTTCTGACGAAAGGTCTTTGGCAAAAACTACACTTGTACGTCTGCAATGATTCCGAATGAATTTCTTTAGTATGCTGGTATAGGGCTTTGAGTCTCTTGAATGTTTTACCACAAAGTTCGCACAACGCCATCAAATTTGTTAAGGTCAGTCTCTGAATCTCTCAGGCTTCTTAAGTACCCGTCCGTACCTGGTCCGTTTAGTCCTGGTCGCTGATTGGCTGATCTCAATCGGTGGGCGGTCCTTCGATGCGTCATTCTTGTGAATTCTAGGAATGCGACTGACGCCTAGACTTCGGCTCCCTTGCACTGCGGTACCCGTTTGATCATCCGTGGGTATTTGACCATTGTCTGGACTTTGTCTCTTTTTCGATTCTATCGTTGATTTTGATCCCCTGAATGGTTTTAAATTGTCCGAATGCACTATTACAGATTTTGATCTTTTCGAAACTTGTATCTTGTATAACACTTCACTCAATCTTTGCATCACTATCCAAGGTCCAGTCCACTTTCTAGATAACTTTCCTTTAGTGCCAATGATGACTTTAGGTTGACTTCGGCGCACTAAATCCCCAATATCATAGTTAACACTACGGACATTCCGATCATAATAGCGTTTTTGACGTAATGAGAGTTTGTGTGTTACGTTTCGCACATTATCATACATTTCACATAGAGATCGCTCTAATTTGCGGACATAATCGGCTTGGTTGTTGGGAATCGAACTCCGGTTAAAATTCACTTTTTCAGTCATAAGATCAACAGGTAACTTCATTTCTTCACCGAACACCATCCTATACGGTGTAATTCCCGTTGTTTCATGCACAGTACTGTTGTATGCAAACACTACACCATCTATGAATTTATCCCAGTCAGTTTGGTTCACAGAAATGTATTTTGATAACACATCCTTTATTGTCCGGTTCAGTCGCTCAACCATGCCGTCAGACTGGGGGTGATAAGCGGTTGTACGTGTTTTATTAATTTGCAATAATTTACACATTTCCTGGAAAACTTGACTTTCAAACTGGCTGCCTTGATCTGAATGTATTTCTTGCGGACAACCGTAACGCTTAATCCATCCTCTAAACATTGTTTCGGTCACCGTCTCTGCCTCAATATTTCTAAGCGGGAATATCTCGGTAAATTTTGTAAAATAATCCGCAATTACTAAAATGTACACAAATCCATTTTGGGAAACGGTCCGGCTATATCCACGGCAATTCTCTCAAATTTCACTCCACTAAGATGCGTCTTCATGTAAGCTCTCTTATTCCGAGACGGATGTTTTCGTTCTTCGCAAATGTCACATGATAATATATAATCATGAACATATATCCGTAAATAAGGCCAGTAATATTGACTCCTTGTAACTTTGTCCACCGTTCGTCTTACACCCATATGTCCGGCTGTATGTGCATCATGCATTTGCCACATCACTGCGTCACGCAATATTCTCGGCATACAAATCCTGAGTCGTTCACGGTCATTTTCTATCCATTTCATACACAATACACCTTTATCCACGGTAAGAAGTTCCCATCGAGAGTAAAGGAATTTGCTTTCAAAACCAAGTCCAGATACCGCTTCAAAAGAAGGTGGTTCACAGTCTGAATCCTCTTTCCAACATAAAAAATGGCGATATTTCCCGATCTTCTAGCTGACTTTTCCGGATATTTTCCCAACTTAATGAATCGCTTGGTTGCACTCTCGGTTTCGCGCGCGGTGGTCGGTTTGCGGCTCTCTTTGATGTCTTCGAAGGGGGGTTTGTGTCAGTAAGTGAATACACATTGGTCACGCGTTTCTCGTGGGTAAATAAAGTATCAATTGCGAACACATCGCTGTTCTGCTCTATTTCCTTTTTGTTAAATTCCATCCGCAAATCGTCAATATGTTGATATTTATTTTCACTACTTTCAAGTTCTATTGTATCACGTTTGCACTGTTTGCATTTCTCTCCTGATGAAAGCGTTCTTGATAGCGCGTCAGCATTTTGATGACGTTTTCCTTGTCTGTGCACTATTTTGAATACGAATGGTCCAAGCTGTTGTAACCATCTAGCAATTTGCCCATCTGGTTCTTTAAATTTATGTAACCATACAAGAGATGCGTGATCTGTCCTCAATGTAAATTCACGTCCAAGCAGGTAATGTTTAAAATATTTCACAAAATACACAACAGCTAACATTTCTTTACGCGTCACACAATAATTCTTCTCGGGACTAGTCAAAGTACGGCTTGCATAAGCAATCACTATTTCTTTTTCACCTTGTATTTGCGATAGCACAGCACCAATAGCATCATAGCTAGCATCAGTATCTAGAATAAACGATCCTCCCTTAACATCGGGGTATCCTAGTATCGGAGCAGAGACTAATTTGGATTTTAATAGAAGAAATGCCTCATCACAATCGGTAGTCCAATGCCATTTATTGTTTTTGCTGGTAAGTTCGTGCAAACATTTAGCTATTTTCGCAAAATCCTTTATGAAACGTCTGTAATACGACACAAGCCCTAGAAAACTACGTAGTTCTGTTACGTTCCGTGGCGTCTGCCATTCATCTACTACTTTGGTTTTGCTCGGATCTGTAGTTATTCCCTTTTCAGAAACCACATGTCCTAGGAAAATCACTTCTTTACGAAAGAAACTACACTTTTTAGCCTTTAGTTTCAAATTAGCACCTTGTAGTCGATCAAACACAAGATTGAGATTCCTTAAGTGTTCCTCAAAATCATGACTGTACACGATAATGTCATCCAAATATAGAACTGTCACATGCCACTGTAATCCACACAACGCCTGTTCTATCACTCTTTGAAATGTTGCAGGTGCATTACATAATCCGAATGGCATCACACGATATCGGTATAATCCGCTGCGATTTGTTCCGAATGCGGTCTTCTCTTTGTCACTTTCGCGCATCGGAATCTGATGATAAGCCATATTTAGATCCAAAGATGTAAACCATTTTGATCCGGCTAATGCGTCTAAATTTTCCGCGGTTCTACTAATCGGATACGCATCTTTGATTGTGTTGGCGTTCAACCGCCTGTAATCTACACATAATCTCCACGACTTGTCTTTCTTCTGCACTAAAAGAAGCGGAGATGACCATGGGCTATTCGATTCTTCAATAAGCCCCTGTTCTTTCAATCGCTCAATTTCGGCATCTAGTATTTCCCGTTTAAAGATCGGAACCCTTCGCACTGGTTCCTTAAATGGCGTCTCGTCACTGAGATCAATGTGATGTTCTCCTATATTCGCGCGTTCGGCTGACATTTCGGGATCCGCAAACACATTTTTACGACACAGTAAAAATTTCTTAAACTCTGCTGCTTGCTCCCTCGACAGGTTCTTACATCCTTCGCGATACATATCGCATAAAAATTCCGGAAGCTCATCAGAACCGCTTTCATTTTGTACATTACACACTTCACCTCTGTGTAAAGATTCACTAACATAATTCACTGATGCCAATAATGCAATCTCCGTGTTCTTCTTAACACAAATTTCCCGGTCGCTCGGATTAAACACACGCACATAAATGAAATTGTTTCTCGCATTCACCAGTATATGTGCAACTACTAGTCCATGGGAATGGACAAATCCTTTTATCGGCACTAATATCCCATCTCCTACATTAGTACCCGAAATCATTCTCGATTTCAACACAGCTTCGTGTCTCGGTGGAATAGCACTAGTTTCCACAGACACAACACGACCACTAAATCCTACGTCATTTCCCGTGTGCACACAATTAAAAGTAACACTGTTACTGAGATAATCCCATTGGCACTCATATTTCTCCAAGAAATCTTGTCCAAGCAAATTACATTTGACGCCTCCCACAAACACGCGAAAATACACATCCATATCTCCAAAAGTCAAAATCATCCTTGCAGTCCCTAAAACATTTAACTCACTTCCGTCTGCTGTCTCAAACTTCTTATGCACGCGCTCCAGTACAGGTCTGTTCTCTGGTAGGATGTTAAAATATAAATCCTCCGTAATGAAAGTATTCACTGCACCTGTGTCGATTCTCCACTCTAACGGTGTTCCTTCCACTAATCCATCAACTCTAAAAACAGGTTTTCCTTTCACTTTTGAACAACTTCCGGTCCCGACATGAGTCACTTCCGTTGCAGAGTTTGAATCCGAATGCAACACAATATCTGTTTGCGTTTCAGTACAAGAAACGCGACATTGCAAATCGTCTGTACTAGGCCTATTGCGTGTCATGACCAAAGCACGGCCTACTGCCTCGGTCGATTCTCGTTTAAATGTTGATTTCCGGTTCTTTTATTTCCGTTTTTGTCACTTCGATTAAATTTTCTTCTTGGGCAATTTCGGTATAAGTGTTCACTTGAGTTGCACTCATAACACGTTTTTCTCGGTATGTTGTTACGTCCAGTATTTCCAGTAGATAAATCCATTTCACGTCTATTCACAGAAAGTGGGGTTTTGTTCACTCCATACACAGGTGGTTTGTAGTCCTTCCTGTCTTTATTCTTTCGATTTTCTGTCAGTCTGATGCATTCCTCCTGCATAGCTGCGGTCACAGCGTCTTGCATTGTTTTCGGACGAGTTCTTTTCACTGCAAGCCTATAGTCCTCTATTTCACTGCAATTGTCCATAAACGTTTTCATACTGCTTTCCTGCACGTGCTCGCGATTCTCAGGATATGCACGGCGGTACAAGTCCTCTATGGCCTGGCCAAAATCGCGAAATGATTCCGTGTCTTTTTTCCGACGCAATTTGGCTTCTGCGATGTAACTTTCTTTCATCGACTTGTGACCAAATCTCGAATCAAGTGCGGTCGTGAGATTTCCCCAGTCACTACGCTCACTCACTGAAAGTCCGTATGCATATGATTCTGCCTGACCACGAAGTACAGTAAATAGCACCTTCCGCTTCCGGTCATTATCCCACTCATTTAATTCGGCGACATTTTCAAAATAACGTATGAACTCGGTCCAAATATCCGTACCATCACCACTAAATGTTCGCTTTACGGTTATTTGATGCGAACGCCCACTATAATGCGCCGGTCCTCGCGATGCAGAGTGCGCATGTCTAGACATACTGACGGGAGATTCCGGAGATGATAAAGCTGTTTCAGTCGGTTTTCGAGAAGGAGGTGACCCAGACAAAGTAACATTTTTCCTATTTCGATGTAGCGGAGTCTTTGATATACGCTTTGTTTGTACATTTCTCCTATTTTGGAATACGAGTTTAAACACTAAACTTGCTAGTATTGCACACAACACAGCTAATGATCCAGATATCATAAACTCCTTCGTAAAACACAACAACATGTGTACAGGAAAATATGTATATAATGTATATATTCCTACTCCCGCCATAAGAAAGATTGCGCTCCAAGTAAATACAAAACAGTACCACTGTGATTTATTTGTGGTTAGTTCCCCTGGTTCCTCGCCTGATGTTGTGTTGATATCTATGGGCTGCGGTACATCACAGTCTTCTTCCATATGAATCGCTGGATCAACGTCCACATCTTCAAACTCCTTTAATAAATTGCGCCTCGCCATTTTCGGTTGAGCGTCCCGTCTTGGAAACATCCCTGTCATTCTCGGGGTCTCAAACACACCTTGGTCCCCTGGACTTGCAGTAAATTCCATATCACGTGTATTCGCCCGCTCTATGATTCACAAAGAATACATTAACGGCACTCACTTTTCGCGTAATAACACTCACAAAATCTATCATGATATATGTCACATACTAGCACACGTAATACGCACTGTCACGTGCAAACTATACATTTATGATATGCCCACACAAAGGACACCAATATCGACGAACTATTAATCGACGAGTTATAACACCGTTCATATAGCTAGTAGTCTTTGGCTTCAGAAAACAAATATAACACTGTCCACAAATAAAATATTCCTTGAAAGTAACAGTACAACGTAACGTTGTAGGACCGTTGTTCCGGTATCTCACACGACGTCGTCTTACAGAATAAATAAAATCCATGTAGTGATTTCCGACTTTATCCGAAATAATTACCGAATCACAAGATACATTTATTTCCTGATTATCATGCGGCAGCTGCAGGCTGGGCATTTATAGAAGTATTCCATCGACACTGATGCATTGTTCACTGATTTCATGCTGAATGAATTCACAGATTTCTTGAATATATTGAAACAATTAGGACACTCTTTCATGTAATCCATGTCTACTATACAATCGAACATATACTCGCCATTATCTCCAAGTGAGAATTTGTTGACATACCGTTGATTTTCATTCGTTGAATTCATCACTGCATTGCTTGATACTTCACACGAAATATTAATATAAATCCAAAACTCCGGCGTAATCGAATTCGATCCCACCGCTGCCACCAGTTGTAACGTGGTCGTTCGTACACCTCACAATGCTGCCACACAATACACAGAATTTGCTAATTAATTGGTAGCTTAATTAACAATCGTCCCAGACGATCACCAATATCGAATTGCCCCAGGCAATCAATCACATTTCGTTGTTTGAAAAAGAGTCGGTAAAAAGTTTAACGGTTTATTACATTTCTCTATACTCAAGTACTAGTATACACAAACACATAAGATAATCACATGAAATAGTTAACACAACATAATGATCCGCACAGTCACAAATTAAACAACATTCTGAGCTTGGGCTAGGGATTCCGCCCCTCTATATATAGATAAATGCGGCTGCCCCCAAAGGGCGGCCAGGTACAAACAAACTCGTGCTAAAAATAGAAACAGCTATTGCCTCCCCTTACGGGCGGCCTAGTAAAACAAGTAATATGAGCTATGATACATGACTAAATATACATGAAATATAACTTTTACATTTAACTAGAGAGTATTAATATAGAATTATGCTACATAATAACCCTAAAATGAGAATCTTGAAAAGGTGAAAATTTGGTCTCGGACGATTGGTAAAATGCAACCTCCACCCCACCCCCTAACAGAAACTTTGCTAATAACTAGGACAAATAATCATTCAAAACTCACATCCAACTTTATACTTCGATAACGTAGCAATAAAAGTGGTGAATAATCATAAAAATTAGGTGTTATTATCAATAACTCTTGTCACTGGGGAGAGGAGGAATATTATAACTATCTAAAACAATTATCGATCCTATCATAGAAAATGGAGCTATGATATTTGACAACTGCCCCCAATAGTGTTCAGATATATTAAGAAAAAAGTCATCAATCTCAATCAAAAATCTCCCAGAAACTGCCAGAATGAGCTTCGTCGTCCGTTATCATCCGTTAGACGGCGCTTGAATTGTGTACTATGAGTAAGAAACGACGTTGAACGTTAGCAACCTTATGACGCCATGAGAACGTTTCATTGTTCTTTGCGTCATTTTGTGGGAATATGTTTTATTTCCTCCCTTAACATTAGGACTTTAGTGAATGGCGGTGAAGTCCATTGTTAAGAGCGCTACGAAATCTGTCAAAACAAAACTCACTTTTTAATGAATGTCGGTGGGAGACAGTGAAAACAAAAGAAATAATCACAAATGGCCTAGCTCCTAACTATCTCTGTGAAGTCCCCCATACGCATAATTAGCAACATTCATATAGCACTCGAAAATTGCAATTTTTAAATCTAGCTACTATGCAAAACCGTACTACTTACTACCATCATTCAAAGTTATCTTTCATCATCTGTCAGGGACAGGCTCGGTGTAGTGGTTAAGCGCTTCGCTTGTGATGTCGCGTTCGATTCCCGGGTTGCGCCACCATGTTTGTAAGAGGTTGGTAACCTCCTGCTTCCATGTCGCGATATAACTGAAATATTGTTGAAAGCGATGTAGAACACCAATCAACCAACCAACCAACCAACCCTCATCTCTCCGACTATGGAATGGACTCCCAAATCATGTAAGACAATTAAATACTATCTGCTCTTTCAAAACTGTACTTTCATCATGAAATGGTAATCCAGAAATCCCGAAGTATTACATGAACACCGGTTCGTGGTGTAGCCAAATACTGCACCCTCGACTACGAATGAGATGTAGTGGTCCAATCGGAACACTTCGACCTTTTGCAAGCAAATAATAAATGATTATTTACTTGCAAAAGGTCGAGGTGTTCCAATTGGTAGTGGTCTAGCGACATCTATAGATATCTTCGTAATATTGAATCCGTTCCATTTTGTACATACATGTATATGGTAAAATTGAATCTTCAGCTCTGCGACTTTCTGTTTAGAACGTAAAAACTACGAAGATATTCGAACAAGAATGTTATTTAAACTCCATTGAAATTTCAGTAACTGAACTACTTTACTCCTTTTCGGTTTTTGGTTGATTGATTGATAATTATTTTACGTCACTTTCACTGTGAAGTATATGGTTACGGCATCTGTCTGATGCATTGCATAGAAATTTCTACCTTTGCAACGGACCCTCCCGAAGCAGTGAGGCAATTTTGACGTGCCACTCCTACCTCGACACATTACCTCGGTTTTTACTGTCTCATCCGAAAGACAGAACATTCTCGGTCATTCTCTACCTAAAGTCATCGTTCCATACTCTCGCTTATATGGCTTTATCGCACGAAACTCTGGATAGAGAATGGACAACGGTGTGCCCTTGGTGGGAGCCGAACCTGAGCCTCCTGGTCACGAGCCGAACACCCCATTCATTGAGCCACACCGGCTTCTCCACTTCGGTGGGTTTTCTATTGCATAAACAGATCTTTACATGTGTTGAAAATTTTATGCTTCAGTCCAAAAGATTTATATAAGTAGTCCATAAGTAGTTCATAAGTAGTGTACGGATCCCCGATAATGCATTATAATGCATTTTGCACTGAGTTGGCCTAAACATACTGTAGTACGTTAAAGATGAACTGTTAGGAGTACTGAGTTGACCTAAACGTACTCTAGTACGTTAAAGGTGAACTCGTAGGAGTACTCTCAAGTGTCCTTGACCTTGGTTTGAAATGTATCGAATGTTGTTATTGTACTTCATAACCTTGAGTTTACTTTTCTAAAGAAATGGATAGCCATTAAAAGGGCCGTTGTTTTTTTCAGTGCTACCCCTTACAAACGTAAGGGGAAGTCGTGGATTAGTCCTCTCCTCCTCTCACTGCGCCTTGGTGTATTGTGGAGTAGTCTTTCTACCAAATGTCTCATCCGGCAGGATGGTATTCTTCTACTGCCGGGCGGTTCTTGTCTCTCTTCTTCTGGCTTCTGTAAGAGGTAGCACTGAAAAAACGACCCTTTCAAGGGCCATCAATTTCTTTAGAAAAGTAAACTCAAGGACACTTGAGAGTACTCATAAGAACTCGTCTTTAACGTACTAGAGTACGCGTAGGTCAACAGATCAAACAAATATAATTCAGCAGTATATATATATATATATAAACATAAATATGAACAAACACTTATAGAAAGTGTCATTGCCACATCAGGAATAAGGGTATAAAAACACTTAAGTCAAACCCTTCATGAGCTTTTTATGAGCTCCACACTGCAAAGGGAATAAGCGTGATATTAATGTAAAATACGAAAGTAACTGGTGTCACATGACTATGGCACTATCAGCAATGTACCACAGAGGACATTCACAGACCCCTGAAATTCTAAGGTGAGACAAAGTGCCCGGGAGGAGTGAGCGTCTCCTGTTCGGCTAGCCAAACTTGCCGTGAATGCCCTTACATACAGACTAAACTAATATAATTCAGCACTGTATATACATATGAATGCTAACAAACACTGTGTAGAAAGTGCCACTGCCTCAAATCATCAGGAAAAGGGGTATGATAGCACTTAAATCAAACCCTCCGCGGGAAATTTTTACGAGCCCCACACTGCAAACTCCCTTTTCTTTACTGGTGAATGCTAAAGTTTTTAATTATATTTCTTGACACATACAATGTAAATAAAGTCAGTTCAGTTTATAACATGAAAATTTTACGTCTGTCTGTCTGACCATCCGTCATTTAAACAACTTTAATATCGGCAATAACTATTGCACAAGGTAAGGCTTTCATATCTGGCAAGTGTCTACCCTGTTACAAGAATTTCCCGTTGGTACCAAATGCTAAATCATGGGACATTGACCGTAACCTTTGACCTACATTTTAAAAACTTAACGGCACACATCCTGGCTTCGTCAATTTTTTTTAACTTATTGCTGTAAGCTGGGATTAAAATTGCGATTTTAACAAAGTTCGACTCGAGATTTTGCTGAAAAAGTTTAGTCGAACACAGAGAAGTTAATTACATGTAGGTCAGACCCATGGCAACGGTGTAAAATAACCACTCGCCGCTTTCCCTTTTAAAAACCGGCCTCTAGAGATGCACAATAAACGAAAGTAAATAACTCACTATAGTCGATATGTCAAGTTATCCCTCCTATCGCCTCACATCCTATCCGATTGTTTTCCATCATCGGTGACCCCAACCCAACTCACCAACTACAACTATGGGACTGGATTCAGGTACTGCAACTACTGTCTTTACAATATAAAGATTAGTATCTGATGAAGCATGACCAATCTTACAGCCTTTGCTCTCCAGATCATTTCCTAACATAGCGACAAACCTCTGCTTGTTCCATGGATAGCTGAGAAACGTATCCTTTCCATCTGCATGGTGTTGCCTTGTTGAAATGCACAACATGGTCTCGTCAGTTCTGCGTAGAGGTGCGGTGTCCTTGATTGTTGGTCCTGTTGCATACCCATCAAACATTATAGCACAAAGCCCAAACTTCCGTAAGACGTTGATCGAGTGCAAATCACAAATGTGAACAAATGTCAGACCGATGGACCATCTTATCCTGTGTAGTACGGATCCAACATCAAGTACATGGTGTACCCCATCCAGTCCCTGTACTGGGACAGGTAAATCGCAAAACTTCCATATTGTGTCAGCCAACTGCGACTTAAGAGCTCTTCTGAGTAGACCATGTCAAAGAAAATCTCAGATTTATGATTTTATCATCATTTGCTGTTGCAAGAAGTGATTGAAAAAGCAGTTGAGGGTCGATGTATTCATTTTCATTGTTAATTGTTATTGAAAATTTCGAGTTCAGTGGTTTTTTTTTTGGGTTTTTTTTTCCTCTTGAAAATGTTAAACGACACACTTTGTTCTTTCACAGAAAGAATCATCTCTCCCGTCTCTTCCGCCCTCTCGACTGATATGGATTCATCACAGTTCATCCCCAATGACGGATCTAGGATTTCCGAAAAGGGGGGCCCAAATAGGTATTAGCCAAACTTCTCGGCCATTTTTGGTGCAAAATCTGGATTTTTACTAGTAAATATGTGACCAAAAGGGCCTCCCATCTAAATCCGCCACTGCCCCCAGTCTCAATGTTCCCCCAATCTGGTTAAAACCAAACCTTTATTCCTCTTATCTTCATGTATTTGTGCCATTGCAGATAAAAAATCTGACGAAATCCCGTAAGAGGTTATGTTCTGGTGGACTCTTATGACGTTTCAGTCACCAAAACCGTTATTTCCCATAGCCAATCAATGACTCGGCTAGGCACATGCAAGTGACGCAATATGTAACAAACACTGCTCAAAAACCACATTGTAGGTCACGAGCGCTGGGGATGTTAATTTCATTCCTAGGAATTTGTAGCTGATCCACTGATTGGCTGAAACTCAGAGTTCACCAGAACATGAACCCTTACGGGTTTCGCTAGATCTTTATCCACAATAGGACAATATAAAGAAGCGGAATAGATATGTGGTTTGAATCAGATTGTATGTTCCGGATAGCAATGTCGTTCGAGAAATGATTTCTCCCCTTAAGGAAGGAATGCATTTCTACCAACCTCAATTCGTAATTAGTTGTTATGTCATTTCAAAAGCACGACTGGATATTACATGTAAAAGTTATGAATAAAGAATATGTGCATTGATGGATATCAACTTGTTAGTTACTTCATGAATCAATCGACTAATACGCAGTTTCTCAACTACTAAAGTCCATCACGGTTTGCGTTTAGTCGCCTAAGAAATTTAATTATTATTCTCAATGTGGGCTCTTTTATGTAGGCATCTTACGTCATCATTATATGACGTCATAACAATCACAAAGTGCGCGTGTATGTTGACCTTATTGTAGTTGCGATATTTCATATTGTACCCTCTTCTGCAACGTTGATGCATGGGGATTTGCAAACGCTGAATTAAGATTATATCAGCAACGGTTTTCCATACCATTTTTTTTCAAACAAACGGGTGAAAATTTAAAGCAATTTTGATTCCTGTGACGAGGTTTTTATTCCCAACAAACATTTTTTCTACAAAATGTATTGAAAATAATCAACGGAAATTATATCTTATGCTCTGAGCTATGCATTTCTCGGACAAATCAGAGGAAATTCGTTCAAGAGTTGCGCTGGTGTTTATATTGAGATCATCAAAAAGACTATAGGTAGAATCCTCTACAGCCTTATGCAGACTTTTACTTGAACGTTGCACGCTGACTAACAGGGCGGTGGGGATTATATGACGGGCCTAGTCCAAACCTCTTTCAGAGGAGACATGGTCCTGAACCTCGTCCCCTCTGACTGTTAGTCGGGACTTTTACAGATTTAGGGTCTTAGCTCGCTTTCAGACTGGTAGAGCACGGTTTATCATGTTGATGTCGCATATATTTTTAAACCATTATGTGTTTTACAATACCTTACGTGTTTATATTTTTATGACCTCTCAATATGCGATACCTGTTGACCCTTGCTCTTTACATTGAGGATTATAAATTTTTAAATGTACGTCCTTTGATTGTTCTGCTGTTACGGTGAGTGGGAAGGTGGGTCCGAAAACCGGTTAACCACACCATTTGTTTGGCTTTTGTCAAATTAAATGACCGTCCTAAGTCGGTATCGTAATTGCACAACTATCAAATATTTTTGTAATGTGTTATATGTTCTAGTATATTATTTATATTCATGTATTGTATAGCTTCATGGTGACTTCTGCCACATAACTTTTATCTTTTACACCAAAATTCGAGCGTATTCTCGTATGTTACAAATGCACATCATTATCAAACTGAAATACTCTCCACATAAACGATCAATACGAATGTACAGTCAGTAATTCTGTGATTTTTCATTTAAATATGATAAAAAGTTGAACTTTGACGTAACCGGAAATAGCTGACAGGTGTGTACTTACAGACTATTTTGTAAGTATGAAAGCTCATAAATGCCTCATGTATTTATAGTGAAAAATACGAATTCATGTTTCATTTTTTATATTTCCCCGGGATGGATTTTTGGGGACTTTTTTCTGTGATCTGTAGAGGACTCAAAGAAACTAATCTTGTCAAAATAATTTCTGTTGCAATTAGTTTTGGGTGTAACACTAGACTGACTGGACTAATCCGTACACTACTGTCATACTACTATATATTGTTGATAGAAATTGTTTATATAACTTTATCTACGACCGCGGAAGTGTCAAAGATTTTAGATACTATGAAACTTGTATACATGTACATTTATTTTCTTTTATTTTCCTCGTACATGTATGTCACTTTTACCACTTATATAATTCAGGCGCGGACCCAGAAATTTTATGGAGAGGGGGTCACCCCCCTCCCCCCAACCCCAATAAACTTTCCACTTTCCTAGGGGTGGTCCACCCATGTTTTATGTGTATAATTACATATTTTACATCAAAAAACGACAAAAGTAATTTCCGCCAAATCTCAGGGTGGGTCCAGACCCCGGTTCACCCCTCTGGATACGCGCATGACATTACATTATTCTTTCAATCGACACATTCCTTTCTGTATTGTATCATGCGCGGATTCAAAAGGATGGACCCGGGGGTCTGGAGTCATCTTAAGATTCAGCGAAAATTACTTTTCTTGTTATTTTTTGATGTAAAGTAAGTTATTTTACACACAAAAGCATGGGTTGGCACCCTCCCGCAAAATTGATTGGGTGGTACACCTCTCGACAAAACTTCATTATCTTCATTTAATTTGTTTGAAACGTTTACTAAATACATTTTCTCTTTCAATTAGAATATCTCTTAATCTACCAAATCCAAAATTTTAAAGAAAAGAATGTATGGTCAGAGACATAGCTGACTTTGATGTAAACTTACTATATCTACATTATAGATGTAAATGGGCGACAGGCGCGGATCCAGCCGGGGGGAGGGCACGTGCCCCCATGCCCCCCCCCGCAGTGCCCGCCGAATATGGGGACCACAGTCTATTTTAGGGCTTATTTTACTTCATTTCTGTCTAAAATTTCCAAAATTTCGCTCACATTCTATAAATTTGCAGTTGAAAAAAAATCGTTGACTCGCTTCACTTACGATCAATTTCATGATAAATCTCCCCTGATCCCCGTTTAAGATCCTTATATAATATCTTCCAAAGGGAAGCGAAATATGTGCAATTCAAATTAATATCCAGCACACAAATGTTTGGTCACTTGGCCTCAGGCGAGTAAAATCGTATGGCTACTAGTACATCGTGTAGCAAATGTTACAAATGCTTGAAGCTACGCGTTCTACAAGATGGATTTTACTTATCCATACAATTTTACTCAAATACGTCTTGTACATCGTGTAGCTTCAGTACAAATTTTTGAAACGCTTGTACTGAAGCTACGTGATGTACAAGATGGATTTCACCAGAGACATATATACATGTATATATGTCTCTGGATTTCACTTATAGCCATTTCTAGAATAGTTTATTTTCACAACGTATTCTGTACCTCCAAAAATTTCAAATACAGGAGCTTCCGTGGAGGGGGACTTTGCACCTTGTTCCCCCTACAAAGAATCTACCCTGCATCCACCGGGGACCTATAGGCAGTCCCTATACCCTGCGCCGAGTTTTACGCCTCCTCCAACTGAAAATCTGGATCCATGCCTGATAAAATTTCCGTGAATTAAAACAAAAGGGGCCTAATATGGCACACACGATTTTGCAAGACTTTTGTCATATCTTCTTAGGGAAACCCCATCCCCACCTATGGGTGGGAGGGAGGGGTGAACATGATAATATTTGACCGAAAATATTACGACAGTTTTCTTCCGATTTCAGTTTTTGCGGAATATTTGAAGTCAAGAAAATGTTGATGAATAATGCAAAAGAGAACGCCAGATTGTACCATTTTGCCTCATTTTTGCAAAATTTTCTCAGGGGAGGCCCCCCGAACCAACACCTATGGGACGGGCTGACCCCTCCCACACCATCCCCATTCGGCCCTTCGAGCCTCAATTGTGAGGTGCCCCCGGCACATGTTCTGGATCCCGCCCTGGGAGAGGTTTTTTTCCAAACCAGATATCACTGTATTTGCTATATTTATCTAATTATCTGTTTTTGAAAATGAAATATTAAAAACCAAAGAGTAATTTTAGATGAAAACTTTAGTTTCTTCGTTTAATCTTGAAAAATATGGTCCGGATTGTTGAGATCGACCCATTTCAGGTTTTCCTTACGACAGCACCGTAAATATATCCGGTGTTGAGAAAAAAAAAAAAAAATTCTAGACATGCCGAGAAGAGTTGGAGTTGTGGGATATGGGCATTTAGGTGTCTGATCATGTGATATAAATGTTATTTGCATTTGCAAAATTTTTTACTCACTTGCATAATACGAAATAAACACCCAAACTGACAAAACATGTATTTACATGCCTGCCACTTACGTAAACAGCGGCGCTACTAAATGAAGTCCGGAGAAGTCCGGAGAAGTCCGGAAAAAAAGTACGAGGGTTGGGGGGTTGTAAAGGGCATCCGGAGATAGATTGTGATAATATCTAATAAATTTCCAAGTTTCATCCAAATATATTGAGTAGTTTTGATTTTATAGGCTCACAAAGTTTCCCGGTGATTTCCAATTACTGAGCGCCGCCATATTGGATCGGGATCTATATACTGTCATACGGAAGTTATGTATATATCTCTCGATTAACGTTATAGTTCTTTTTTGCGAAAACTAAAGTAGACTTTCCAATAATTGTAAATGGAATCACTTAAAAAAAAAAAAAAAAAAAAAAATAACTGATGTTGTTCGCCCAAGGCCATGTATCGTTGGCCTTAAAGCTTGTTTATGAGAAAAAAAGAAAGGATCGAAGAAAACAAACTAACTTTCAAGATTTTATTGATATGAACCTTACATGTTGGCATTATCAATATACAACAGAATATTCAACTAAAAATACATAAATATAGCATGAATAAACAAGATATAATAGAATATTACATAAACAGATCTGTAATATTTCAGGCATGAAACAGACTGGATATTTTGAGCAATAAAATAACAGTAGAGTGTCAATGATTCAAAACATATGCATCTCGTATTTTAGAATAGCAATGGACTAGATACTTTGAGCTTATCAATAATAAAGCAGATATAGATATCAAAATAAAAGACTAGGCACTTTAAGCGTTGACAAGGAAGAAGTAGTAATAGATATCAAAATAATGATTCACAATAGATGTATTGAATGATGAAGTAACACAAAACTTTTAAATGTAGTGATCTATAGTACAGGAATTAAGTTCATCTATATGACATGGATAATTCAATTTCTATCAAGACAGGTGAGCATTCCGCCAAAACAAAATTGTATTAAAAGTTCGCAAAACCATAACAAGGAGTATAATGTTTATCATAATGACATCATATATCATGACATATTTTGTTAAAAATAAATGTGAAATATTTTGTCAACTACATGCAAAGCATTAAATAGGAGACCAAGGAAATTTCAAAAATAAATAAGAGGAGTAAGTCATGTTGAGACTTAATAAAAGGGTACAATCAAAGACAGGATAATTATAGATTTATATAGGATTATTAAGTTATTTGATTTTTTTTTTCAAAGCATAGAATTAAAGTATTATATAAAGTGAAATATAAAAATGTTTGTGGAAATATCTTTTCTTTCTCTCATACCGGTTTTGCCTTTCATTTCACAGATATTCAATACACTTGAAAAAAGATGGTCTAATATACCCACTCCTGTTGCCAAGGGCTACAACTGTGCCGTTGTTGGTCCAGTGGAGGTTCCCGGGGTTGCGTCTAAGGAAAAGGTCGACGTCAAGATGAATGACCACTTCGGAATGGCGCCTGACTGCTTCCGGATGCTGGGCGAAGTGGACGTATTGTCTATCCATTCTGTAGAGGCCAAACTCCTGGATATCTGGAAGCGCTGCCCTGGTAGTTCCGTGGCCGCAGTAGGGAACGTCACATGCATGTTCCACTGGTGTCAGAATAGTGTCCAAGGCTATGTTGATGGAATGGCCGCTGCTGGCTCGCACGTACTGGCCGTCTGATGAAACTTCCAGGCGCTCCTTCTGCATGGTGCCGGCTATCCATCTCACGTAGTTTGAGTCGAAGTGTTGGAAGTCTTCTAACTGTCTGATGTCTCCCAACCACACCCATCCACGCGTTGTCATCGGCAGGGAATAGTCGTGACGCAGGGCTCGCACGAGACGTCTGGAATCTGAGGATGACTAAAAAAGAAAATGTATCAATGTGTGTTAGTAAAGTAAAACGACTATAAAAATTACACGACGGGTATGCACCGAATAGGACGGTCAGTGACAGTATCATAAAACTTTGATCAAATCCCAAGATTTAGTTATTTGTCCAATACTGTCTATAACAACTGTGACTGTGAACGAGGTAACAAAATGTTTCTATTCCAATTAAATGTGAATATCAGGTAATGTCTGATTACTACTGAGATATATGGACGGACATGCAGACAGACCAACGCTGGACAAATTTGTCTTATACGAAACGTATGTTATCCGCGTAATTTGGAATAAAACAGCCAAAGATGACACAAAGCGATATGGAAATTGATTTTTTTTCTCCAATCCAAAGAAGTGTTGGTGGGAAACTGTTAAAAGATTATGATTAGAGAAATCCAACAAAAGCTAGAATTCAATCCAACTCTGGAAAATGTTCTTTGCAAACAACACAACAACAGATTAAAATGTACATGAAATACAAATTATCCTAAGGCTTCTTACCATCCTTAAATTTTATACATCTAAGAACTTTATAATTCAACCAACCCCACTCAACTGGTATTATATCATCATGTTCGGCCTGAAATGCAGGCTTGCCGTTCCTTCTATTTCATCATGTTCGGCCTGAAATGCAGGCTTGCCGTTTCGTATAATATGCATCATGTTCGGCCTGAAATGCAGGCTTGCCGTTCCTTATATTTCATGTTCGGCCTGAAATGCAGGCTTGCCGTTCCTTATATTTCATGTTCGGCCTGAAATGCAGGCTTGCCGTTCCTTATATTTCATGTTCGGCCTGAAATGCAGGCTTGCCGTTCCGTACGATATGCATCATGTTCGGCCTGAAATGCAGGCTTGCCGTTCCGTATATTTCACATTTTACAATAAATCACAGGGCACATTTATACTGATGATTGATTGAGTCAAAACGTTACGCAAGTTAAACTCTTTTTTTACTTGTGCCAAGTTGTGACTCCATCGATAATCAACACAATCTGATTAAAACCAAATCTTTTTCTGTTTGTCCCGTCAGATAAAGATGTGGCGAAACACCATAAGGGGTCATGTTCTGGTGAACTCTGATTTTCAGCCAATCAATAGATTTTGCTAGGATTTCTTAGGAATGAAATAAAGATTCCCAGCATTCGTATGTTTCTCTTTGGTGTAAGCGTGACCTACATGGTAGTTTTTGGCTAATGTTTGTTACATATTGTGTCACTTACACATGCCAGTAGCCAAGTCTGTGTGATGAAAATTATGAAGCAGTGCATCAGGCAGGTGCCACCACCATATTAGTACAATAATCTGGGAGGGGCATAATGTATACTTTTACATGTCAAAATGAAATAACAGCAATCAATTGACAAACGGACGTGAATAGACAATTTCCGAGTTATATCCAAACTATGGACATTGCATACTTTGGCAATATTTTATTTATGACGTAATAATCTTATCTTTGGATACATCACGTCAAAGCCTCTACCAAGTTTGACTTCACAATCAGTTGTCTGTAGTCTGACATGTTAAATCTAGGTTTTTAACAGTCCTTTCTGGTTACTTGAAAATAGCCTATTGACGAGGTTACGTGACTTACCAGCCAAACCTTAGGCACATTAAAACTGCTGGTATTTTGATGTTTTTTTTGCATAAAATCTTTTGTGAAATGTATATCATTGCTAGAAAAATGTATCCCACTCTTCATAGCCACATACTAAATACCTTAAAGACATTTTGTTGTACTTTTATTTCTATCATTATCTATTTTGCAGGTAAATATTTAGCAGAACAGATTCTGGCACACCCCGATCTGGAGCTGTCCTTTATATGGAATAGGACACTTTCTGCTTTAGATGATTTTCCTCACAAAGATGCAGTAATTGAAGATTTGTCTGAAATTAAATCAAGGTTTGTTCTGAACCTAGGAGTTTGGTTGTCATTCATTTTAATTCAAGTCTGAATTTGCAACTGACTGACTTTTGTAGGAGTTGTGGGTCTACGTCTTCCTATTCTGCTTACAGAGATCATTAGTTATTGCAAACAGTTACAGTTAAATCCGGATCATCATTCACAAGAAGTTCTTCATTTTGACCAAGCTTGTTCATAAAGTTATTGTTAACCTTAAGTCTTTTATAAATACCAAATATGTCGAGAAGCTAAGATACTTGAAATAAACAAAACAAGAAATTTATACTATCATTTGAAAGTGTAAGCTAGGTGTAACAAATGTATTTGCTCATGCTTTACAGTAAAATTTTACCCTTTCAGTGAAATTTGATGTAAAGGCTTTTGTTAATTGATAATATTATCTTTAATCATTATACAGGTCAGTTGATTTGATAGTAGAGGTTGCCCATCCAGATGTCACCAGACAGTGGGGTCCTACATTTCTCCAGTATGCCGATTACTTGGTGAGATATTCTCATATTATATGTAGGATTAATCTTCAATTAGAAAATAAAGTGAGTATAGCCCAGTGGATGAAGTGCTCAGCTCATGACCTGAAGGCTCGGGTTCGACTCACAACATGGGTACACCACTGTCTTGTCTTTTGGATGAGACAGTAAAAACTGATGTCCCATGTTGTGGTAGGCGTGGCAAGTAAAAGATCCTTTACTATTTTGGGAGGGTCCATTGCAAAGGTATAAAGTTTTATGTATTGCATTAGGCTGATGCTATCATCATATATGAGAAATGACATGTAAAATTGTAATCCAAGCTTGATTTTTATCCCCAGCCATTGAAAATGGTCAGGGCATAGAGTGTTACCCATCTCCATTCTTCCACCATTCATCATCATTTTGTTTTCATGCTCTATATTAGTAATTTGGTTCCCGTTAAATAATTGTTCACGGAGTTATACCCCTTAGACTTGGATGTCTATGCACATATGGTAAATTCACCTTATATTTGCTTCCTTTTAACACTTAGGAGGATTTCAATGAAACTGTGTACTACCAAAGATCACAATATGTAGATGTGCATATTATAAGGGGAAAGCTGTTCAAAATTTTTACAGGAGTTATGGCCCTTGGACTACATGTGCTGTTGAAAATTTATCATATTGGACTTTTGCTGCTGGTGGGGCATTCATGGCGTATTGACACATAAACTCTGGCTTATCAAAAAGTATTCCCAAAATGAAGTTTTTTGATAAAAAAAAAATGGCGAATAAAGATGTAAATTCATTACATGATTATCTAGTTGGAGTTGTAAAAGATGATACAAGGTAAGTAAATCTCGTAATTGGCTTTGCCTCCCTTGGGATTAGGTTTACTGATCAAGTATCATCCCCATATATGTATTACCATAATAGGTGACCATAAAGATAATTTGATGTTTTCGTTACACACAGCTATTTTCCATTTGGGATGGTATCTGACATAAAGTAATTGTTACATTGGATTGAATATTGTTATACATCACTCTACAATTATTTCACATATATGGTGACGGCATCTGCCTGATGCATTGCATACAAATTTAGACCTTTGCAACGAACCCACCTGAAGCAGCAAGGGATCTTTTACATGCCACGCCTACCGTGACATGGGATCTTGGTTTTTTCTGTCTCATCCGAAAGACAGAACACCAGTGCTCCCAGGACCTGAGTCAAACCCAGGACCTGTCGGTCACGAGTTGAGCATATTATTCACTAGGCCACAACGGCTTAAATTGTTACATCATCAATTCTATGGAGACCTGTCTTATACCAATAGTCGATAAATGACGTTTCCATAGGAAATTTATGATATCATAATCATTTTACGTCAGATACCGCCGTAAAAGAGAAGTAATTCTGTTTGACTTAAGACTCAATGATATCATTCTGACATATGTATTAAAGTAGATTTTAAATTCCAAGATAGGATCACCAACAGCCCTGAGCGACCATGCACTGGAGAGTGCGTTGAGGGATGCTGCCCTTCATCATGGTTTGTATGTGCCATCTGGAGCATTTTGGGGAGGGGAGGATATAAAGAGGATGGCAGATAGGGGCACATTACAGGTAACTATATTTTTAATGAGGAGCTTTATAGTGTTGAGAGGCTAAGATCTTTACTTGTAGTACAAAGGTGGTCTTACTAAAGTCCAACCTTGATTTCTAAAATATTAAACAAAACATATACAGTATGTAACAAATAATTCCGTAGCCTAAAGATAATGTTAGAGTGTAACAAGTAACATGTTGTACATAGACAATTCATTCAAATCTGTTATCAAAGCCTCATAGTTAGCCAGGCTAATCCATTAACACCAGAATGTCATTTCTCATATCGGCCCCCTATAAGGGCCAGTGACTGAATATTTAACGATGTATTTGTATAAGTCATTGGTTTTCTTGAGTATTATGGTTCTGTTTAGCTTTTAGGAGATGTAATTCTGATGTTAAACAACAAATTATAGAAAGAACTGCAGGAGTAATAAAATCGTTACATGCTTTTAAAGATTTTTGTGTCTCCAGAATCAAAGATTCGTGGGCATCTTGTTTTTGGCTTGTCTGTCTGTCTGTCTGTGGCACTGGTTATAACTATTGATTCGTAAGAGATAGGGCTTTCATATTTCTCATGCATATTCATCGAAACAACACTTTTTCATTGGTACCATAACTTTTAACCTCGTGACCTTGACTGCAACCTTCGACCTACATTTAAAAAATTTGCCTTATTTGGACTCATCACTAGGGCATTCGTGTTTCATATTGTACTTAAAATTGATCATCATTTTCATGTGCCAATACATGTATGTTTCTTGCAATGATCAGTACAAGGAAGTGGTGTTCCTATTTGATGAAGCCACTGTAGCTCATGTACAATAATGGGCAGATATTGTACACCAATTACTATGTACAATTATGTCAAACCATTACAATATGAAAAAATCAGATCGGGAGAATTAATCATATTGTAAGTGTACAAATATGGTTTATCAGAAATGTAGTAGCAAAATCAATGAGAAAAATTTACTCGGGTACTACAAAATATAATTTACAAAAGTACATAGTAATGGAAATATGAGGAATGAATGTTCTGTTGTTATTGTATGTGGAAAATTATCCATGCAAATTCTCCAAGAATCAATTTCCTTTTCATGAAATTACTATATGCCCTGCTGGATTCTTTTTCCATAAATGCCAACAATTAATGCTCATTCATTAAGAGGAACTGTTTACTCATGAAGAGTTAGAATTTCAAAATTTTATGAAATTTCAGGGATTGAAAGTAACAATGACAAAGCATCCATCATGCTTTAAACTCCATGGTGATCTGAAGTCCAAACTTGAGGAGGTCAAGGACAAAAGTGTTACACTATATGATGGTACATACATGTATTAAGATATATATTTTAAATTTCTGATATATTAACTATAAAGAAAGTCACTCATTTATTGTGTGCTGAACATTTAAAGGACACATTAGAAATATATATTTGTCTCCCTTTTGAAAGTAGAACTTTTTTTCAATAAAAGTGACACAATTTTTTACAGTGATTTATAACCAATTTTAACTTTCATTTATTTTTGGGTTTTTTTTTCCTGTTTGAATGAAAAATAAGAATTGGTGTCTCTATAACACTCATTTGCAAACTGCAGTAGATTTTATTTAACTAGAACACTATGAAAAATACACATAGTTCAATGCAAAGTATCAATTTTAAATCAAACAGAATTCAGTTTAGTGATATAATTATTTTGAGCTAACAGGAAATTCCACTTATCCATTATCTAGTAAATGAGTTGACTGTAATAGAAACTTCCACTAAAGTCAACCAAATTTTCAAATCCTGATTCTAGTGTCTTGAGGATGCATTGAACAGAAAACTTGGCTGGTCATTCAAATAAAAAGAAATAAAACTAAAAAAAAAAAGTTTGACGATAGCTGTTACTGAGCATAAACGTGTTACATGTACTAAGATCAAATACTTAGAGGCATTACTTTTTGTATCAAGTTGGAATAATCAAAAGTTTTTAAAAATGTTCAACATATATATATTTTTCATGACACTGTTTTTAAAGAGTATTTTTAGATGAGGAACTACTAGGATAAAAGGGATACTAACAAATAAGAATTTCTAATATCATACATAATTCTGGCCAGAACTGCCTATTTCTATTATACCTCTACTCAAAACGCTATGGAATTATAGGAGTTATGCTGATTGGCATACTTGGCTTGGTTTAATAATTGAAGTGTTCAGATCAGAATATAAATCTTCTGTCTTGTCAGTTCGCTGTCTATAGCCTGAGAAAGTCATCAAATCTGAGCAGTCATATTTCCCTTGTCACTTGTTTTCATGTGTAAAGCATCCTTCAATAATTAAGACACGTCCATTGTTAGTACAAAAGTCTACTCAATATAGAAGTGACATGATACAAAGTGTCATGATAAAATATTTATCATGATACCTGAACAATGATACATGTATCATGGCATGCTCTCTAGTCATGAAATGAATGAAGAAGCTATAAAATAATTTCTTCTCTGTAATTGAAAATCCCTGAGTTCTTTACAATCTTAAGAATGACGTAATTGTTGATACTTGTAGCTACCTCCACTGTCATTTATCGGTGGTTTTAACATTGTTCTTGTATTTGTAGGGTCTGTACGAGGACTTTGTCCTCTAGCTCCCAACAATGTCAATACCATGGCCGCTGCAGCTCTGGCGGCACATAACTTAGGATTTGACCAAGTCCAGGGGTCTATCATAGCAGACCCACAGTAAGTAAAAGGCTTTACATGGAAATAGTAAAAATTCTAGTTTTGTACTTTCATGAAATTGTTGTGAGAATCTTGAAAGCATTTATCATAAATTTATCATTTTATCATTGAAAGTTGATTTAAACCCTGAAATAAATGCTTACATATCCAATAATTCATGAAAACACAAATTTTAAAGGAAGTGTCTTTCAGTTTCACCAATCACATATTGATTGATTGATTATTGTTTTACGTCACTCCACGGTTATTTCAGTATATGGTGACGGCATCTGCCTGATGCATGGTGTAAAAATTTCTACATTTGGTCTTTCAGTTTCACCAATCACATATTGATTTATTGATTAATGTTTTACGTCACTCCACGGTTATTTCAGTATATGGTGACGGCATCTGCCTGAAGCATGTTGTAGAAATTTCTACATTTGCAAGAGACCCACCCAAAGCAGTGAGGGATCTTTTACATGCCATGCCAACCATGACATGGGACCTCGGTTTTTACTGTCTCATCCGAAAGACATAACACCAGTGTGCCCAGGGCGGGAATCGAACCTGGGACCTCTAGGTTACGAGTTGAGCACCTCATCCACTAGGCCATACTGGCTTCACCAATCTTTGAATTACATGTAAATGATTTAAACAGATAAAAACAATTGATTGCCACTAACATCTCAACTACATATGTAAGGACAGATTTTGGGTATCAAAGCATAGGCTGCATGAGCTAAGCCACAAGTCTTATGGCTTCAAAATGCTTGAGATATCACCATTTTCTTTTTAATCTTGCCTTCCTTATACTTTCCGTAGCAGTCCGTTGGAGAGTGGTGTCAAATCAAAATTTCAATTTTCTTAAAATGAGCTGTTACCATCTGTATATGAAATAAAGTACTTTCTAAGGGGACCTAAGAACCATCATTCAAAGCCCTCTGACCATTTGTAGTTATTAGTAAAAGAGATGTATTAAAGTTTGCATCACAAAAAGTTATCAATTGTGCCTTAATTTAACCCGTGAAGAGACTGACATATGGGTTTTACTTTTTGTAGGTTAACAGACTGGCATGTAGTGGAAGTAGAAGTTTGGGGACCCGGAAATATCGAGGAAAATAAAGCATTCCATGTAAAAACTGTTCGACGTAATCCATCAGCATTGGGAGTTGTGACTGGTAGCGCCACATATGCCTCATTTCTCAGCAGTTTATTAGGTAAGTATTGCAATTTTACAGGTTCTTACATTTAGAGTATATAATTTATTCAGGTAAGGCCAGATTTGAAATAATTTATTGCTTATCAGGGGCATATTAACAGAAGGAATATCATAGATCTGCTTCATACTTTGCTCGTTTACAATTGGTGATCCACAAGTGGGCTTATGGTACTCTTGTGGTTTTCTTAGCATCCAATACTGGCAGACCATGACTATACTCCTGGCTTTGACCTATTGTAAAAAACAAAGCTGATTGGTGGAATAAGCTTAAGGTAGTCTGATGGGAAATTCTTGCTTTTAAGCCAATAGAAAAAGAGTTATTTTACACATCATTAAACCAGATTAGGTGTGTAACAAAAAAGAATGGCAGAATCAAAAGTTAGTGAAAGGGAATTTGAATTCTTTGAATTATGGAATGTAGAAAAATCCGAGATTAGATATTTAACAAAATTAGTCGAATTAGATGATATCAACTTTAGTAAAGATTTCTCTGACCTTTCTGACTTGGAAGATTACTTCAATACAGACTCTGACTCGAGTGACGACAAGATGGTAATGACAGACATTGCATGATGGGCATAGTGGTGAAAATCAGTTTTTGATGAAATAACCAGTCACTCAAATTTGTATGCATCAAAATGCAAAGAATCTCATCCTTACGTGACATGGTAACACACTCTCTTTTTTTTTGGAGCCATGATCATTAAAGTGTTCTTTAAACAACAATTCTGCCAAAGATTTGTACTGGTTGAAACTGAAACTTAAATGATTTAAGCAGCCGATCCACATGAGTTATTTTTATCTACGTATAATACAATTATTATCATCGTTATTTTTACATGTATTATTATTTGTAGGTGCACATGGAAAAGGAAAAGGAGTACATTTATGCTAGTATTGCAGGGCTTGAAATTGGCAAAAACTTTGGGTCATCAAAATAGCAAATTTAAAAAAAATTTGGACGACCTCCATTATATTTACTGAAATTCTAGGTTTTCCAAAGAGATTTTAGGTTGTTTTTTGATGACCGGACGACTGCTAATTTCACACCATGGTATTGCTTTTCTTGACTAGAGGATAATTTTGTAATTTCACACCATAGCATTCATCATAATCTTAAAATCCATTCTCACCTGTATTATAATGTTACATATGCTTCAAGAGGGATTTAAATTCATATTTTGTTTCACAGAGATCTGAAATTTTTCTGAGAAGTGATTTTTTTTTATATCATTGCCTGTTTGAGATACATGTATGTACTTTATATTTGTACAAAACTACATTTATTGTTTGTGAGTAAAATTGCAATAAAAATTTGTTATGCAGAATATCAAATGCTTTGAAATCATTATACTGGCATACATGTATAGGTATTATTTATTTGGATTTATTTTACTTTCTACAACTTCTCAAGTCATATTGCTACAGGCTACCACTCCTTTAAACATGGAAGCACAAACCCATGATTTGAACCCAAATTCCCGCTCTAAAATTCAAGTACTTACCTACCTACCACAATAATACGTTATTCACAGGAAAATGCATTAATTGTCCCCTGCTTTTCGTGAAAGCATGGGGATATTAAATCTTATTCGTCTAACTGTCACAAAAACTTTAACCTAACCTTGGTCATAACTTTTTAACCGTAAGACGTAGGGCCTTCATATTTGGCATGTGTTTCTTTAATTGCAATTCCTTTCCGTTGGTACCAAAATTTTTTATCATGTGACCTTGACTGTGACATTTGACCTACTTCAATTTCACTTTTTAAGCGCAAGACGTGGGGCCATCACATTTGGCTTGTGTGTCCCTAATGGGGCTGCAGATACATGTAGACATGCACAACCATGACAATATGTCACAGATCACTGCACCCTTACTGATAGAACCCCAAAAGTGGGAAACCACAATTCTCTGAATTTGCTTGTTTTTATTTGCATTAGACACAATTTGCATGAAACTAGCACAAATTTGATTTACGTGTTTTCAAAGTAAGTTTTTAAAGGAATCTAAATTTAATACTAATTAGAAACCTTTACTTGGACTATGATCAAAATAGATTTACACCAATCTAATTAAAACTGACTTGTTATTCTGACGCTTTTCGGGACATGTATTTGGCAGTGGCGTAGAAAGCAAATCAAAAGTGGGGGGAAGGAAGGGGGGCCAAAAATCATGAAATATTTTTCTTAGTACTGAATGACTTCATCTACCGTTTGGTATAAAAAAACTTGCTAATGGAAATTCAGAGCTTGTGCGTTAGAGAGAATATTTTTCACAAATATGTAGGCTGTCACCATCTGTTAACATTTTCCAGAAAAAAACAATCACGTTAAAAAGGTGGTTCAGTAAAATTTGATATGACGATGTGTACATGTTATTGTTAATATTTATTTTTTTCCATGCCATACTGGTTGATTGATTGATTGATTAATTTTTTACATCACTCCACAGTTATTTCATTTACATGTTGATGGCATCTGTCTGATGCATTTCATAGAAATTTGCACCTTTGCAATGGACCCACCCAAAGCAGAGAGAGATTTTTACATGCCACAGCTACCATGACACAGGACCTCAGTTTTCACTGTCTCATCCAAAAGACAGTACAACGGTGTGCCCATGACGGGAACTGAACACGGGACCTTTCGGTCTGAAGCCAAGCACCTCGTCCATTAGGCAACATCAGCTTTGCCATACTGGACTTATGTTATATTAAATACAAGAGATGAGAAAACTGGTTTTATGGACAGACAAACAGATATCCATATATTTTAAGTTGCTTGTTTATGGCTTTTACGTCATTCTTAAACTTGTATCATCAATATAAGATAGTATATGCTAGATGCTTTGCAAGGATTTTATTTTTGTTGTTTTATTCCCTTTAAATCGAAGATTTGGATGCAGATAAGTATCAATTTGGCTTGTCTATTTCCTGTTTGCTGATCTTTTGCGATTAACTTTGATATTGGTCATAAATTGTGAAAGGTAAGAGCGTTGACATTTCACATGTGTTTTCCTTGTGACGATACAAAAACTCAATAATACGGTACATTATGTATTCAGTACCACACATAACAGAAAGAAATACACAAAAAGGAATATTTTACACATTTCATTTATTTTTTCATCTTTTCCAGATGACATACAATATATACAATTGCTATGATACAAGTATTTACAATATGCTAAAAGTCTATGTCCTTATGAAGGCTCTATTGTCCCCCTTATAAACTCAGAAGTCTAGGTATATGGTAACCTTATTTCTAATGTTCTACTTGCAACACATATCATTATTCTCCTTTAACTCATAGTACATATACCTTTTTCATAAGACAACCCTGTCTTTCCAAAATACACACTGTGTTACACATAAAACTCTTTTTACTCTTATATAAAATTTTTGCAAATAGTAGATGGATGCAGAAAGGCAAATAATGAAAAATTGTGATTGCGCCATTCAATTGACAAAAATCTAAAAGAATATTGACAGATTTTTTATAGACAAGTATTTGTCTGCATCTTTAACTTACAGGTCTTATTTAAATACTGCCCTGGATAAGTTATAATTTGCTTGCAAATGCCAGCATCATTAAATGCTAAAAAAGAAAAATTCATGTTACTATGAAATCCATTGCTGTACAATCCAAGAGACATGTCAATATCACAGTTACCATGGCGATAACCTTGGCGATCATGCATCACAAGGTCATTCTTAGCCATATCTTACGAACACAAAGCCTCTCTCTCACAAAGCTCTGTCAAACAAACGGCTGTCAAAGAGGCGAAAAGTCGATACAATATCCCAGATAATGAGATTCGAGTATGAACACTACATCCAGGCAGTTTTTCTTCCATGTTGCTACAAAAAAACCCAGAAAATTTCATGAATATTGAGAAACGGGAATATTCTAGATTAAACAGTTACACATGTATATTGAGATTTTTTGAAAAGAAATTCAGCAATTTGGACATATTCTGTACATTAATTTTGCCTTATACACTGTAGAAATAGTAAAGGCAAGATAAAAATTATTTGGTCATCTAACTCACCCTTGGGGTGAATCCCCTTAATTTCATGCGCTCTGTTTCCTGTTTAAGAAATTGCTCATAATCCTCATCCTCTTCTCTTTGTACTTGAATTTCCTCTTCTAATCTCTTTCTTGCATCATACTCCCGTTCCTTCCTTGAAGTAATCTGGCAAAAAACCAATCCCATGCTTTACATGATATATATGTTAACAAACAAATACTTGCATAGCTTTAATCATTAAATTCTGCAAATATTTTAGATTAACTTACAATATGTAACTAAAATAGCATAACAGGAATTTCAATAAGAGCTGGCACCCGGCAAAATGCTACCGCTTCGAATAAAGAAAATCGCTGTATGAATTTCCTCTGATCTCGAATTTACTACTCACACTCGTGCATATGGCGCTCAAAATTACACGCTTTTAAATCATCTCCTCAAATAATTCTTATTGAAAAAACCCTGGCATAAATATAAGTAAAAGTATATACATCTC
Source organism: Pteria penguin (assembly GCA_035048485.1). NCBI lineage: Eukaryota > Metazoa > Mollusca > Bivalvia > Pterioida > Pteriidae > Pteria > Pteria penguin. The sequence goes on from CM068590.1 coordinate 17,325,339, forward strand.
CTTACTTCATTATTCAATTCAAAACAGTAAAAGAAAATCTTGACCTCCCCTTCGTCTTCTGTTTTTATTCACATCCTAGAGACTTCGAAACTCTAATCTACCAAAACTTGCAGAGATTTCAACAGCCCCTTACACTTAGAGTTATCAATGTTCAATTGTTCTTTTTTAACACCTATACTGTGGTGGTCAGCATTAAACAGTGGAATAAACCTGTTCCTAGGAGGAACTGTAAATCTTCAGGATGAACATTACATCCTCAGAGTTCTCCTTGATTTGTTTATTGGATCCAGTACCTGGAGCAACCACACATGGTCAGTATGTATTACTGACAGACCTGTCCAGACCTTATTTCAAACCTGACCTTGTAAAAGAGGAATAAGCTTTATTTTCCTCATCCACTGTGCACCTACCTGATTAAATCTGAAATATAGAAAACTAGCAAAGGATGAAATTTCCATACCTGAGCTTTAAGATCTAGTTTCATTGCTTCCTTCTGCTCCTCCGCCTCTTCTTGTTCTCTACGAGTTAGCTGATTGGCTATTTCCATCTCCCTGATGAGTTGTTCCCGTTGTTGTATGGACTCCTCCCTCTGCATTCGAACCTCCTCCAGTTTAGCCTCAATCTGGTCTTGTCGATCGTCCAATACCTAAAGTGTTCAGTAGAATTATAATTATGATTATACGATTGATATTATTTCATTCCCTTTTCTAGAAATTCATATGGATTAGTTATACTCTATATTGTACAACAAATGAAATCCTTTATTACTTTACATCAAACCAAGATAATTTGACATGAATGACGGCAGGGCCTGTCTGAGATGGCCTTGTAATTTCAACTTATGCAACGGACTACCAGAAAGCTGCAGGAGGGAGTGCTATCGTAGACCATGATATGATATCTGTTTTTACTTTCTCCTTGGAAAAACAGATACTTGTCTGGCAGATAAATTGGGACAGTTCATCAAAATCATTTTGAAAATGAAAAAATTTTAAAATGTCCATTGGCATACAATGAAAAAAGATGTCGTTTTTTCAAGTTGTGCAGTTAAAGTTACTTAAAATGGTCAATAAGTAACCAAAATGATCACTGTCCAGATAAACTGTGCATCCGAATTTACATGTACCATCCTGTCTAGTAGGGAAGCAGAAGGCTATAAATCACCATCGAAATATTCTTGCCCATTGCTGGGATTACATTTGAAATCCATACAACCTACTGGACTAACCTCATATTCACAATGTTAAAGCTTAGTCCCCCCTTGACAAGTCGCTATACAAAAGCTGGACTCACAACATACAAGCAATTTCTAAAAATACATCATCCAGTGAAACTGCTCTCTTCAGATTTCAAAAGCAAATATGTGAATTTACTCATAACCTTCTATTTATTTCTTTGTGTAGGATACCATAATATGAAAATTATGTGTATATATGTTAAACAAGATATTGTGACCAATTGTGTTCACATGTATCAATATATGCATTAAATGTGTTGCATACAGAGGACCGCCTCCTGATTTTTTCCACATTTCACTCGGACATCATCAATCTAACATTTTAATAACAACTTTAGTCAAGGATTTGTGTGAAGGACATTATAAGAAAGCCTCGACGTTGCGAAAAAGGAATAACCTGCCCCTGCAAAAATACTAGGTGTACAAATGAATTGTCGATCCTTGTGAAAACCTGATTTAATATTACTCACACTACACCATGCAGGAACCAGAAGGTATCAATTATAAGTTATGTTCTAAGAGTGACTCATTTATATCCTGTTTTCTGGGGTATGAACCCCTGTAGTTAGGGTGTTGCATTTAAAACTGGAAGATCACCAGTTCAGGTCTCACCATGTCCACTGGATATTCCTGTTATGTCCTAAGCCAGGACACATTGTCCTGACAATGTTACAGATTTTTTTCACTCTATCTTGTGTCCTAAACATGCATATAAGAAATGATTCTAATCATTTACCAAATTCTTTAATTTATATGGCATAAGATAATACAGTACATAAAATAGTAAGAGACAGTTACCTCTCTCATGAGCCTTTCTCTGGCTTTTTTCTCCCTCTCCCACTCAGCATCTCGTTTCTGCCACATTCTGGCTGCTTCATCTCTGGTATGATAAACAGCAACAATTAACAATAAAACTTTTGCACTGCATATCATTTATGCTCTTCATTGGATAAAAATACTTTCTTTTTTGTCTATTTTGTTTTAGTTTTTTTTAATTTGTACATAATCATGTTAAATTATTTTTTCAATGCAGTTATCAAGTCTTCTTTCACTTACATTTGAAAATTGTAAAATAGGATTACGTTGCAAAACTTAGTGAAAAATAATAATGCTTTTCCTCAATTACATAAAAGTTCAAATTGAGAACATTTCATCTTAAAACATGATCTTTTTTTTTTTTCAAATACAATACAATACTTACTGATATAGCATATCCAATTCAGCTTCCCTGGCCTTCTCCAGCTGTATCTGATCTTCAATAACCTAGATTAAAGATAAGAAAACAAGCGGTATTTTTGAAATACAAATGCCCCCCAGCAGCAACTTTATCAGTATAAGCTATTATCCTCAAACTAGGTAAAACTCCAAGATCAAGGTCACAAGTCAACATTTTTATATCAACGGAAAGGTCTAGTCACAAGAAATACAGATGTGAAATATGATAGCCTCATCACTTACCATTCAAAGGATATACCCAATGATAAAGTTTTTGAAATGCAAGTCAAAGGTCACAGTCAAGGTCATGTGGTAAAAATTATTGCTCCAATGCAAAGGTCTTATCACAAGGAATACATATGTGAAATATGAAAGTCCTACCTCTTACAGTTAAAAAGTTATGTGAAATGTTAAATTTTTTTTCCACAACCGAACAGGCCAAAAACTAGATGCCCAAAATCTTCAGGGATATAATAAAAATATTATCTACAGAGTTATCACGAATATGACAGAATATCATCATGCACATTGTTTATGATTAATACCCATACATGTAAATTTTAATTGAGAGAAGGCTAAATCCACTTTAACCACCCATCAGGTATTAAATTGTGACATCTGAATTTAATCAATGCCTGAGGACAATTGGATAAGGACATAATAATGAAGAAGTGTGCTAAAAGGTGCAATGACGGACATATGTCTATGACTCATTCAGTAACTGAAATGCTTTGGTGCCAAACCAAAAGACTTCCTTGATCTAGTACAGATGGATATAAACATGCAAATTATCAACAATGCAGGCAATGTCTTACCTGTTTCATCCATGCTGCATCAGCACGAGCCTTTTCTTTCCTGGCGGTCTGAATTTCTCGTTCCTCCTGTTCTTTGGCTATTAAGCTTTCTAAGAATAACTTATCCTGTTCCTGTTGAAGTCAAATCAGAAAGTAATTATCAAAGAAATAAATCCTCTGCTCATTATTGAAATTTTCTCACATTTTTTGTGTTATATTACTATATTTAAAATAAAATATTTACCAGTTCCTCTAAGATCTGTCTGGAACGTCTCATCATTTGAGCTTTGTGTTGTCGTAGTAACATTCGACTGAATAAAAGAAAAACACACACTTATATACATATAGGTTCTGTCATTCTATTCGATATGTCGTATTGGACACTGTGTAAAACTCGGGTGACCATCATGGCACAAGATCATTTGATAATTTTTGCAATTAGTCTTAATTCGTCGAAAGGAGTCGATTTAACATTTAGTTATGGAGGACTGAGATATTTCACACTTTCAGATATTTGTGATCTTGATTGAACTGCAAAATTCCATCAAACTGGGACAACCACAGGAACCATCAGTTATGTCTTTAATTTTATTTCATACCTTAAATCTGTAATGTCTGCAACTACACTATACATACCCCATTTCTTTTTGTTCCCTGGCAGTTTCCATCTTCCTCCTCTCCTCTTCTAATTCTTCGAGTCTCCACTGCTCTTGTTGCAGAGCATCTTCCTCTTGTTTCAGAAGTTCAGCCTGAAAAACAACAACCATACTTTATTACTGGAAAACTTATTATTATTAAACTTAATTCAAGATTTCTTTTTTTAAAACACAAGAACTAATGGTTACTTTAACAATAAATTAAATATATAAGAAATCCCCAAAATTCTCCTCCCTCCATCCACAAAAAAATTTTGTGTTTAAGATACAATTGAAAACTTAGCCAGTGGGGCCACTGCATATACTTCATCTGAACTGGTGGTCAAGGTAAACATTAAAACTTTTATGGATCTTTCATATCTAAATGTATATACATAAAATGTTATTCTTGATACTGTATGTATTTGCTGATTGAATTCTATTCAACATATGATATCAGGTTTGAAATAAGCAGTCTTCCGGTGGTCAAAAAACAACCTAAAATTTCTTTGGGCAACCTAAAATTTCAGTACATATAATGGAGGTTGTCCTAATTTTACTTTAAATTTGCCAATTTGACAAACACAAATTTTCAACAATTTCGATCCCTGCATATACAACAAAACTAGGTATTTGGTACTAGGTACTTAAATCTCAAACCAAAAATCCTTAATCAGTGATAAAATCTATTTAGCATTGGAAATCCCCTTGTTTTAATTGAGATACTTGTCAATGAATGGGATAAAATGATATATAATGGAAGTTTATCGTCCATTTTCAATGCTTAACCCACCTCTGTTTCTCTTTTCTTTAATTCATCCATTTGTTCCTTCAATATTCCTCTCATCTCTTTTTCTTTTAGAAGTTTCTCTTCCTCTTTCCGTCGTTCTAATTTCATGGCTCTTACTCTCTCTTCTTCCATTTGCCTTTCAAATTCTACCCTTTCTTCTTCTTCTATTCTCATTTTCTGGAAGACAAAAATAGCATACATGTACTAAGTCAACCGCATGAGCTAAATATGAATAAACTGTAGAATTCGCAACTGCTGCTGCGGATTTAAAATATTGATACCTCATGTGAAAAGGAAAAAAAAAACATGCAGAGCACACCATTTTTATTGGGCATCCCAAGCATTCAGATATGATCAGGAAGACTGAAATACTCAGTGAAATTTGCAAGACTACAAGATCATTATACAGTGGATTCCGTTTAATCTGATAGTCTATTTGCGTGAATAAAATATCAGATAAAGCGGGCTATCAGATTAGACGAAATTGCGAAGTTGATGCTTTATGTTGTGTAACATGTTGTAGATGTCTACTCATATGGACGTTTGATAGCGGTTGTTTTCATTTAGAGATATACGACCGCTTACATGATGTTGAAGTACCTAAAGCCGTCAATCAAGCCCACAAGTTGTGAGATATGTCTATTGTCTGTATACTGTCTGCTTCCCGTAGTAAATGACCAAGGCGATAACAGGAGTAAGTTCTACGGAGTGCTATTCAAAAAGAATACAATAGAAGACTTGCGATGTGTTTATTTAGCTATGATTTCTGATTAGCAAAGTGTACGGGTGATACAGTGATCTAACCTTAATTGGTTAATTGATAGTTACGCAGCAAGTGAAATTACTTGACCATAACGGCACGATCATCGGCAGCGTGGCTTACTATCAAAAGAATGTTAGATTAATTTAAGAATTGTATTTAAATTGGACTATGTCTGCTTATAACACTCGATTCATTCATTCTTTATTATATCTTCACCAACATGGGCGATACCCGCGTACAGTTCGCGTAATTTATGTGGACACGCACGTTCATTCTAACATGAAAAAAAACTGAAGCGGTCGTTTGGGACGAGGGTTTAGCTACTAGTCCGGCCGCAATAGTTAAGAAATTTGAAGTCTATGCGAATTTGATCGTAAATGAAGTGAATGAGAGAAAAGCGTTGATATCACACGATGAATAAAGGCTGGTCGTTCCGTGTCGCTTTTGATGATAATATACGTAACGCGATCTCATTGTGATAGAAATACCGCAAAGCAAATTCAATTGACAACATCAACGATGAAATGACAGGTTAATTGAGGAGGTACACAAAAGACGAATCACTAAACATCAAAACAAAATCATATACACGTGCTAAGCAATATCGATTACGTCTCGCGGTCTTGCTGTTTCATTACGAAATTGACATTATTTTTTTATCCCCCCCCTTGCGTATTAGACACCGAATTCGACGGTTCTTCATGATTTTAGAGGTCATTTTTAGGTCCGTATTATACTCGTGTGCGTATTATATTCGAGTATTTACGGCACATCTACTCTCAATTTCGGTCATCAACATATTTCATTAATTACGAATGAAGCCACAGCGATCACTAATTAAACCTGTACAGGTACTTCAATGAGATGTCAATTGTTGTGTACACAAACAATCAATTATTATTCCTTAGTTGTCATCGTATTGCAGTAGGTGTTGTTATATGCCTATGTTGTCACAGCTGGGTGGTTTCACAACAATATCCGGCCTTAAAATAGGCTAAATTCGGGGTGAAATATTTTATCAACGGTAAATTTGATATCAGATGAACCGAAACTTGGACTTTTCACTATCGGATAAAAAAGACAAATTATTACAGAAATACAAAGAAATGGTTTGGTGTTTTAATATTATATCAGATAATACGATATCAGATAAAATGGAGTCCACTGTATTTGTATCAAATGTACATTTGTATAAATATTGCTTTGACATGACAATGCCAAAAAAATTGTAAAAACATAATAATCAGCTACACATATGAAGGAGTTTTATTGAAAAGTTATCTATTTTCAAGTATTTGTTTTGTGACTTCATGTCTCTAAAATGAAATCTTCTAAATTTGATGACAAAGGCTAATTATTTCTTACCTCTTGATATTCTTCAACCTGGCCACTCCATGCTCCTACAACATGGTCCTTCATTTGCTCTGATTCAATCTGCGATACATAATTTTCATTAATTTAAGAAGCTTTAGTTTAGCAAATTTAAGTTACTATATAATTTTTCAAAATACTAAAGGAAATTTATGGGAATGTAGGATACAAGATCCTGACTTGAAATGCTCTATAATATCTAAGAAAAAATAAGTACTACCATCCTTAAGAAATACTATACCCCTGCTTCAAAAAAGTACAATAATGTGACCTTGACTTTCAACCTATAGTCCTTGACACATACAACATATATGACAAATGAGAAGTATCGTCATACGGTACTTAAGTCAAAAAGTGTTAGAGTTACAGTTTGTAAATGAACTGTTTAAGGATGGTTGGGTATACACGACCATGATTATGGAACACTTATAACCAGCAACCTTTACTTCTTCCGAATATTATACTGTACTTTCGAATATTATACTGTAACATAGAAGCTGGAGGTAGCCAGACATGACGGCACAATCGGAGAAATTTAACTTCTCTCCCCTGCACTCCAAAAACTAACTGCTTTACCACAACACAAAATCTGTCACTCTTTGTTAAAGGCATAATAGCTATTATTTTCATATAGAATTATTTTTATTTTTTTTTTCTTTATTTTTAATTACCTGATAATATGAAATATGTAAAATATACAATAAGCACTTGCTCTAACCATCAAAAGCGATCTAACATTGACATAATCAACGTTTTGTTTTGCGTATTTCTAATGAATATGAATTCATGTGGGTTGATAAAAATTCAACACTGGCTGTTTAGAGATGTTAAAAAGGCTTAGGCTTTGTAAATGATCGGATATCGATGCATTTTAGGTAAATCTGATACTTTCATGCACAAGACAAGCGTTTTCCAAACAGGACAAACATTTTCACACAAAATAAAAACTTTTGTGAAAATAATGGCTATTGTGTCTTTAAAGATTATTGCATTTTACCTTTCTCAGGTCTGGATTATTTCAGTAAAGATCATTGCATTTTACCTTTCTCAGGTCTGGATTATTTTATTAAAGATCATTGTATTTTACCTTTCTCAGGTCTGCATTATTTTATTAAAGATCATTGTATTTTACCTTTCTCAGGTCTGGATAATTTCATTAAAGATCATTGTATTTTACCTTTCTCAGGTCTGGATTATTTTATTAAAGATCATTGTATTTTACCTTTCTCAGGTCTGGAGTATTTCAGTGAAGATCATTGCATTTTACATTTCTCAGGTCTGGATTATTTTATTAAAGATCATTGCATTTTACCTTTCTCGGGTCTGGATTATTTTATTAAAGATCATTGTATTTTACCTTTCTCAGGTCTGGATTATTTCATTAAAGATCATTGTATTTTACCTTTCTGAGGTCTGGATTATTTTATTAAAGATCATTGCATTTTACCTTTCTCAGGTCTGGAGTATTTTATTAAAGATTATTGCATTTTACCTTTCTCAGGTCTGGATTATTTTTTTTAAAGATCATGGTATTTTATCTTTCTCAGGTCTGGATTATTTTATTAAAGATCATTGCATTTTACCTTTCTCAGGTCTGAATTATTTTTTTTAAAGATCATTGCATTTTACCTTTCTCGGGTCTGGATTATTTTATTAAAGATCATTGTATTTTACCTTTCTCAGGTCTGGATTATTTCATTAAAAATCATTGTATTTTAACTTTCTGAGGTCTGGAGTATTTTAGTAAAGATAATTGCATTTTACCTTTCTCAGGTCTGGAGTATTTTATTAAAGATCATTGCATTTTACCTTTCTCAGGTCTGGATTATTTCAGTAAAGATCATTGCATTTTACCTTTCTCAGGTCTGGAGTATTTTATTAAAGATCATTGTATTTTACCTTTCTCATGTCTGGATTATTTTATTAAAGATCATTGCATTTTACCTTTCTCAGGTCTGGATTATTTTATTAAAGATCATTGCATTTTACCTTTCTGAAGTCTGGATTATTTTATTAAAGATCATTGTATTTTACCTTTCTCAGGTCTGGATTATTTTATTAAAGATCAATGCATTTTACCTTTCTCAGGTCTGGAGTATTTTATTAAAGATTATTGCATTTTACCTTTCTCAGGTCTGGATTATTTTTTTTAAAGATCATGGTATTTTACCTTTCTCAGGTCTGGATTATTTTATTAAAGATCATTGCATTTTACCTTTCTCAGGTCTGAATTATTTTTTTTAAAGATCATTGCATTTTACCTTTCTCAGGTCTGGATTATTTTATTAAAGATCATTGCATTTTACCTTTCTCAGGTCTGGATTATTTTATTAAAGATCAATGCATTTTACCTTTCTCAGGTCTGGAGTATTTTATTAAAGATTATTGCATTTTACCTTTCTCAGGTCTGGATTATTTTGTCGCCAGTGCTCATATAATTTTTCCTCAGCAAGCTATAAGTATAAAATAAATTACACATAAATTTTATATAAAAGACATAGAAATATAGACCGATTAAGTTCCAACATCAGACAATATTTATTAAAACCTGTTTTCTCAGGTGTCAGACAGCGTTTTTACTGAATACAAGGAAGGATTTTCACCTGTTTACGTTTCTCTTCTCTCGCACTTCTTAGAGAATCTGCTCTGTCTTTCATATCTTCTAGTCTATTGTAATTTCCCCTGGAGTAGCCTTTCAGCTCTGCCTATAAGACAAAATTCCATTTCAACTATGACAACAAGATGTTCATAATCAATTTATTATATGTGCTTGGCAGTTTAAGCTTACATCAAGATTAATACATTTATGCTGTGACATCATCTGTCAGAAATGCTGAACGGGAAATTACGAAATACCATCAGCAACAGACCTACTTAAAGCAGGCCTGTGTTTATCATGACAATGCACTTTAGTTTTTACTGTCTAGTCCAAGCGACAGAACACCACTGAGTGATTGGCTAGGCTTGACCTTCTTCTAAATGACTGCAGTACATCTCCATTTGGGTCTCTGCGTTATACAGAGTTATTTCCCATATGAACAGAAATCTGACGTCTATCCATTGTGACATCATACAATTTTTATATAATCTACCGTAATTTTACACCAGTTTCCATAGAGCTGATTGGTGTCACAATGGTTTGAAGTCAGATATCTGCTCATAAGGGAAACAAATCTGTATAATGAAAAGACCCAATAAGTTTCTGCCGATTTGCTTGGTTGACTGCTAACCATCCTAAAAAATGTTGCCTGAAATATGTACTCACAATCCATGACCTGGAGAACCATAATTTTAAGGCAAACATTTCTATAAATGACTTAAAGATCAATACAGTCTTTGTATATATGAATATGGTATATGTATATACGCAACTGTTCCATGTGATCTGTCAAGAAATTCATTACGTAATAGTACTACATTTATGGACATACGACCATAACTTAAAAGTAAGAAATTGACCTCATATCCTCTCCTTTCCTCTCTTAACATATCAGCCAGTTTGTTTCTGCGCCGGGCCAAATTCTTGGCCTTTTCTTCTTTTTTCTTGTCTTGAGAATATGCATTGAGACTAAACAAAAAGTCGAATATTTAAAAATACATGTAAATACATTTAATAAAATATATGACAATAGTAAAACCTAACACGATATAATACCTCTGTCACTTTGTTTGAGGGGATGAAATTTGAAAGTATGGAAACATTCCCCCTTTGACCTTGAAAATCAGTAGGGTTCATCCTCCAATCATAAGAGATAAGTACGCAAAGTTTAAAAGATCATACATAAAAAGTCTGGTCTGTACCTTGTTTACAAGTTGCATTCTCAAAAATTTGCTATTTTTGCTAAAAAATTTACCCTGATCTTTGACTTTGAAAATCAATAGGTTTCAACCTCATGCCTTAAGAAATAAGTGTACCAAGTTTGAAAATTCTAGCATTGACGGTGTGGTCTGTATCATGTTAACAAGGTGCAGACAGACCCACAGAGCCATACCTTAATAATTTCTTTTAATACATCCGTCTACAAGGGGCGTATAAAAATAAGATTCCAAATGTTGAACTTCCTGTGAATCTTTTGAAACAACAGATTATCGCTCCACAATGTACCTTTATTTTGATAAAAATGACAGATAATGATACTTCTGTAACTTTATTTGAATTTTAAAGCATTTTGATTTTAGAATTTTCTGGTGATCATATTTATCATACAGTGCAGGTGTTTTGGAATTTTCAGACAAAGCCATTGTTTCAATCCAGGAGGAAATTTAGAAATTACACTTAACATTGTGGCTCTGTTTTTTATGCAAATTCTACATGTGAACTAGTAAAGGTAAATTCATTACTGAGTGCAGGTGTTATTTTGCGAGATTCCCCTACATTGTTTTGCATATTTTGACGCAAACATCTTAACTGCATTGTAAACTTAGAAAACACCAATTACTACAATCACCATCCACCAACATTATAAACATCAGAAAACATTTGCCATTTATAGTGATTACGATTATATAACATGAAACCATATTATTATTACAACTCCTTGCTTCTGGGTTTTGTCACAATTTATTAATGCATACCTGCTCCGGTAGGATTCATCTGATTCCCATACTTGTTGCTGGCTAGCAGCTACATTGGATTTTTGAAAATAATCTGCAGTGTTTCCCCATTTTTGTCTAAAATCATTGTGATGGTTCCTATGTCTCACGATAGCTTGTTCATATATATTTCGTCTGGTCGTCCAATAATGTGGCATTGAAGGTAGAGCCATAACTGTAATCTGAAGGAGTCACTGTGAGAAAAAAAAAATCAAATGACTGAAAGGTACTCATGGAAGGTGATTGTTCAAACTTAAATTTATCGGTACTTGTATCATTTTAAAAGGAAAAACTGGGGTTACGTATATAAAGTTTGGAATTACAAAACATGTTGTGTTAAATAAATTCTATAACCATGTCACAGGATTTTCCAGTTTCACATTTTTTTTTTTTTGGTTTATTTGGTTTTTTCACCCTTTACTACGTCTTGTTTTCATTTTTCTTTTTTGTTTACATAAAACTATTTCTTATCTTTTAAGTGCCAATTAAGTTTTTTCAGTACAAACATCCTTAGTTTTAGTTTGTATTGCACATAATTGTACATGCATGTTTTTTGAAGTAGTGAGGAATCATTGACTATGTCACATATATTGTGTCACAAGACCTCAGGAATCTAAGACAGCGATCAGCTACCAGTGTGACCCAAACCAAAAATTTTTTGGTCACTTAAGCCTAGCACCTTAACGATTGAGCCTCAAAATGGAAATGAGAATAATCTGAAATGTATCAGTCATACAGTACATACATATATGGTTGATACAGGATACATGTTTAATCTGATTTTTTCCCATACAATAAAGCCGGCATGGTCTAGTGGTATCGCGCTCACCTCCTGATCGGGAGGCTGGTGCCCTGTCTTTGCGGATGAGACAGTAAAAACCAAGGCCCTGTGTCATGGTATGCATGGCAGGTTAAAGATCCCTCACTGCATCAGGCAGATGCCGTCACCATATACATGAAATATTCGTGGCATGACGCTAAACAAAAATCAATCAATCCCATACAATACAACAGGAGCAATATTGTACAACTCCAATGAGTGTAACACTGCACAAGTTCGATCCAGGTAAAGAATAACACAGTACAATGTACCTCTAGGATGGTGATGGTTCAGGTCTCTAGTACGTGACATACATGTAGCAGTAACCAGAGCAACCAGTGGCAGGGTTATTTAATCTGAGCAACCAAAAGTGGATAAAAAATATTTTAAAAACTATACCGTATATTGTGAATTGACAGGTCAAAAGGGATGCATAGAGTAACAGGAATGGTGCCTACTTACTGAAATGATGGTGTAATCATCAGAATGGCAAAATGACACCTTTTTCTCTGTTAAAGCATAATTTGCGATGAAAAAGATACTGGGTTCATGTAATTATTCAGAGTTATTTGATACAAATTTTTTTATAAAAGAATCCCCTACAACACCAAATTCAGCATGAACTTCCTCTGAAAACCTTTCCATAGAACTTTATGGCAAAAAAATAATAAATAAACATCTCTAGCACTTTTAATCCTATAATAGATTAAATTCAATTGAATTTATTTATCATATAAGTCATCTTCTTATTCTTACATAATAATCATAAAAAGCCAAAAATTCAACATATAACATTAGGGCAATAATCAAATACTTGTATTGCAATGATTATTCAAAATTGATACATTAAATGTACAATGCATTTTCTACATGATACCTTTTTTGTGATAAATTATCTATAGCAGTGCCATTTGGGTTATTTTATGTGCCATTCTGACAGTTTCATTCAGGTTAATACATGTATGCCATGAGGCTTTTCAGTGTCGCTCACGTTGTTGGGCACTATTACTATTATTCTGTGTACTAAGTCAAAAGTACTTCATGGACATTCCTAAAATTTTCTTAACATTGACACATAACAAAAATGTAAATATATATATATATATATATATATATATATATATATATATATATATATATATATATATATATATATATATATATGTATACCATTTTGTAACTAATAATTCTTTTTTTAAAGAAACGTAACATGGCTATAGGACTGAGAGTTGTCTTTCTTTATATACACAGTCAGCTGCCAGCAAATATTCCAGCTGGACTGTTAATATAGAATAGATCTTAGAGTGATGTCATGTCAACTTTGAGAATAGGCTTTTTTTTCAATATTATGTCTAATATCATCAAAATAAATATAATTTCAATATATTTTACTGTAATTTCAGTGACTATTATAATTTCATTAAATATGTGAAGGGCAGGCTTGGTGTAGTGGTTAAGCCCTTGGCTTGCTGCGCCAACGATCCGGGTTCGATGGGAAAAATTGTTGAAAGCGACGTAAAAACACCAATCAACCAACCAACCAAGCATTAAATAATGCAGTGGCGGATTTAGAGGGGGAGGGGGGGCCCGGGGCCCCCTTTTGGTCACATATTTACTTGTAAAAAGCCAAATTTTGCACCTAATATGGCTAATACCCATTTGGGTCCCCCCCCTTTTTGGAAATCCTGGATCCACCACTGATATGTGTCACTTTTTAAAGTAGTAGTGCATGTAATTGACAACTTCCCAGTTCTGCGCCCCCTAGGAGATTTCCCACAACTCCAAAAACAAAATGATGGTATATGAGGACATACATGTATGCGACTATGCATAGATCTCATCGTTCATTACGGGTGTGTTTTTTATGAACAAATGATTGCTTAGCATAGATCTGTTAAAATTATGTGCCATTCAGATGGCTGTACATGTCTTCATGTTTTCATGAGTTGTAGTTTGTAGTAATAACAGACATTTAGTCAAATTTGGTCTTATTTTGTGACAGGTATTAAGCCGTTTTGTCACCTATTACCCCAGGTTCCCCTATCAAAAGTCAAATGCGACATTCCTTAAACTGCTATCCGTATACTGTATTATGTAATTGACTTACTAGATATAAGTTGGCTGTTTGACCCGATGATCCTATTTGCTAGTATTATGTGTTACCTTTGTGTTGATTGGGGGAACTCAATTAATTAACAGTACATACAAATGTGTGTAAGGGCAGCAGTAACGCATTGTAATCTCAGTGATTTTGGACAAAATTGATTTAAAGTCACTTTTGTGGGTTGTGTATATTAAATAACTTCTTGTTAATGAAAAGAATATATTTGTATATTCCGGGTAGTAATATATATGTCTTTACGTCACTTTTACCTTTTGAAATTTTTTGTTTTGTTTTGCTTTTTCATTTGTTTTTTCCCCTTCTTCTTGAATATATTTTCCAAATTTACACAGCTATTTCTCCAACATTTCTCTGATATCTTGAGAAATTTATTAATAATATCAGCGATCATACAATTCGGAACAACTATTTATATTTATAATTCTACGATGATAATTTAATCAAAGCTTAAAGGGGAAGGTGTAAGCCCCGCCTCTTACTTGTACAGCTAGCGGATAGTGATACTTTGATGCTGTCAATCACGTATCGATTCATCACGCTGACTACAAGAGCGGATGACTGCGGTACTTGTGGTCAACCATGTGAAATCATGCGACATAAAATTCATATCAATTGCCATATTCAATATGAACGCAAATAACGATCATTAAAATTTGTGAAGCCACGGTCCAAACATTTTTTAATTTCGGGTTTATTATTTCCTCCGAAAATATTAATGCGTTGTTTTTAATTGATAATGGGTAATTAACATACTGCAGAGACAAAGTAAAATTTTAAATCAGAAATTAATAATGAGAAAGCCTTTTAATGTATCTGAATCTCTTCCACATATCATCCGGATTACCATGCACCTCCAGGTATACCCAATACCCCAATCAACAAGCACCTCTAGGCAAATACCCCGAGCTGGAGACAAGCAGTGATTTTGGTGACCAATCAAACCACGCCCCCAGCCTAATCACATGACTTCAACCATACGGTCAAAAAGTTTACCAGGTGTAACTACATAGTGTCCAGGGGTGAGCGGTTTTATCGCCAAACTGGTACATTACAGTTTTCTGCTTCCTGATACATACCACGGTATTTTTTTCAAAAACCAGTTCCACATCGATATTTCATATATTCATACTTTCGTTTTGTTTACTTGCTATATGGCGAGTAAATGGAAATGTGTTCGTAAAAAACATGCCAAATATGGAATGTGTTGTTTAAGGGTATGGAAAGGAGGTCAACTAACTTGATAATGTTGCCTGTTATTGTCTTAGCATTCCTGTTTTCTTTTGTTGAAGTTGAATTAAAGATTCACTGATAGTCAAATGGCTTTAAAATAGAATTTTGTCATCATATTGTTATGCAGGTGTTTACTTTGACACAGTTACATGTTGTTGTACTGTATGCATAGATATTTATATTACTCAAAGTATGTGAGAGTGTATGACTACTCCTGCCGTAGCTATTAGTTATATAGTCAGAGGAAACTTGACGCAGCCTTTATTCCGTTAGATTATTGTGTGCGGCATTGTTCGTCCAATGCGCCTAGCTGGTGCTGTTATATTATTATTACGGTAGCACATGGTAATGTTTACTATGTCATTTTTCATAGTTCTATACGGTCCCTCAGTTCCGGGAGATCGTTGTTTGAACTTCGTTATAATTCTTGTAAAATACGCACACTTACCTCGTTTAATCTCCATTCCCTGACTGTAGTATCATTCTTAAGTTGACATAAAAGCTATGTAAAATACTAAAAGTTCTCCACCCATCATTCTACTAAATTAAGCATCAATCACTATGCAGACGATAGTTCTTGCCGGTCGCCATCTTGGATTCCTTTAGTATATAGAAAGAATAGAACCCGACTGGGAGTGACCTTTAACCCGTGTGACGTAACGGAGCCGGGGTATATAAGTAGCTCCGAGCAGCAGATTCAATCGCCACTCTGGTCCATTCCGGCGAAGGTTGCAGAGGTAGCAGAAGTAGCAGAAATAGTGGAATAGTTATAGTGAATTTTAATAGTGTGTGGTGACAACAGATAGCAAATAGCCTGAATTTAATTGTGAAGCAGAGCCTTTGGTAGCAGTGGGTGACAACTGGTGTTGGTGACGCTTGGTGGCAGTGGGTGACACTGGGTGACGCTTGGTGACAATTACGGTGGCAGTTAGAGTTCCGGAGCAGATATGCCTACTGTGGTAAGGGGAATTTAAATATAGTGTACACAGACCACTTAGGAGTTTTGGTGACAGTTTACTGTTTATAACTATTACTATTTGTGATTGTAAAATATCATTATTAGTGATATACTCTGGGATTTATAAATAGAGTGTTATATAAATTGGGATTTATTGTGATATTCCGGGTGTAGCAGAGGTAGCAGTTGTAGCAGTGGTAGCAGTTGGGGGTTAGTGTTATTTAGTAATCTAAATTAGTGTACGGGTGACAAGTTAGTTGGGGTTAGTGTCACCAGGACTCCCATATAATCTGAGTTAGAGTCTGACGGGAAGCCAATAGCTAACACATGCACTGAAGGGGAATAGCTGACCACACTGGAGGAATAAAGTGCACGCTACCATTGTACTTGTTATAGTGTTTAATAAATATTATTAACTTTATTTGAATTTTCCTTATTGTTTGCTTACTTAAGGGTACAGGTAATTTGATGTTGGGCAACAAACATAAGTGAATCCCCCAGGTAATACCTCCTCATTCAAGGGCGATTAGAGTCTAAGACAATATTGGTGACAAAGCACACAAGTACATTATTTACTGAATTATAGTTAATTATAACTTTTACCACCACAAAGGGGTCAAGTAGCTAAGCTTAGAGAAGCGCTACCCTTTTGGCCCATACTGAGTCGACGGCGTTACAATATAAATATCACAATATTACTGCAGTATATCGCAATACACATTTTGACCCTTCTTTTGATTCTTTGTAGACAGCGATGATAAATCCCGAGACTTATCCCCCAACAAATATGATGCAGATTAGGTCATGTGACCAGTCCGACTTCAAGAATGGTCAATTTCAATATTTATTTGGACCCCACAATGCCAAAGGCAAAGACAAAAATTTATTATTTGGTTACAATAAGCCTAAGCATTCATGGCTTACTGTATACATCAAATTTCAATTTCCAAACATATCAGGCAGATGCCTCCACAATGTAAGTGCAATAGTCTTGGTATAAAGCAATACTCGAAAAATCTATTTCAGAACATCCTGATTTCAGATTTCAGTCAAACGATGTCGATGTCGACGCCAGTCCGAGCATGTTTTAATTGTTTACCTCATTTTAACAGACGTGGACTCTGCATATTCCTTCAAACTTACATACACTATAACCTTATTTTGACTTGGTTTTTAACTACCGATGGCATAATTACCTTTATAAATCGAAGAATACACCCAGAAATCCTTTACATTTTTGGAAATACAAAGTAACGAATGAAAACAGGAAATACTATTTGTCACCTGTACGCATGCGTGAATTTTGAAACCTACAACGTTTATTTTAAATCCGTTCGTGTAGTGAAACGTTTGATAATAAAGATATGTAGACCAATAAACAGGCAGTGTTATAGCATATCTAAAACTTTATTTTAAATAACTTAGCATTACTTGTCTGAATCTGAATCTGAATCTACTACCACGCATTTCTCCATATGATCTTCCCTGCTAACTTGTCCAGCTCCTGCAGTAGGCCTAAGCTGCTGGCTGCTTTTCATACAATAAGCCTACGTATGTTGAGTGAGGCCCAAGTGGTGAGATGGGTGTAGATCTACGTAGTATTCAAATCGTATTTCTTTGCTATATATATTTAAAGACTCTTCCCTTACCAACACTGATCTCTCTCCTGTTGAATTCATTGCTCGTTGATCTCACCACTAGCAATCTGTGAATCCATACGAGATGCACTTTTCAGTATCATGAGTTGGCATCAGCGTTACGTGTTTTCAGTGGTGGACCCGGGACGACCCCACTGTTCGCCACATATTTACAAAGAAAACTCCAGATTTGGTAATTTCTATTGAAACGTTTTGGCTCATACTTCACCAATGTAATGTAATGTGCCACTTATTTTCACATGAATCGGACAGTGTTTTCATGTATTTTTGGGTTTTTAGATTTCCTAGTGCCGATTTTCGCGAAACTGACGTATAGTATTTTCAGTTATATACTTTTACACAGTGGTGATAAAATTTGTGTTGCAATTAGTTATAGGTCAAACTTTAGAGTGACTGGACTAGTAAAATAAAAATACAAATAAATTAATGTACAATACAAAAGTAACTGGTATCACATGTCTCACATGGTCATCTTGTCTTCGTATCTGTCTCTCACAGATTTTGTCTGTTATAACTGTTTAATCCAAAGTTAGACCGGAAACTTCAAAAGTAAACATGTGAATCAAAGTGTTTATTGAAATTAAATGCATTGGAAATTCCATCAACGTACCCTTTTAATGTCACGTTGCAGCAGAACAACGCGAAGCCCATTGTTGCTAGGGTTTCACTACAGTAATACCATCGTGTGGGGATTGGTTCCTACTCAGAATTAGGCAGGGGGAGGATTGACTCTATCGTGAGTCTTCCCTCTAAGGGTGGGGTGGGCGGTAGGGGTGAGGGACACTCTAGAGCACAACCGCCGGGGAAAGTCTCACTTAAAATTATGCAGGGGAAAGACTCACTCTAGAGTAGGACCGCCGGGGGGGGGGGGGGGGGGGGGGGGGGGGGGGGGGGGGGGGGGGCGGGGGGGGGGGGGGGGGGGGGGGGAGGGGGGGGGGGGGGGGGGGGGGGGGGGGGGGGGGGGGGGGGGGGGGGGGGGGGGGGGGGATCTGGCTATGATGGAAGGGTCACTCTGGTACACCGTCACTAATCTTGAACGCTTGCAAAACGTGTACACAAAATATCATAAAACTATATTCTCTCTCTCTCTATATATATATATATATAATTTATTTATATATCATCGATTTATTTATCTGTATAATTATATAATTAGTGAAAAATTAATTTCATTTTGATTTTATTCAGGATTATATAGAGCCAGCTTTCAAATCTTTCAAATAACCATTCACGACGATCATTTTCAATCAATGGGTCAGCAACGTTTGCGTTAAAGAGGCGAAATAAATATGCTTCATTTTCTTTCATTTCAGTGATAACTTGTTCTTGTCTGTTTAGTTCAATAGCAAACTGTGTTTTTAGAAAATCTATTCGACGTTGTAAAGGTACAAGATCTGGATATTCATGTACTGCATCCATATACTGCAGTTCCTTGCTTGCCAAAGCCTGCACCATAGTCTGCAAATAAGAAAGAAAAGGCTTTTAGCTTATTAAATCATTAGAATAATTACAATTCTTTCCAAACAAGGAATTCTACCTTTATTTTTTAATAATATTTAGCTATTTTATGATTTGTAGCGAAGTATTCTAACTATAAAAATTATGTATATATATCTTCATATAAAATGGGGTTATTTGAGAGGTTGTTAAAATCGTGATGCTTTTATTCGTAATTTCTTTGTACTTTGATTGCACTGCTTATATGTGTTGAGTGGAGAGGCAGTAATTTGGATATGTACACCAAATGAGCGACGATTGTCACTTTGATTGACTGTACTTATACAGAACCGCAATAGGTACCACAACCGGCACCACGAACTGTACCATAATAGGTGCCACAATCGAATATCTTATTTTATGTCTTTTATTTACTACGTTTTGATTGCTCTGCACGTCAGTGACGACATTTGCTTCTGAGCCAAATGTCTTTTGTTCTTTCCTACATGCCGAGTACGACATGGTCAAAAGCAGCAGTATTAAACTGATACACAACACAAACAATATCTTAACAGCGAGTCTACGATAGAATCAGGCAGGGAGCAATTCATGAGTTGTCATAGAAATTCATAATACTCCGTCTGAAAAATACTTATGCCAAGTGAATTTCTACTAAAATATTTTTTTCTTGTTTACCCTTACCTATTGGCTCATATAAGGTAGATAACTCTTGCACTTAAACTACACACTATTTAGACAATAATTTTACATAAAAAAGTTAAAATTCAACTTCTCATAAATCTGTTATTAATGAAAGAATTTGTAATATCAATACTTACAATGGTACATCTATTCTAAATCCTCAAAATACATTCTTTTGGACAAAGGGCAGTGAAGATCATTCCTTAAAGGTCAAGGTCACTTACTAACTATGACTTAAAGTAACTTGAAGTACTTATATCTCCTATACATTTCATCATAAATTGATCATAATTCTCCAAAATGTTCTTTACCTTAAGGAATTGCGGACAAAGGTAACTCAAGGTCATTTCTGAAAGGTCAAGGTCACTTGAGATACTATGAAGTACTTATATCTCTTACACCTTTCATCATAATTTGATCATACTTCGCCAAAATATTATTTAGTTTAAGAGCTTTTGGACAAAGGTCAAGTCAAGGTCAAGGTCATTTCTTAAGAGTAGTGTTCAAGAAAAAAGTTTTATTTCATAACTTATGAAGGTCAAGCTTACTCATTTAGCTTAAGATATTGTGATCATTTGTTGTTTCACAATTGACTCAATTGGATATCCGTATGATACATTGCGTGAGATTTGAAATCGTCATCAATTAATACAATGATTTTCTATATATTGAGTCATGCATTATTGCTGTGCTTCTTGGAGATTCCATCAGTTTTTTTCTGATTTTTGTCCTCCGCTTTTAGCAAAAGCGTGGGGACATTAAATCTCATTCGTCTGTCTGTCTGTCCTTCCGTCCGTCTGTCTGTCGTACCGTCTGTCACAAAAACTTTAACCTTGGTCATAACTTTTTAACCGTAAGACGTAGGGCCTTCATATTTGGCATGTGTGTCCCTAATTGCATTACCTTTCCGTTGGTACCAGTTTTCTTTATCGTGTGACATTTGGCATGTGTGTCTGTAGACATGCACAACCATGACAATATATTACAGATCACCCTTGCTTATAGAACCCCGAAAGCAGGAGACCATAATTCTCTGAATTTGCTTGTTTGTATATGAACTGAGTCATCAATTTTCTGCATTATAACTGCCGTTCGGGAGCATCTATTAGTTTTACTGATACTCTTGTTATTCTAAAAATCTGCTTTTCTAATTTTAATATAAATGAAAAACATTAATCAAGAAGGTGAAAACCGTTTCTGTGATTTCTGCACATTTTTAAGCGTACAGCTATTGGTGTGCCAGCAAAAAGTCCACTTCTGAATAAAATCAAGGGTCCCTCAGGTATTTCAATATTTTGATTAACAGGAGATGCCTTACATTGAACAAGATGCACATTTATATTTTTAGTACATTCAGATATGGGAAACCCCTAGAGACGACATGACCAGATTGCAAAGCAAATTTGAAACAGGAGCAACAACTAGTGTGGCATAATACGCCTGTCACTTAGTTTGACAGGAAAAACATTATAAAATGCGGAGCACCTCCCTCCCCCCAACAATTAGTCAGGACTAATGATAACACATGCTTTGGCCCAGGGTAACAACTCTGTGTAATATTACTGAAATTGATAAAAGGAGGAAGTTGTTGCGTAAAAGAAGAATTTAACCCCTCCTTTTTTCTTCTATGTTAAATATATAAGAATACAGAAGAAATTTGAATTGTCCTAATGGGACAGATACCACATGCGACTAAAATAAATTGAAGTAGGACAAAGACCAAGGTAAGGGTCAATAGGTCAAAGATTTTGGAACCGACAGACAGGGCTTGCTAGATTGATTGATTGATTATCGTTTTATGTCACTTCACGATCATTTCACGGGTATGGTGATGGCATCTGCTTGATGCATTGCATACAAATTTAGACCTTTGCAATGGACCCACTCGAAGCAGTGAGGGATCTTTTACGTGCCACGTCTACCGTGACACGGGACCTCGGTTTTTACTGTCTCATACGAAAGACAGAACACCGGTGTGCCCAGGACAGTAGTCGAACCCGGGTCAAGGTCACGGAGTAAAAAATTTCGG
This sequence comes from Pteria penguin, assembly GCA_035048485.1. Lineage (NCBI taxonomy): Eukaryota > Metazoa > Mollusca > Bivalvia > Pterioida > Pteriidae > Pteria > Pteria penguin. The sequence continues at coordinate 17,347,693 of CM068590.1, forward strand.
AACCAAAGTAAGATCTTCCTACAAGGAATAGATATGTGTATTATGAAGACCCCTTTTCTTTTGGTTCAAAAGTTATGGCCAAGGTTAAAGTTTTTGAAAAAATAGCTCAAACGTCAAGGTCTTGCCACATGGAATACACATGTGTAGTATGTAGGCCCGATCTCTTTTGTATCAAGAATTAAGGTTAAAGTTTTCTGGACAGACAGACAGAAAAGGCGATTCCAAAATACCCCAGACTTTTTTTGCGGGGGGTATAATAATATTTATTTATGTTATAGTTCATATATAATCTTATCACAAATTTGAAAGAGCCTGAATGAGAAATGAATTTTTAATAATTTTCTAAAAATGTTCAAAATAGAAATAAAAAAATCAAAGACCCATAACTTTGTCCCAATAAAGAGGATATTTTCAAAAACGACAGGCATTTTCCTTTGTTTAATAAGAGTATTCTGTATAAATTTAATGAAAAAAAATCATTAAATTAAAATTGAAATTAGTATATACCATAGAAACTGCCATTATGCTATCTATGAAAAACACATTTCGAGGGCCATAACTCTGGCAAAACCGAGTCAATCATACTGAAATGCGATCTGGTACTTACATTCATTGATATAAAGTTATATGCCAAGTTTCATTCCAATACCTTGAGAGCCTGTAGAAAAAAAATCCTGTAAAATCCTCGAAATTTTCTAAGTTCAAGGGCCATAACTTTGGCAAAGCCAAGTCAATCGTACCGAAATGCGAACTAGTACCTATGATCATTAGTATAAAGTTCTATACCAAGTTTCAATCAAACCTTGAAAGACTACAGAAAAAGTCTAGAAAACATGACCTCGGACAGATAACGTCATACCATTATACATCCCGTCTATCACGGGCATATAACAAGGTCAAGGTCACACGGTCAAAAGTCGAGATACCATTTGAAAGCACTCGTCACTCGTCAAGAACCTGTGTGTGAAGTATCAAAACCCTATTCCTGTTGATTTCAAAGATATAGCCAAAGTTAAAGTTCCTTAAATTTGGTTGAAGTCCAAGGTCAAGGTCACTATGGTAGGTCAAAAGTCATGGTATAATTTGAATGTTCTGGTCATAAGAAACCTATGTTGGAAGTATTTTGTTTATACTTCTCTTAGTTGCTGAGAATTTGCAACCAGAAACTTTAACTAAAATGTTGACCAACAGATGTGCGAACAGAAAGACTGACATTGCCAATCTATACACTGAAATTGCTTTGCAATCCGGCGAAAAAATTATTTTCACTACATTTAACATTATTCTAGTTACATGCTCTAGAAAAACTACACAAGTAACTATCTGCCAAGGAGCTGCCATATTTTTTTATATTTTGAATTCGTTAGCCTCCTTAAATGGCTAAAGTGAACACAAGGGAAGCAAATCTTGTGCGTTTTTAAAATATATTTTCCATGAATTCATTGTAATATGCGATATTTTACGAATATCAAAATAGCTTGGTTGTTCTAAACAACATACTTAAAATAGCTAATTGTTAATTTTAGGCAAAGTTTTCTTATCAAAATAGAGCAAAACACGAGATTCATAAGCCATAAGAAAAGTTAGCTTTGGTAATTTAGGGTTATTTTGTACATGATATTACTTATAATTTTTCTGTAACTATCTTCTTTTCATTTTTGATTAAAAATTGCCATTTAGAAAAATATCAAAATTTTTGCAAATATTTGACTAATGCCTGGTTCTATCGTAGACTCAATCAAGAAATAAGCTTGTACAAACCTCATTTGGATAAACAGATGATATTTCTTCATATAATTTGTCAAATATTGAGCCTAAATATTGATTGAATAAAGTTATAAAGTTCCGTCGACGCTGATAGTTGGTCTCTTCTTTGATAAGAAAGAAGTATTCGAAAAGCTGATTTTCTTCAAATATTTGGAATGTGCGTTTCTTTCTCTGGAATTCATCATCTATAGACCACTCTAATGGTTCTATAAATGCCTCTTGTTGTTGGCGAATCAGTTGCATTTCGTTGTCTCTTCCTATGTAAGGTAGTGACATTTTCTGCAATGATGATAATAATAAAATGATTTAAAAAGCATATTACTTTGAATATTATACAAATGAAATATAGGAACATAATAATACATTATTTTAGATGTTTATTTATTTTTTCTTGCGACGTTTCTCATGACACTGTGTGTGAATATGATTTCTCTCCGTTCTTTCATACATTTGCATTTATGATACTGCAAACGTTTGATTTAAAAAGGTATAATCATTTACCAAGAATAAGAAACAGCATTTTCTCAAAACAGCGCTTTCTATTTCATGACCTTTGCATAATTTTGGCATCTATGTCCTTAGTAAAATTATTTTGTGTTTTCAGCATTAATTGGGTCTTTTCGATATGCAGAGTTATATCCCATTTGAGCAGGTATCTGACGTCAGTCCCTTGTGACGTCATACAATTTCTATATCACTTCCCGTAATTTTACACCAGTTGCCATAGAACTAGTTGACGTCACAATGTTTTGACGTCAGATACCTGCTCATATGGGAAATAACTCTGTATAACGAAAAGACTCAATTGACAAACACGATGTACTTAAATAATCCGACTACAGGTATCAAACTCGTATCCACTTTTCATTCAATGATCAGACATTGCGTGCAGTGCAGACTATCTCGATACGATATCCAGGTAAAATCCTGCTATTATAAAGTGAGGGTAAGGGAAAAAAATGAACATGTGCATTGCTCTTTGTTATGAATAAATACAGCATTTGAAATTAATATATGTATTATATAAAACCACTTAAAACACACTAATGACCGGTTTTCTTATTTTAGATGAGACGAATTTGATATTATTGATGAATTTAATTTTTAATAATATTTTTCTTATCGTTTCATTTTCATTTTTCAGTTAAAAAATCAAACAGTAGCCAATACAAATATAATAAACAACGTATTTGCCTTTTTAATCATTTTTGATCCTTTTTAAAAACGAAAAGTGTAATAAATATGAAAATCTCAATAATGCAATCTCAATAAATCCAAATATATATTTCTTTGCTCTCATTAACGGGAAAAAGATGAAGATCGATTGTTTTGATCCTGGGGATATAAAAGGTTAAATGCATTTTCAATGCCATAGATGCGATTTAAAAATCAAAGAAACTTTTAATCATAAATAAGGAATGTTTTGTTATGGCCTTTAAGATTATTGGATATGATATTTCTTGATTTGTCCGACTTCCTGTCTTTCTGTTCAATGGATTAAATTTTCAAAATAATCACTCTACTCGTTATTACACTTCTCGTTGCACTGTACAACCTGAAGTGTAATAAAAAAGAGAAGTGTAATAAATATGAAAATCTCAATAAATCCAATCTTACTCAATTCTAGTATATATTTATTTGCTCTCATTAATCGGGAAAAAGATGATGATCGAACGTTTTTGATCCTGGGGATATAAAAGGTTAAAGGCATTTACAACGCCATTGATGCGATTTAAAAATCAATAATGTAGAATATTTTGTTATGGTCTTTGATTAAAAGCAAATTGCTGTCTCTTATACAATGGTGTTTTCACAGAGAATCTAAAACATACATATGTACTTCCAATAACTCTGGATTCTTTTCCAACAAACAATATACTTCATATAAATACTGGACTTGCAAGGAATTATGTAAAGCACTAGATTTTCTCATGAATAATATTTTTGTGCAATTTGATGGCAAGATATATCAACAAATAGTTGGGATTCCTATGGGTACTAACTGCGCGCCTCTGATAGCAGATTTATTTCTTTATTGTTATGAGAGGGATTTTATGGTTTCTATTCAAAAATCAAAACGTTTTGACCTCATTGACAAATTTAATAATACTTGCAGATACCTGGATGACATTTTGGTTATCGATAACCCTGAATTCGAACAATTTATATCAGAAATATATCCACCAGAGCTCACATTGAATAAAGCTAATACTTGAGATAAATCTACACCTTTCTTAGATTTAAACATCAAAATTATCAACAACGTAATATATACTAATATTTATGATAAACGTGAGGATTTTGGATTTCCCATTGTAAATTTCCCTTACTTGGATGGCGATGTCCCTCGACTCCCATCATATGGTATCTATATATCTCAATTAGTTCGATTTGTCAGAGGCTGCACCGATGTTTTGGACTTTCATAAACGAAATTTACAAATTACTACTAAACTTTTAACTCAGGGCTACAGATATCACAAGCTAAGAAAAACATTCGGCAAATTCTTCAGATCTTATTCAGAACTTCTATCTAAATTTAGATATATTTCTTTTCAACAATATGTATCCAATGGAATTTCCCATCCTAATTTTTACGGTGATCTCGTATATAAACTAAGGAAAGTAAAAGGCTCCGATAACGTTATTTTATCATGTAATAAAATAGTCAAACGTCTCCTAAATAGAAAATATGATATTGAGATCATCGAAAAGACAATAGGTCTTGTATTTGGCCCCTCTACAGCCTTATGCAGACTTTTACTTGAACGTTGCACGCCGACTAAAAGGGCGTTGGGGACTATATGACGGGCCTTGTCCAAACCTCTTTCAGAGGAGACATGGTCCTGAACCTCGTCCCCTCTGACTGTTAGTCGGGACTCCAACAGATCTAGGGTCTTAGCTCGCTTTCAGACTGGCAGAACACGGTTTATCGTGTTGATGTCGCATATATTTTTATTGTGTTTTACAATACCTTACGTGTTTATATTTTTATGACCTTTCAATATGCGATACCTGTTGACCCTTGTTCTTTACATGGAGGATTATTTATAAATTTTTAAATGTACGTCTTTTGATTGTTCTGCTGTTACGGTGAGTGGGAAGGTGGGCCCGTAAACCGGTTAACCACACCATTTGTTTGGCTTTTGTCAAATTAAATGACCGTCCTTAGTCGGTATCGTAATTGCACTACAATCAAATATTTTTGTTATGTGTTAAATGTTCTATTATATTATTTATATTCATGTATTATGGCTCCATGGTGACTTCTGCCACATAACTGAGCCGGTAACTCCTCTTTTTTCTTTGATAACTCAAATTTTCAATTTTACTTATTAGTTTCTTGGGAAATTAATGTCCGATACTCAAGCCTTCTGTTTTAACTTCTTCGAATGAAATCGGTCAATCGATGCTTTGCACGAGCAAAATCGTGCTTAAATGAATAATACTCTATAAACCATATTCTGTAAAAACTTTGAAACTGAAACTTTGATGGAATGTTTTATTTAAGTCATCAGGCAAAATTAAAATTGATACACATTTTCCTTTATTAATATTGAAAGATAAAGTATTGCTTTTTCAGCCTTCTTGAGTATATAAAAATCCTTTTACAAGTTATCTGCGTACACTTTGTCGTAAGAAAATTATTTCATTGGTAATAAGATCTTGAGATCTATCTATATAACAGTCAGTGTCATTCAAATACTCGCAAAAAGGTAGTAGTTTTCGCGATTTTACTACCTCTATAGTGACACGCGGGAACAGATATAATATTTTGCAGCTCTATTCATACAAAATTTGAATTTACGGCTTACGATTTCCAAAGGACTTTTCTAGAAATTTTTCACGAATGGAGAATAGAAGCAGTGGGTTCTCTTTTAGTTTAAGCCTACCTACCACGTCAAGGTAGAAAACCATCTGGCAGGATGTTTTGTTGCCATTTGTGTGTGTGTGTGTGTGTGTGTGTGTGTGTGTGTGTGTGTGTGTGTGTGTGTGTGTGTGTGTGTGTGTGTGTGTGTGTGTGTGTGTGTGTGTGTGTGTCTTTGTTTCTTTGGGTTTTTTTTTTAAATTTTTCCCAATATGCATCATTCCAGACGCTAACAACGTGCTATTTTCAAATAATTGTTTATGCTCACGCGTATATGGAATCTGTATAAGCAGAATCAATGATCTGTGAACAGGGATGATAAACATTTCTTTCTCAATGATTGACTTGCAGAATCAATGATCTGTGAACAGGGATGATAAACATTTCTTTCTCAATGATTGACTTGCAGAATTAATGATCTGTGAACAGGGATGATAAACATTTCTTTCTCAATGACTGACTTGCAGAATTAATGATCTGTGAACAGGGATGATAAACATTTCTTTCTCAATGATTGACTTGCAGAATCAATGATCTGTGACCAGGGATGATAAACATTTCTTTCTCAATGATTGACTTGCAGAATCAATGATCTGTGAACAGGGATGATAAACATTTCTTTCTCAATGATTGACTTGCAGAATCAATGATCTGTGAACAGGGATGATAAACATTTCTTTCTCAATGATTGACTTGCAGAATCAATGATCTGTGAACAGGGATGATAAACATTTCTTTCTCAATGATTGACTTGCAGAATCAATGATCTGTGAACAGGGATGATAAACATTTCTTTCTCAATGATTGACTTGCAGAATTAATGATCTGTGAACAGGGATGATAAACATTTCTTTCTCAATGATTGATTTGCAGAATTAATGATCTGTGAACAGGGATGATAAACATTTCTTTCTCAATGATTGACTTGCAGAATCAATGATCTGTGAACAGGGATGATAAACATTTCTTTCTCAATGATTGACTTGCAGAATCAATGATCTGTGAACAGGGATGATAAACATTTCTTTCTCAATGATTGCCTTGCAGAATCAATGATCTGTGAACAGGGATGATAAACATTTCTTTCTCAATGATTGATTTGCAGAATCAATGATCTGTGAACAGGGATGATAAACATTTCTTTCTCAATGATTGACTTGCAGAATCAATGATCTGTGAACAGGGATGATAAACATTTCTTTCTCAATGATTGACTTGCAGAATCAATGATCTGTGAACAGGGATGATAAACATTTCTTTCTCAATGATTGCCTTGCAGAATCAATGATCTGTGAACAGGAATGATAAACATTTCTTTCTCAATGATTGACTTGCAGAATCAATGATCTGTGAACAGGGATGATAAACATTTCTTTCTCAATGATTGCCTTGCAGAATCAATGATCTGTGAACAGGGATGATAAACATTTCTTTCTCAATGATTGACTTGCAGAATCAATGATCCGTGAACAGGGATGATAAACATTTCTTTCTCAATGATTGACTTGCAGAATCAATGATCTGTGACTAGGGATGATAAACATTTCTTTCTCAATGATTGACTTGCAGAATTAATGTATTGTTTTACAGATCACTTACGTTTTAACTGTATTTATTGCGAAAACGTCTTAAAAGAAAAATTACCCTAATGTAATCGAGAACATTTCTTTAAACCTCTGGATTAATATAAATGGCTGGGTGACCAATTGATTGTACGATTCTTTGAAAAGTTTTTCAAACGTCTTGCAATATAAAGGACATAAAAGGATCTGTTTTTATAGTTTACGTAATAAAGATTTCTAATCGAAAATCAGGTAGAGACGGTACATTTCTTACGGAAATGCGGCATATTAGATAGGGGATGTGTGTCACTTAAAATATAGATATGGTTGGTTGGTTGATTGGTGTTTTACGTCGTTTTCAACAATATTTCAGTTATATCGCGACATGGAAGCAGGAGGTTACCAACCTCTTAAACATAGTGGCGCAACCCTGGAATCGAACCCGGATCGTCGGCGCCGCAAGCCAAGCGCTTAACTACTACACCACGACTGTCCCCAAAATATAGATATGAACTCTATTTCTATTGATGTGTAAAGATGATGGATAAATCCAAACCGTAAGTCTAAAAATCATGAAACCAGAGGACATACAAAATATGTCTACTTGAAGAGCATATGTGAACCCCTGTGATGGAGTGAGATCAGGTGCCCGGGGAGAGATATCATCTTCAATTGACAATTCGCTGTGGATTTTTTCCCTCTGTTTTTTGGACATTTCGTTCATTAACTTCCTCATATTCAGAATTTATGGAGTCAGTTTCTTCGATATTTTCTGTATCTCATTCATTTGTCACTATTTCATTAATGGTGTCTTCTTCAATATCTGTTTTATTTTCTTCTATTGTTTTCACCATTCTTTGGGTTGTAGTTTTATAGATTCTCTTTTTATTTTAGTTTTGCTCTCTCTCCTTTCACTTTCACTGACATTATGCCCATTATTTACCTTTTCAACACAGCCGATATCCAGAGGTTGTTTTACTATGTGAATGGAGAAATAATGCTCACCATCGTTTTCGGGGTAATAACCGAGCGTAAGAAGAGGCATGTCTGCCTGATAGATATTTGTATTAGATATTATACGGTGGTATGGAACCCCTTGAGCACTATAGACAAGAAATTGCACGTTGAACTCCCTAGCCAGTGCTGTAAATGTTAAATTGTCCCCAACTGTTTCCCGTTGGGTCATGGCCGTTAAGTAACAGTCAGTATCCCTTTAAATGAATTCGCAATAATATTCAGAGTGTAAGCTTAAATGATCAACAGATATTTTACTCAATCGGATGTCGGTTCTATGAATGCCAGTTTTCTGCAGTAATAAACTTGGGTCGAGTATTATTTTCGCTAAATGATTGTTACAGAATTGTTTCTCACTATCATGAATTGTTGAATTATCTGAGGGAGTTTTAACTATTGCTTTGATGTGTTCTCGGTGTCTGTCTCGTCGGACACATTTTTGAAAGCATTCACAAATAAAGTAATTTAGATTTTGTGAGAAAAGAATTTGGTTTGCGAAAAAGTTCAGTGCAATGTACTTCCATACCAAAGCATTACAAAGTATCTTAAATTTCAATTCGAATGATGTTCATGTACTTAAAGTAAAAAAAAAGGAACCGGTGATATAATTGCTATGCTTCTATACGTGAATGAAGAAATATAATTTTCAGTCTATTGTCAACGTGCGTGCCGATGTACTATATCACTACATTGATCACCTCGACATAATCTGTGAGATTTACCACCAAGAAGTTCAAAATATAGATAAACTACTCGTACAAGGAAGTAAGTAATTTGCAATGAAGGACATTGAGACTTAAATTGATACTATTCATAACTGAAAATCCCCAGATAGTCAGCAATGAAAGAACAATCCTCCCCCTTTTTATACTTATCATATGTATGAGTTTAGTGTTGACAAATACGACTTCTGGAAGTATATTTCATGTCAAATATCGAAGAATGGTAATAAAGTATTATAAGTTACCTAGACTTTTTGAGACCCGGTAAGGTGTGATACGAGGTGTTTGGTTAAATACCGGGTGAGGCGAAGCCGAATTTACCCCATCTCTGACCTTTACCATTGTACCAGTCTGAAACTAATTTTAAGTGGCAAAATTGTAACTACAGAATAGACAGGCACCAGACTGAAAAAGTAACTACAGGTTGTGAGGAGAGGATTTCAAATACCTGTTTTTGGAATGACGAATGCTTTCAAGAGAGTTGGCCTTGTATAATTCCCCATTTACTTGCATTACGTCAATGTAAAAATGTGACAAAACTTTGTTCAATTGCTCGCAGGTTAATTCTTCAAAATGTTGATCTTGCTTCATCTCTCGTAGATAAGCCTGCAGCATTCAATTAATAATCCTTCAGTCTGATTCAGTAATACTTTGTACAGTTGATAGAATGGAAATCCCAAGTTGTAATTAATATCCTGGGGAGTTTCATTCTATAAATTCCACAAATCAACTGACCCAAAGCTTAGTTTTCATTTACATCTGATTTGAAATGTTTAATTCATTTTGTGGAATTAAATCCAATTTCATGAAGGTAAGATTATCTTAAATGTGTGTTAAGATACGTGCAATGTTTTTATTTATTTGAGATAGGTAGGTACTATCTTCTATAAAATGCATAAGAAAATACATTTTCTTCTGTCAATTGTCGCCCACAGAAATTATCACGTCTCATTCAACATGGTTTTCAGTGGATATCGGATAAAGTCCTCTATACTTTTTAAAGATAAGGCAGTTTGATGACTTATTTTTTTTTATCTATGTGCTTACATTCAAATAAATGTCATGTAACTAAGTTGTGTAATTTACTTTTTCACATGCCTTTATCCTCTGAATTTTTTTTATATTAAATTCAATCAGTTACGTTGCCATGATTATGCTGTATTTCATTGTTACGTTATCTCAGAATAAGACCCACATTTTGAACCGAAAAAAATGATGATGTAATAAAACCATTAGATTGATGTGCGTATTTTAAGAGTAAATGAACCTTTCAACGAAGTACTTAAAATACTAACAGTTCTTAACCTAGGACAGGCAAGCATTGTCATATGAAATAAGAAAAAGGAAGAAGATCTTAACAAAAGATGGTACAATGTACTAGTTTTGAATAACGCCCACACAAATTTGTACAACTCTATAAGGATGGTAATCATATGCATGTGATGTCGCTGATATTGATGTCATGAATAACATACAGGCTCATACTATGGAATTCTTTCAACAACCAAACGTAATATTATGGTAAATGTTGTCTCACCTTCGTTCAGATTGTTTCTTTCCTTTCCTCTATGTGGTATAACATGTGCAAACCCTTCTAAGACTAAGTATACAATTGGAACTCGATTTTCGGACAGCAATTTATGGAATGATCCAACATGAGTTCAGATGCGGAAAAATATCTAGCACACCTTTTAATTAACATGACGTAAGCTTAAATTCGGAGACAATTTATTGTGAAATGAGTATACAAATCACGTTACGCAAATATATTTGTCCTGAATATGCTAACACGCGGATTCCACACACGGTAGATAGCTTTCGGGAGCGCAGTTAATTTAATTCGTCTCACAAAATCACAACGCAATTTTTACCTTAAAATAAACTCAGATGTCTTCTGTTTTCTTTTTCATACCAAGCCTTCTTAGCTTAGCTCTGTCCTTAGATAGATTCCTTGGTTCACTTTTCGGTCATTTTGGTTTCAACACTGCTCTACAAATATTTATATATTATGTGAATTCCAATCATTCGGCCACGAGCGTCACATAAAAACCTATGCAAAGAAATCAATCAAATACTACCATAATAGAAATAAATGACAATCATGGAAAAACAGAAGTGATGGTGCAAAGGAGGAGTTAACATCCTTTACATAAATAATACAGGCATAATAGCAATTGATATTTTTAATATTCAATTAGGCTTAATCTGATTACAAATCCTGTCATGATCATAAATAGAAGAAAATAAAACATGGCTGATAATCGTTGTCGACATTCATCATCAACATATGGATTTTCAAGTAAGTCATCCAGCAGTTGGAAAAGATGGATTTCCATTTCCTTAACCTCATGCTGATCATTTTCCATTTTGCTTAATATTATTGATAGACTTGTCTTCAATGAGTCAATTTCATGTTGTTGATGTTCGAGATTAATATATCCATTTGTCATATTGAAATATTCGAGTTCAACAAAAGCCATTTTTTAAAATGAGCTTGGGAAATAAAAACATGGCAAACGAACTTAATTCCTTTATCGGTCAGATCAGTGGTTTGATTAATACAAAATACTATCAGAATAAATTTCCCATAGTTTCGAGAAATATCTAAAGTCTACTATAATTCCTTTTTTACCTGGTATTCACTTGTAGATCTAAATGTTCAGATGATGGATAATCCAAACCGTAAGTCCGATTATTATGAAACCAGAGGACATACACAAATAGTGAAAATGAAAACCAAGTAGAAAATAACGAAAATTGTCTACTTGAAGAGCATATGTGAACCCATATGATAGAGTGAGATCAGGTGCCCGGGGAAAGTTAGCATCTCCTGCTTGCTAGCAACACCCGTCACATATACCCAGTAGAAAGAGTCAAATCGTGTAAATTCCATATATATTTATATATGGAGAAGTCAAAGTAGGTAACCTTCTAGTATAGAAGGTGTCAAATCTGTGTACAATGATCGGAATCGGTCTCAGTCCAGAATATCTGGATAACGAGATACCATATTTAGTAATAAGAGTCTCGTAACGACCATAGAACTTCTTCAGTGACGTTGTCAGTCTAGCACATATGTAACCCTGGTTCAGTAGCTTATCTGAAAGTTGCCTAGTCCTCAGAACATTCAGAACCTCAGTCATTGTAATTTGAACATGCTCTGGAATAAGGTATTAACTGATATATGAATACGCCGTGTGAGGGCGATGATGGAATATTGCTACTTATGAAAGGAAATTTTGTGATAGCGAAATTGAAATCGTCACGTTTGTCATAGAGTAGGCGTTCAATTGACCATTAATGTCGAAAGACAACATGATATCTAAATACGAAGTAGAATGTATTCTGCAAATAATGCGTCGAAGTAGACTCCTTGTTCGTCCAATGTCAATTGATAGTTCCGTCTACTTTGATATTTTTTTCGCATTCCAAAAAAATGTTTAGGCATAACTCTTTAGATCTAAAACTAATTTTTAGCATCCGTTGCATCTTTCTGTTCCTCTTCTTTATAGATTGATGCAGTATTGTTTGAATTCTTTCTGATGTTGCATTTCTTTTTCCCCCTATGTTTCGGGTTTACCTACGAAGCCGTTTTCGTGCCATTTTAAAGAATAAAAAAAAATTTTTTTTATCTCGTTCGAACGAGAAACTTTCTCGTTTGAACGAGAAAAAAATCTCGTTCGAACGAGAAACTTTCTTGTTCGAACGAGAAAGTATCTCGTTCGAACGAGATACTTTCTCGTTCGAACGAGAAAAAAATCTCGTTCGAACGAGAAACTTTAATCAATGAATTAAGCTGTTTTGTTATTTGATAAGTGTGATTCGGAATTATTTCATTTGATACATACAACGATACATTTATATATGCATAATTGCATATATTTCAACTACACACTTACAACACAACGTACATATTGTATGGTTATTCTAAAACACACAGCTTTTCAATAGAAAGGAAATACTTTAGTTAAAGTATAATTTATTATATTGCGAAGAAGATGAATGCGTGGGGAAAAAAGAAAAAAAAGGGGGGGGGTGGGGGGGGGGTGGTTATTATGCCATCAGAGATATTTCTCCCTCCTCTTGAAATTATAGTATTATAATTGTTGTAAATTATGATTTATACATTTCAGAATTGAAATATAAAATGAATGGTACTTACTGATATACAATAAAACACTTATAATTATGCATTATTATTTCATTAATGATTAATGTTAATTGGTGAGGTCACTAAACCAAGTTAATTTGATTCCAGTGGCTTAAAACATAAATATAAAAAAGGAGGAGATGAGGCTCCAAATCAAATGTTACAAACATACTTTAAATCTACCATTTGATAGACTGAAATAATACGTATAATGTATTTCAACTAAATTCAGGCCAAACACGCCCAAATGCTCCTGCCTATGTAGTTATTTAAATGATCAAACATCCGCTATTAAAGAAATTGTTAGAAAATATCAAAAAATTTATTGATGGACGATCTTCCATTTCTTTCTGTCGGTTAATAACATTTATCGTTGTTGTTGTTGTTGTTGATTATTGTTTTACGTCACTCCACGATTATTTCACGTATATGGTGACGGCATCTGCCTGATGCATTGCATACAAATTTAAACCTTTGCAATGGACCCACCCGAAGCAGTGAGGGATCTTTTACGTGCCACGCCTACCGTGACACGGGACCTCGGTTTTTACTGTCTCATCCGAAAGACAGAACACCGGTGTGCCCCGGGCGGGAGTCGAACCCGCGACCTTTCGATCACGAGCCGAGCACCTTATCCACTAGGCCACACCGGCTTCATTTATCATTGTAGACTATGGTATATGATATAAGTTTCTCGTTCGAACGAGATTTTTCTCTCGTTCAAACGAGAAACTATCTCGTTAGAACGAGATAAAAAAAAAATTTTTTCTTCTTTAAAATGGCACGAAAACGGCTACGTATTTACCTGAGTAAAAAGATAAAAAGAAAAAAAAAAACCTAACATTTAAATACATTCAAGAAAAAAGAGGAGTTACCGGCTCAGTTATGTGGCAGAAGTCACCATGGAGCTCTACAATACATGAATATAAATAATATAATAGAACATTTAACACATTACAAAAATATTTGATTGTAATGCAATTACGATACCGACTAAGGACGGTCATTTAATTTGACAAAAGCCAAACAAATGGTGTGGTTAACCGGTTTACGGGCCCACCTTCCCACTCACCGTAACAGCAGAACAATCAAAAGACGTACATTTAAAAATTTATAAATAATCCTCCATGTAAAGAACAAGGGTCAACAGGTATCGCATATTGAGAGGTCATAAAAATATACACACGTAAGGTATTGTAAAACACATAATGGTATAAAAATATATGCGACATCAACATAATAAACCGTGCTCTGCCAGTCTGAAAGCAAGCTAAGACCCTAGATCTGTAGGAGTCCCGACTAACAGTCAGAGGGGACGAGGTTCAGGACCATGTCTCCTCTAAAAGAGGTTTGGACAAGGCCCGTCATATAGTCCCCACCGCCCTGTTAGTCAGCGTGCAACGTTCAAGTAAAAGTCTGCATAAGGCTGTAGAGGGGCCAAATACAAGACCTATAGTCTTTTGATGAAATCAATATCATATTGTCTATTTAGGAGACGTTTGACTATTTTATTACATGATAAAATAACGTTATCGGAGCCTTTTACTTTCCTTCGTTTATATACGAGATCACCGTAAAAATTAGGATGGGAAATTCCATTGGATACATACTGTTGAAAAGAAATATTTCCAAATTTAGATAGAAGTTCTGAATAAGATCTAAAGAATTTGCCGAATGTTTTTCTTAGCTTGTGATATCTGTAACCCTGAGTTAAAAGTTTAGTAGTAATTTGTAAATTTCGTTTATGAAAGTCCAAAACATCGGTGCAGCCTCTGACAAATCGAACTAATTGAGATATATAGATACCATATGATGGGAGTCGAGGGACATCGCCATCCAAGTAAGGGAAATTTACAATAGGAAATCCAAAATCCTCACGTTTATCATAAATATTAGTATATATTACGTTGTTGATAATTTTGATGTTTAAATCTAAGAAAGGTGTAGATTTATCTCAAGTATTAGCTTTATTCAATGTGAGCTCTGGTGGATATATTTCTGATATAAATTGTTCGAATTCAGGGTTATCGATAACCAAAATGTCATCCAGATATCTGCAAGTATTATTAAATTTGTTAATGAGGTCAAAACGTTTTGATTTTTGAATAGAAACCATAAAATCCCTCTCATAACAATAAAGAAATAAATCTGCTATCAGAGGCGCGCAGTTAGTACCCATAGGAATCCCAACTATTTGTTGATATATCTTGCCATCAAATTGCACAAAAATATTATTCATGAGAAAATCTAGTGCTTTACATAATTCCTTGCAAGTCCAGTATTTATATGAAGTATATTGTTTGTTGGAAAAGAATCCGGAGTTATTGGAAGTACATATGTACGTTTTAGATTCTCTGTGAAAACACCATTGTATAAGAGACAGCAACTTGCTTTTAATCAAATCATGAGGCAGAGATGTATAAAGTGTAGAAAAATCAAATGTAGAAATTTGAGTCGTTTTGAAATTTAGCGAAAGAAGTTTGTCCATAACTTCATGAGAATTTTTAATCGACCAAAAGTAATTGATGTTACTATTATGAAATGCGACATCACAATATTTGATAATATGATCTTTTATAGCAGTTAGAGCAGACGTAATATGTTTCGATAGTACCGTAGTAGAGCAGTGGCTAGAATTAGATATGAAACGTGATTTATATGGACTTTTATGTAGTTTTGGGAGCCAATACATGGTTGGTAGATCAGATTTATCAGTTTTAATTTTGAAGTCGGAAATGGTCATGAGGTGATCGTGCAAGGTGCTCTCTTTTAAGGTAGGGCTTTCAACATATGTATGAGTGGAGTTTAATTCGTTTTTAAGTACTTCAATATAACATAGTTTTCAAACAACTATTATGTTATTACCTGCTTTATCAGCGGGAACAAAGACATATTTAGCATGTAAGTCAGCTATCTTCTTTTTAATAGAATTTGTCGTCAATGTATTAGGCTGTTGAAATAAATGCGGATTTTCCGTAAAGTTCTTAATACGGATATCGACAATTCTTAAAATCTCGAATTTCCAATCATTAAGAGCATGAACATTTACCTGTTCTTTTTTACACCAACGTTTACAATATGTAGTTAAAGCATCTTCTATAACGTCACGGCATTTATTGAAATCTATATACAGTTGATACTTGACTTTAATATGATAACGCAATATATCTTGCTCTAAATCTCAAATAGATGGAACACATTTTATTTATTCACAATTTAAATGTTTCATGGAATAAGACTTAACGTTACAATATAATTCTCCTACATAAGAAAACAACCAAAATTTCACATAACATTAAGCAGTCTTCTGAAGGTTGGTGTTGGAATTATGAATGGTCCCATGTGGTTTATTGAATATACTACGATAGGGTTCCATACATTCATATTCCGACTAGCCTCCTGTATAAGATATATTTCGTCAGAAAAAATAAATTAGAGCCTATCTGTTCCTGACACAACATGGCACTACTGAGTAAAACCCCTCAGAATCTTGTTGTCCTCCTACAAACACTGCGAAACTGAAAATCTGTTACAACACTGAAGTCCAGTTTGACAAACTCTGATTGCCCAGATATTCTTGGGCTCCTTCTTATAGCTAACCATACGAAGTACAATTCAAATTTTGAAACGAAGGATACAGTCTTGCTTGAGACAGGAGTCTTCTTCTCTAATGAATTATGCACAAACTATTATGTAAATTAAAAATTCTAATATTACATTTGAAATGTATGCTATTAATTAAGAATATGAATAGTAAATGCTATCCGGTTTAGCAATAAACCAGGTGTCATAACATAAAATGTACCGATACATGTGTGAGAATGCTTACTGAAGTGATTTATCCTTACCTGGAGTATTGTGTATGATACACGTGCATCAGGAGAATGAACTGATATGTTAATGAATTAGAACCATAACAACATGACTAACCTTGCAATATGCGCCGTAGTAAACTCTTGTTTTGGTTACTCCTCCGCAATGTGCATGAACTTCCGGAATATTTCGTGGTTATATACCGTGGAAAAGTATATATACGTAAATATTGCTATATCTATGGAAACAAATGAAACATGCACTATAATTTCCGTTTATTGTTATCAGTAGCTGTGCCAAAAACAGATATGAACAGTCCAATGTTGTATATTATACTGAAGGGTACTGAATGCTATCTTTGTCACGATGTTTCTGATGGACTGCTGGCGCACTGGTTACTCACAATTTTATATTTCTATAAATAAATCCAATGCAATGCTATAACACATAATTGAAAAGAAATTAGGTGAGACTTAATGTAATGTTAATTCCGTTGCCCCATTTAACATGCAGGTAATAAATTATACTCCCACTACATATGATCAAATCAAACAGCCGCCTTAAATGCAATAAGTTTATTGCGTAATGCAGACAACAGGAAACCAGGGGAGAAATCGGAAACTTCGGAAAAGTCCTGGGTTTCCGTTTTCTAGAAACTTATGTGCATGTTTTACACAACACAAGAGTTATCACTTCTTCACCAGTCTTTCAACGAGAGACATACCAAACTCCAGAAATCCATCAGTTCATAACTTGATTTTATTAACCTTAATTATTCTCTGGTCTTGAAGTATATGTTTCCTATTGATGCAGCAAATTTTCAGTCTCACACTCTAAGGCATTCAACATACAGCTTTTCTATTGAATTTGTATGATTTTTAAATAGGATCTCATAGCATTCAGGTATCAAGTCACCAGTTATAGTATTAAAGATTATTTCACCATTCTCAGTTTCACTGTCTCCTCTGAAAGTACACAAGGAAGAAATACCGAAAGGTTAACCATATCTTAAAGTCCATGGAATAACAGGATAATATCGTGTAGTGTCAGATTCAGACAAATGCGAAGCCCAATTTAATTTCAGGTGAGACCAGATGCCCGGAAAAGGCCATGAAACACGTGAAAGTCAATGAAACACATTCAAGTTCCATACCCAGTATCCTTCAATCGTGAAGCGGAGAACCCTTAAACAATAAATCAAGCCAGGTCTAGTGAACGGAAATAAATATGTGTGGTATTTTGCGGTTAAAATCATAAACATTTTCGTGTAAAAATAAATGTAAATTAAAGATCAGTTGTTTATTCGGCATTCCCTAATACTAGTTGACACATGTTTGATGAAAGTTATCAGATAAGGTTCTTAGACACGAAATGCGTTTTAAATGTATAGAGTCAAAGAGAGGTGGATGACAAGCGGAAACCTTAAACCGTGTTGTGTTCACGCAATATCACATCGTCTTGCTATCGAGTTACTCATCTACGTTTGTTCACGTTTTATAACAATTCAAATCATATACATGTAGTTATTGTTTAAGATTCTCAGTTATATGTAAAAACGTTAATCCTAGATACATAGCTTTGACTGAAAATATTAATATACCTTATCATGAGTACTTTCGTGATTTAGAGGGAGTGATATATTAGACATTCTAACATGACTTAAGAATTTTCCCCTAAATGTCCCATAGAGTTTCACCGTGCTTTATTCTTCGATATATTCACGGTCAGAATCACTACGCCTACTAAGCAGTGATGAGTTTAAAAGCCCCGCCTCCACCCATTGGTGTTATTAATTTTGACAATGTGAATAAAATCAATTACCAGAAAACCGATTTAGGTCATGCTATTTAGGTTTTCTGAAAATCAAATTATTGATTTTTACGTAACATCACTACATAAAACAGTCGTCTGCATACACATTAAGTACATGCACAATAGATAAACCGTATATGACCTAAATTTATTGTAGTTGAAATAAAATATTAATATTAAAATACTTATTTTCATACTTGTTTCTGCAGTTTATGTCAGAATAGAAATAATGACGTCCTAGTCGTTATCTAATGTCCAGTAACCAGTAATTCTTAAACACTGTACAGGAAGTAGAAATCTAAGATTTATAACATTAATGTCGCATGTCCTTTCAAAGAAAATGAAAGTAAATAAACATGTTACAGATCAAATGAATATTTTATCATTATATATTTCAAGTAGTTTTGAAATCATAATAGATTAACATATTTGTTCCTTAAAAATCATTTATATATAAGGACCTATTTGATTCTTACCCGCAAATATAGCAATACGTTTCTGTGTCGAAACTGTAGGCATTTTAATTTTGAATTAAATTTCTAGAATGTCATTTCTTCAAATAATTAATTCAGTGGTTTTTAATTCAAATATTCATATGACTTCCAATTTAGAGACGTATTTAGATAAAGGGATATAAAAGATATAAAATTATTAAACAAAGAATTTATCTTGATAACCTCAAAGAACACATCTGATTTATCTCGATATTAAATGAAAACACTTCAATAAAATCAGACGATACTATATTTATTTTTCTTATTTCATATTTTAATGCTTCAAAAATTGAAGTACATCAATTAAAATAGCAATTGTGAGGTCTTGATGCCCTCCTTGCAAGGGGATTTGTATACATGTACAAATGACTATTCATTTATAGTGGAATCAGCTTTATACCTATACAAAAACTATTAAGGAATGACCATGATAAAATATATGTAGGCATATGTATCCGTAAATGTAATGAAAAAGATGTACATTTTGTATTGGTGTCAATGACCCAACTGATTATAAAGATGTGTTGGAGAACGTCTTTTCCCTGAAATGAAAGGTAAACATGAAAATATAATAATAGTATATGCTTTAGTAGTATCCATTCATTTCTATGTAAAACCTAGCTTCGAAAGATGTGTGGTTTTTGCAGTGCCTCCATACCCATGTCCTCCGACTCTGAGTTTTATGTACAACAATATTTTAAAGAGTTGCTCCTTAGCCTAATTGAAATCGGTGTGGCTCAATGGATGAAGTGCTCGGCTCGTGACCGAAATGTCCCGCGTTCGACTTCAGCACGTGTCCTGTCTTCCAGATGAGACAATCAAAATGGAGGCCCCGTATCACGGTAGACATGGCACGTAAAAGATTTCTCACTGACCCTAGAGAGTCTGCTGCAAACAGATAAATGGCTATGCAATATATCAGGCAGATGCCTTCACTATATACGTGAAATAAAGTGGAATAAAACAATAACCAGTCAATCCAAATTTTATTGTCGTCGATTCCTTGCTCCTGTTTGGGGGGGGGGGGGGGGGGGGGGGGGGTTGATGTTAATTCGCATTTTCATTAAAATCAATCATTTTCACCAGTCATAAGATTCTACAGCGTAAACAAAGAAAGTAAATTTACTGACTCAGTCGTATGAGAGACGTCACCATGGAAAAATACAGCATACCGTGTGAAAAACACATAAGAACATCACAAAATATTCGATTATAGTGCAGTTACGATAACGACTTAGGACGCTCATTTTATATGACAATTGTCAATCAATTGGTGTGGTTAACCGCTTAACCGAATGAATTCATATAAGTAGAATAATATAAGGTAGCAATCATTAATCTATTCAGAATGTTTTGGTTACGCCCTCTCAAAGATGGTTCATATTTTTGAGGACGTTATATTTCTCGGACAAAACTCAGGTGCATTTCCAATCATTTATCAAATGAGGATTACTGCTTCTCAACCTCCAACCGTCCAACAACTATGTAGAAATTATGTATGTAACTATATAATCCATGCTATATGGAAATAGCCAGATAAAGGTAACGAAATGCTAGGCTTACGGAGATAGGCATGGTAAGGACATGAACCGCTTAGCTTACAGTGAAGAGATCCCCAAGTTTGTATCACTATGTTGACAAGCTTCGTAACCTCTTGCTTCTTTATCATGACAAGACACAGAAAGGGTTGCAACCCTCACAATTCAAGCAAACTAAACACAGAGTTACGAATTACGGCATGCAACGTTCGTGCCTAACCATCACAAAGGTACCTTTACTATAGTAATGTATCATTTTTCTGAATCCGCGTATGACAGGGGTAGGGTTACGTGTGTGCAAATAGATTCCTGCAACCGCAGATTTAATCGACCTACCCTAAGCAGTGACAGAAATGTTTTACATGCCACGTCTATCGTAACATGAGAGTTTTGCAGTTTTTCCAAAAGAGAGGATACAGATGAGCCGCAAGTGAGATTGCAAGTAAGATTCAGGACTCAAGCACCTGATTGATTAAACTTTGCCAATACCATGCAATTTTTGATTAAATGCCAATGCACTCATGAATGCAGTGGGTATTTTATGTACATCACTCTTTAAATTCAGATAAGTATCGAGGTTCCTTATGCAAACGGTAAGGATAAATGAAACAACCAAACGAAAGGAAGACCGATAGAGAAATAAAAATAAGACTGACAGAATGTCCGACTGAAAGATATAATGACAGGCACGGCTTCAAAAATTTGGCGAAGAGGAGGGACACACCAATAAGTCTATCCACGTTTTTGTGTGTAAAATTACTTTATTTTACATGAGAAAATAACAAGGAAAGTAATTTTCACCGAATCTCAGGGTGGGTAACGACCCCTGGTCCACCCCTCTGTATTCGTGCATACCATCTCCGGTGGAATCCTTTTGTTGATTTGATCTCGAACCATGTGCTTTTGACTACCCGAATTGCAATCATTATTTAAAAAGTACAAGTAATAACCACTGAGATCAATCCAAAACCTAGCACTCAACTACTTCACGATATCAAATTGATGAGAAGCTAATAAAGGGATTACCAACTTCATATAATGATCAGGCGCGGATCCAGAAATTTAGACAAGAGGGGGCCACCCAAACGAATTTTTAGAGAGGGGTCCATCCATGTTTTGTGTGTGAAATTACTTAATATACATAGAAAAATAACAAGAAAAGTATTTTTCGACGAATATCAGAGGTGGTCCAGACCCCCTACTTATGACAAATTAAAAGGGGTTTATTACTTTCGAAAATTATTTATTTTAACATGTTTGAGACTGTGATAAACATACATTCTTTATGAAGAACAACTCTTGACAAATACAGATGTATCATGATCGGGTAGTCGGGAAAATCGTTTTCTGGGGAATAATAGATGAAGAAAAAAATCACTATTTAATGATTGATTGATTAATTGATTGATTGATTGATTATTGTTTTACGTCACTCCATTATTATTTCACGTATATGGCGACGTATAAAATGTATGCAATGTATACAAATGTAGACCTTTGCAACGGACCCACCCCAAGCAGTGAGGGATCTTTTACGTGCCACGCCTACCGTAAAACGGGAACTGGGTTTTTACTGTCTCATCCGAAAGACAGAACACCGGTGTGCCCAGGGCTGGAGTCAAACCCGAGACCTTTCGTTCAAGAGCCGAGCACCTTATCCAATAGACCACACCGGCTTCACTATTAAAGGAACATTACAGTATGTCACACAATAACGATATGTAAAATACGAAAGTAACTGGTGTTACATGACTATGACACTAACAACAGAAGATATTCACGGACCCCTGAGTAGAGACCAGGTGCCCGGGAGGAGTGAGTGTCTCCTGTTTGGCTCACCACACCCGCCGTGAATGGCCTTATAGACGAAACAGATAATTCAGCACTCTATATTTACATGAATGTGATCAAACACTGTGTAAAATATGTCACTGCCATATAACACCAGGAAAATGGTTAAGGAAAAATATAAACAAATAACAAAGTTTGTTTATTTTTAAAGAGGATATTGGAAGTTCAGGTCTTCCTTCAAATCTTAATTTTTTAAAACACATATCCTATATAGTAGTAGAAATTTTCATTTCGATTTACTTTAGCAATATTGTAATTTCAGTATTTAAAAATTACTTGAGATATTAGTAATAAATAATTGAATGCAGCACAATCGAATATTTTTGTAATGTTTCGCAGTGTATATTATATTATTATCATGTTTTGTGTGCATGTCTTTGGTGATTTTTGTCATACAGGTTTTGTCTTCAGTTTTCTCAATGTATAGTAGCCACCATGTCCCAGTAATCTAACCCGGTACTATTTAATGTCATATCATATCTTACTATGTCATCAGGTCAGTTAAATGTAAAGATGATGGGTAAATCCCAATCACAAGTCCAAAAATCATGAAACCATAGGGCATACAAAATCAGTGAAAATTAAAAACAAATGGAAAATAACAAAATATGTTTACTTGAAGAGCATATGTGAACCCCTGTGATGGAGTGAGATCAGGTGCCCGGGGAGAATGAGCATCTCCTACTTGCTAGCAACACCCGTCACATATACCCAGTAGAAAGAGTCAAATCGTGTAAATTCCATATGTATATATATATGGAGAAGTCAAAGTAGGTAACCTTCTAGTATAGAAGGTGTCAAATCTGTGTACAATGATCGGAATCGGTCTCAGTCCAGAATATCATTTAAAAGTCTGGATAACGAGATATCATATGGAGTAATAAGAGTCTCGTAACGACCGTAGAACTTCCTCAGTGACGATGCTAGTCTAGCACATATATAACCCTGGTTGAGCAGCTTAACTGAAAGTCGCCTAGCCCTCAGAACAAAGTCATTGTAATTTGAACATGCTCTGGAATAACATATTAACTGAGATATGAATACGCCGTATGCGGGCGATGATGGAATGTTGCTAGTTATGAAAGGAAAGTTTGTGATAGCGAAATTGAAATCGTCACGTTTGTCATAGAGTGAGGTGTTCAATTGACCATTAATGTCGAAAGACAACATAATATCTAAATACGAAGTAGAATTACTATTTTCTGTGGTTTCTTTGACCGCCAGTTCACTTGGATAGATGATGCTAAGGTAATCCCTGAATGAAGGATTATTAATTGAAAGCAAGTCATCTATATATCTGTAAGTAAAATTGAAGCCAAGAGCCAATTGTTTTTTTCCTTGCGAAAGCAAAGACTGAATGAACTCAGCTTCGTATGAGTAAAGGAATATGTCAGCCAGAAGCGGAGCACAGTTAGTGCACATTGGAATGCCGACAATTTGTTAAAAAACCTTACCTCCAAACACCAGAAAAATGTTATCGATAAGAAAGTTCAACATCTGGATGACAGCTGTTTCAGTGTATTTATTTTTGGAATCAGAATTTTCCCTAACAAAGTAAGTTTTATCGTGGCCTATTACTATATATTTGAATTTGCGGCTTCCGTTTTTACTAGTAAATGCATTTTGAATAATTTCCGCTAATCTGTCTTTTAATTTCTGATGAGGGATCGTTGTGTAAAGAGTCGAAAAGTCAAAAGACTTGATGGAGTGAATTTTAGTAAAACTATTTTGATTTTAGATGTTCTCACAACTCTTTTGAATTTTTAAGGATCCACATTTGATTAATTCCACTTCTGGAATATACTGTTACTTGGTGGTTTTGAAATCAAAACAAAAAATGGACACGCAACTAGATAAATGTACATGTTTCTAAAATATATATGTATACAAATCAAATATGGAAGACAGAAAATCGTTTCATTTCACGCCAGGATTATTGATATATGGCTTAGTGCAAGATTCAACTCTGAAAAAAAACAACTTGGAAACTTTGGTAAACATCAGCAATACATTAAAGCGATACATCTAACAGTGTTGTCATAGAGACAAGATACCAGTGAGACAAAGAAGAGAGAACAGAAGACATTTGACAAAGCTGTGTTACACAAATCACCAAGGACATGCACATAAAACATGATAATCGATAACCTTCCCACTCAGCGCAAAAGCAGCACAATCGAGAGACACACATTAGAAAAATTATAAATTATCCTCCATATAGAGAACAAGAAGCAACAGGTTTCTCAAGAACAGAGGTTATAAAAATTCTATTACACACAAAAATCGAACATGCACCAATCATGTTAATAATTTTAGAACCCGCCAATATGAATTTATCGGAAACTTCGACCCGCCTTACGTTGCACACAAGATCACTTTATAAATTGGGATGGGAAATTCCGCTGGATACGTATTGTCACATTGCCAAATTTAGATAAAATATCTGAATAAGATCTATAAAATTCACCAAACGTTTTTCGAAGTTTACGATATTTAAAACCCTGAGTAAGAAGTTTAAATGTCATTTAAGAATTTTTTGTGTGAAAATCCAAAACGCGATTGCAAACTCTAGCGAACCGAACCAATTGGCTAATATAAATATCATACGATGGGAGTCTGGGGACATCAACATCTAAATAAGGGAAATTTACAATAAGAAATCCAAAGTCGTCACGTTTATCATATATGTTGGTAATATTGTTAATAATATTAATATTTAAGTTGAAGAACGGTCTTTCCTGGTGGGAAGTATTTGCTTTTTTTAATTGAAGTTCAGATGGATAAATGTCAGTAATATAGTTTTCAAACTCAGGGTTATCGATATTAGAATATTATCAAGATATCCAGAGGTGTCATTAAACTTATCAATAAGGTCGAAACGTTTGGAGGTTTGAATAGAGCGCATAAAGTCTCTCTCATAACAGTATAAAAATAAATCTGCTGTAAGGGGAGCGCAGTTAGTGCCCATTGGAATTATAAGTTATAGACCTTCAAACCCTGAACTTGACACTTCTGTCTCATTTCAATCCGTTCCGTAACTTCAGCTAGAATGATATATTACCATACATTTCACAAATGTAAAAACAAGTCATATTTGAGGTAAGAATAAGTGTAATACATTCCAACACTTTGTAAACTGGATGTTGCGATGGGAAACTAAACTCCTTCAAGGGTCATTCCGGTTGAAATACTGGCTACTGATATCTTAAAATACTGGCTTTAAAATTTTGTAAATACTATTTAAAATACTGGCTTAGACTATTTATATACTTGAGTTATTCAGAAAGAATGAAAATGCTGGTTTATATATCTTATGGTTATAAATTTGAATGTTTATCGCTTTATTTCCAGATGGTTGTGGTTTTCCATGTGATACAGGTTCCCCAGCAATCAAACATTTGCGACTTTCCTACAGTGTAATGTATATGTGGAGGTAGCTGGTCCCTGAGTCACTCTTATTAATGTAAGTAGTTGAACATTCAAGTACGCCTGAATAATGAAAATACTTTACATAACTAAGGCACTGAGAAAACATTAACATTAATGACTTGATACTAATGCAGCTGATTGGTATGGAAATTGATTAGTAAAAATAAATGCCTCTTCTATTGATAAAACTGAATGAATATAACAAACATTTCCATTGCATTATAGTTCAAGGACAATCCTTATTCTATCTTGTTTTCTTTACAGCAACGTAAACTAATTTTTCGACATAAAATACATATTCCAATCTTATTCTAAGTTTAGGTATGAAACTGTCATAATTGTTTGATGAAAGGATTCACATTCATATTTTTAACAGAGACAAATTCATAAATGACACAAATCCGTAACTGTTTCAGTGGTAATGATATATATTAACACTTGAACCAGATCTGATCTATCCTTCAATGAAAAATCAATTTCATTTTGATTTTATTCAGGATTATATAGAGCCAGCTTTCAAATCTTTCAAATAACCATTCACGACGATCATTTTCAATCAATGGGTCATCAACTTTTTCGTTAAGGAGGCGAAATAATAAAGTTTCATTTTCTTTCATTTCAGTGATAACTTGTTCCCGTCTGTTTAGTTCTATAGCAAACTGTGTTTTTAGATCACCTATTCGACGTTGCAGCGGTATAAGATCTGGATATTCATGTACTGCATCCATATACTGTAGTTCATCACATGCCAATTCCTGTACTATAGTCTGCAAACAAGGAAGATTAGGCATTTAGGTTATGAAATCATTAGATTCGTAGTCATTGTTTAACGGAAGGGATTTTTAAATTTTCACCTTTTGCCCCTTCTTTTAAAGTGAACAATGAAGAAGAAACGAAATGTTAACCATATCTCGGAGTCTAAGGAATGAAAGAACAATATCCTGTATAGTGTCATATTCAGATAAGGTAACGGGACGTTTCGTCCACAAAATACTTCGTCCGCTGTCTCCTTCGTTCACGGTTAAGATTGTCCCCAGATGATTCGTCCACAATGAATAACATAGTAATAACATAAACAGGTGATAATAACCGTTCAAACAACCAATTATGTCAGTGATATATACTGTCCACTGTGAGTTAATAGCACATCAAATTAATATTTAACAAAGAGGGTTCATAAAAATGTACTTATTATTATAAATTATCTTAACTTTAAATAAATTTGATGATCGGATACCCCAACTTTATTTTTATGACGATTTCTTGTGCTGTATACATGATATATTATTCAGGAAGGATGACAAAATATGTAATCAAAATTCATTTATTCATTAGTATCAACAGTGTATATTTTAAATACATACATTACAAAATGTCATTGTCATCATTGAAATATTCTCAGTTCATATACAGGAAGCATATAACATTACAATATAATATAATACATAATAAAGATTAGGATCAGCACACAGTAATAAGTCACAAATGATAATTTCACAGATCACTATATCACAATAATTTTCCGGCGGCGTCCAAGAATGCTGATGTCTTCAGTTTTTTATCTTCGTAGCTGTCCCAAAGTTCCTCGAGCTTCTGTTTCACCCTCCTATACGTCTGTCTCTGGTAGCGGGCGAGTTACTATTCATATACGAGGGTCACGGTGATGTCCATGGTATCAGCTTCTCGTTTCAGTGCAGTTACAAGTCTGTAAAAATGGAGGTTGTCACCGCCCGATCGCCCAATAAATCTGCGATGCCAACCTGAAATACAAAAGGAGAAAAAAATTATATGATGATAATAATGAATTTATTTTTTAATAATTTTATTTATAATTTTTTAATACATTTATTGAGGTTCAAGATAAAGATTAGATCAAATATTAATTAGTATATGAATAGATGGTTATATTACCTTCTGTATCATTATTGGTACGCTTGGATTGCAGGAACACGCTCCACTGATGCACACTCGATGCTAAGTTGTTGAGCCAGGTTGAGTTGATGTAGTCTAGTAGTTCCAATAGTTTGGGAGAGGTAATGGTCGATCTCAGGTTTTTAAATGTTGGCACGATGTGGGTCGCAGGAAGTAGTGGAAGAGTGAGAATCTGCCTGATGAATCTGTGAGTGGTCTTTCTCTGGTCGTATGTTGTCTTCAGTCCAATGGCTGCAACTTTCCTCATTACTGCTTGGCCCCAGTGGAATGAACAACCTCGAATAGATGCGCCTGGGTAGGTATAGGTCTGAATAGATCTCTGTACTGCAGCTTCAAAGTTCAGGATAAAGGCTTCCACGCGTCGGTTTGGTACAAGCTGGTTGATGTGACTAAATACCTGAAATGATAAATAAAAGCAATTTATTACAGGAACCTGGAAGAAAGACTTGCAGATAAACAAAGACAAATACACATGTAGTATTGTATGATTGATAACATTCTAAACTACAACTGATTTATGTATCACATTATATAATTGGTTATTATACTTAGTTTATCTGAGAAATCTTTTAACTTATATACGTAGCTTTTATCTATTTATTAATTTACTATCTAACATAAATATACTTACTGCATCATAATCCTTCTTCTGACGCCGTGACATCAAAACAAATAGTAGGGGTATCTGCTTCAGGCAGTTATCTTTCTGGATGAAGGCATGGATGGTGAATAGTTGGACGAATGGCTGATGGATCACCTTGAAGGTCCCGTCGACATTCCACTGGCGTGCATCCTCTAGAAGTCGGAGTTGTGTCTTGCTGGCGAACTGGATGTGTCTGGCCTCATCAACATGTAGGTCGCCCCTGAAAAATCCTCGTCGTCTAAGTATGAGTGGTCGATCTCCAAAGTCAGGTCGCTGGGTTCCAACGAATGCATCTTCTGGCGGAGTCTGTTTATTGCACGGACAAGGTTAGTGGACTTTGGTAGGTTGAAGTCAGTGCTGGTTATCGTCTTTCGCATCTCCTCTTCTACAATTTTGCTTGCAGATTGGTAGGGTCAGAGGAACCAGTGGTGAGGACGCTGGCGTAGATTTTCGTCTTCCGGGTCAGTCTTGGATCAGATTGATGGACATGGGGGTGAATGCCAGGAGAGAAGTGTTCGCCTCGCTGGGTGACGGATGCCTTACACCAAAGATTCTTGCCTCTCACGCTGCATGTTCAGTATGTCGAGTGCTGTGTTGACTTCTTAAAAGAAAAAATATATTTGTTAGGTTGCTGCAAAAGAAAACATGATTAAAAACAATACAACACTACAAATCAACATTAATTGCATAACATATTGATATAAGACTTAAATTCCTTCTATTTATTTGTTCACAAAAATGTTCTTTGGGGTTATTTTTTATTATTACTATTATTATATTTTTGTCGTAATTCAGAATTGGAGGTTTTTAATTGATTTTTAATAATTAGATATTAGATAATTAGGTAGAAGCCTTATACCTTTTTCGTGTAAGAGTAACCATCGCTGCTTACGAGTTTGGTACATCGTCGTTTGGTACCATTCTAAACGATTTGGTAGGTGATAGGACTATCTTCCAGTAAGGTATCCTCTCGCATTACATCCTGTAGATCACTCTCGTTGGTAACTGGCGCATAGTCGATCTCTGCAGAGGCGTCAAAGGAGTCATTGACAATGGTGTCCTGGATAGCCTTTGGTATTGGTGGCGAAGTCGTCCTTGGTGGTGGCGAAGACGATTTTAGTGATGGCGAAGGCGTCCTTGGTAGTGGTGGCGAAGGCGTCCTTGGTAGTGGTGTAATGAGTTGTGTGGGTAGTGGCAAGTCTGAAGTCGCAAGTGGTATGTCAAGGACAGATGTTGGTGGTAGAGGGAAGTCATCGCTGCAGTCGTTGATGGTGGGGGTAGTGGTGGAGAAGATGGCGGTCTTGGCGTTGGTGACTTCAGGGTTGGTAGTGGTCTCCGTTGAGTAATGGGATGAAGTATGGTCTCAATGTCGTCAACAATATCTGGTCTCTCCGGAACACGGCTGGTAGAAGAACAGGTGGCACATTGGGAAGGGATGGTCAATTTACCTCAGTTGATGTCACGGTACTCTTGGAGTGTAATGTCGGTGCTACATAGTCTATGTTGCCATTGGAGACAAGAGTCGCATTCAAGAGCGTATTGCCCAGGTCGGATAGCCTTAAGACACAGTACACATCGAGAAGACATAGCGAATGTGATGATGAGCAGTGACAGCAATGCCTTTTTATCATTTTGACATGGCTTGTGTAACAAACAACATCACTTTGATTTTATCTTTCGGTAAAAGGTATTCATCTTGATGTACAAATTTTGTATAATCATCACATCCTTAAATACAATAAATTATCATAACCTATCATCCCATGACCTATTAAGTAATTATCATCAACATTCTTCATTTCGATGATATGCGCTTGTCTCTAATTATCATCAACTATCATCACATGACCTATTTAACAATCATCTATTTAATACTTATTTTTAATACTAATATTATGCAGTTAATATCGACGAATTTCCAAATAAATATGACAATAAGACCAAGTTTGAAAATATTATGCTTTTTAAAACTATTAGTCTATTGTATATGTCATTAATATCATATTTCAAATTTATCTTTGTCATAAGAATTTCTAAATCTATAACTAACACTTAACGCAATTAGAACTAAAGGTAAAGGCAATCGATTTAATAGATCTAATCATATAATTACATTGTGGACGAGTAAATAAGGGTATTGTGGACGAAACAACTAGTGGACGAATGATCTGGGGACAATATATATGTATATATATATATATATATATATGCACAAATCAACACATGAAGGAGACAAGGACACTAAGTCAAATTATCCCATTCACTGTATGAAATGCTGTTGAACTGAAACTCAGGTGTTGTAAATGCACATGAACAATTGTCTGTATGTATATATAACATCAAATCAAACATAGTCAAAAAGGTCAGGATAAAGAACATAAACAAAAACAGTCAAAAAGGTCAAGATAAGAAACATAAAAGAAAGATATAATAATTCTATGATAAACTTATGGATTCTAGACATAAAACATTAGGGGTTTTTTTAAGACTTTGACGATATTGTACTTAATTTCCATTCCTTGACTGCACTACTTTTAAGATTAGTGTAAACCAGTTATGCACACCAATTTAGTGACAATTGTCATCCCAATTTGCCGCCGTATAAGTCTGTACCGCAACTACATTACAATCCAGTGTTTATATAATATTTTTTCATGCCCTTATTCTTTATTGCATTTAAGTAATTCACTCTATACTTATTCCTTTTGCAGTGTGGAGCTCGCAAACAAAGTCCCCGAGGATGGTTGATGTAAGTGGTATTACACCCTCTTTCCTGATGTTTTGTGGCTGGGGCACTTTCTACACAGTGTTTGTTCACATTCATATATATATGCAGTGCTGACTTTATTTTTGTTGTTTCGTCTGTATTTCATGACATTCACGGCGGGTGTAGCTAGCCAAACAGGAGAGGGTCACTCCTCCCGGGCACCTGGTCTCGCCTCTGAATTTCCGCGATCCATGTTTATCCACAGTGGTACTTTGATGTTAGTGCCATAGTCATGTGACACCATTTAGTTTCGTATTTTACATTCATATACAACTGGGTCTTATGTCTTTTGCTCTTTCTTTAATGACTAATTTTTCTTAGTCAAAAACAGCATTATTTAACCTACACATTACACAAACAATATCCAGAATTAATCGTGTACATACCTCATTTGGATACACATGTAATACTTTGTCATATAATTTGTCCAACACAGAGCCTAGTTCTTCTCTAAATATAGTTATGAGGTTTCGCCTACTCTGATCGTTTGTCGCTCTTCTAATGAGGAAAAATAAACATTCGAATTTCTGATGACCCTCTTCAAAGATTTGAACCGTACATTCCTTTCTAAGGAGTTCATCGTCCGTAGACCGCTCTAAATGTTCTTGAAATGTGCTTTGGCTTTGGCGAATCTGTTGTATTCTATTTCTCCTCACACATAATCTCACCATATCATGCTGCGAAAAAACAAGTACAAATTTTATAGTATTGGATAGTGTATGACGATCGAAGAACAAAATACTTACCGATTCATGTTTTAGTCTCCTGCACTTAATGCACATTTTCACCAATTCACTGATATTTTATAAGTCCACAATATATGTACAGCCTGACTATTTACCAAAATGGCCCTTAATGAAGCGACAAAGTCTTCTCATAACAGAATTGTGCCAGACGGAATGATGCTACACGAATTTTAATGTCCTCAACATTACCTTCTATATATAAGATACATGTACCAAACTAATCAAGGAAAAACATTTATAAACTACATGCGATAACGTTTTCAAATTGTTGTTGAGCTTTTTTATGACAAGAGTAACATTATATGTGAATGTCCTTATCAATAGAGTCCCATGGAACAGCTGAAATAGTATATTCCGAACACTCTGATACAAACAACAAGTACAGTAAGGATAAATGTGCTTGTGACAAAATATTCCAAAATATGGTCTTGCCATAAAGTTTTCCATCAGATTGTTGACATTTCAATTGGCTTTCATAATTGTACTTATACAAAATACATTCAGTCATGCTCTCATTTCAATTCAATTCAGCAGTGAAATCTTCAAACCAAAAGGCATTCCAAATCAGCAAAAATGGAAAATAAAAGCCCCCCCCCCCCTTTCCTCAAATAAAAAAGAACACTTATTAAGAAGCATAAGTGAACACCTAACAGTAACAAACACAGAAGTGCCGATTTGTTAACCGCATCTCGTCGGTAATAAAAGGACATTATCGTATATATTGTCATATTCAGATAAAAGCGAACCCAAAATTAATTTGAGATGATACCAGGTTCCTGGGAGGAGTAAGCGTCCCTGTTTGCATACATCACCCGTCGCAAAAGTTCTGCAAGAGAGTGAAGTGATACAAAACTTTTATAGATCAACAATTTTATGACATGAGTTTAAGTGTACTTATCGTATAAGTTTTGATAAGGGATGAGGGATCCTGGTTTAAAGTTTTAAATGATTACATGTAGATACAATAAATTTGAGTATCGGACATAAGAAAATTTTGCCTTTCTTTTTACTTTTTGAGGAATGATAATTGGTGAATACTACTTCTAAAGTACATTGCTACACGGAATATTTAATTTCTGAGCAAGCTTAAGACCTAAACAGATTTTGTGGGCCACTTAGTGGAGAGAACAATAAAATGTTGTTTGTAGGGATTTTGTGCATTTCAGGAATTAAAACATAAATGGGGCATGCCAAAGTCTAATTTATTTGTTTCAAGATACCAAACGTAGTGAGAACATATTTATGGTCGTCAATCACTCATTTGAAAAGGTTGTAGGAGCATAAGTAAGAATTTCTGGATCCAAATCGAATACTAATTCTATCTATTCTAGACTGCCAAAGTAATATTTCTTACATGTAAACTTGTGGTTACTGGAAGCTTTATCTGATATACCGCTCTTGGGGAAAGGTGTGTTCTTTTATTACATCAACATCTTTGAAAACAGATTTGAACCTAGTTTTAAAATAACATTTTTATCCCAGCAACACTCCCGTGGATTTGGTCTATTCTGAAAGAGTGTACGTTCATGCATTCTCTTTCTTTGTCCATCGTTTTGAATAATTCTCACAAGAATTCGCGAGTTTTACGAAATTTTGATGTTTTGAAAGACCTAGGCTCCATGTACTTCGGACTATTTTGTAAAAGTTGTGTCCACTTGGCGTTCTTGACGGTAACAACATAGCAGCAAGGAGAATATTTGAAATTAAATGAGAAGCATTTCAATTCAATTTCGCACACCGATACATTGAAAACGTTCTGTTCCTTAAGAATCCAATATTTCAATATTACCTTGGCAAAATATTTACTACTGAACTTGAGATCAAGAGCGTAGAATATCTGCTTCATGTATAAAATTAGTCTTACCTCTTCCAACATCCATATCAATTTTTCTCCTTTTTGAGTTTCAACATCCCATCCTAGCCTGCCTTTAGCTATATACCTTCACACTTTAAGGGCTATGTAAAAGCATGTTCCACTTATGGGAGTTTCGTTCTGATTGATTATTGTTTTATATCATTTTACAATTATTTCACGTATATGGTGACGCCATCTGCCCGATGTATTTCATAGAGATTTATACTTATATAACGGACCCACATCGAGCAAGTGGAGATCTTTTATCTGCCAAGCCTTCCGTGGCGTGAGATCTCGGTTTTTTACGGACTCATCTGAAAGACATCGGTGTGCCCACAGCAAAAGTCGAACCGGGGAACTTTCGGTCACTAGCCTAACATCCCATCCACTGACCCACACAAAGGCCAGTTCTGAAGGCAATGTCACTAGCAGATACATTACTCATACAGGAAGCGAACAAGATCGTCAATTAGGAAACTTCAAGTCCCCCATTCCAGAATGTATAATTTTTTGCTGGATCACGTTCGTGTACAGTGACGTTCTTTTTATGATCTGCAAAGTTTTACTCATATTACTTTACCATCGAAAGCCAAGTGTTCCGAAGGAATTTCTACCCGGGATGAGCCCCCGGGAGAGATGCTCACTCCCCAGTTGTTTTGCTCAGACCACACCACCATAATGCAAAGTGTTTTCCTGAATGTTGAATATCGTACATCCAGTGGTACTCCTTAGAATTTATAACTCAAAACAGTTTTCTACACCTGCACCTCCTTTAAAAGCATGACCTTATGACCGTAAATATTCACTTCTCACTTGTGAGCAATACACTAAGTTTAAACCTCGATGTACAACTAAATAATACGCTTGGAAATACCATCGTCAAATCATTCATCTATAGAATGACTTTAAAAAAATATGAATTTCCGAGTTCAAATTCGTCACTGGAAATTATTACTAGCTATTCACAGATTTAAAATTTCAAAACTTTTCTTATTTTCTTTAAAGCATGCAATACTTTGCAGCTTTCATGCACAAATCGTAAATAAACATATATTTTAATATATAATATGCATACAGTTTGTGTTGATTACTATTCAGACCATTTTTACCTCCGAAATCAATACTGTTTAACATTGACAGAACCTTCTTTTAAGAAGTTGTGTATGTGAAAAAATCACCACAATTCTGCAAAATGCAAAGGATTAATAGGAGTCATAGAAAAATCATAGGATTCAAATAGAAAGGCAACTCGAATGAACAAGTAACTACAGAGGAAACTTAGAATACACTGATGATGAATTTAAAATTGGAAACACATTCATGCAACCTTGCCAAAAGGCAATACCTATTTCTCTATGAGAGGAAATTTGTCAGAATATACATCAGGCAACACACACAATAAGTAATCAGAAGAAGCATGTTGCCATATAGGCTAGAGAAATGTTATGATACACGCTCCAGTAAAGAGTTAAGAAAGAATAGAATGATAAAATAGCATACTGATTTTAACTTCGCATTCAACTGTTTCGTGTCATATTGCGATGTGGAAGTCAAGTATGCCTATATATAAACCGATCTGTACACAGCTCCTGCGATGTCTTAGGTCTTAAATAAACTGCGTCATACTAACTGTTAATCACGTTATGTTATGATGAATGAAACTTGCACATATTCACAATTAGTCATAATTAACATATTGGAAATTATCACGTAGTTATTTATAGAATGAAGATAACCACATAGGATATTAGGGGATTTTAAATATGAATCTACTTTTCAAAGCTCTATTTTGAACTAAATACCACATGACCACATTTCTTTTTCATTCAAATACTTTAAATGCATACTGGCTTTTAAATCATATTTTAAAAGTTATTGTATGTGTCCATCTATCTTAACACGTATATATTTACAGTGTTTTAAAGGTTAAAAATCATTTGCCTTAAACTTAGCAATCAGCATCTGTAAATACTATAATAATTTCCTTAAAGTAAAAACCAAAGAAGTACCGAAAGATTTACCATATCTCGTTTCCAGGAAATTGAATGACAATATGGTGTACAATGCCATATTCCGACAAATGGAAACCCGAATTATACTGAGGTGAGACCAAGCGCCCGAAGGTCTTCTGCTTGCATGTAGGAGACAATGACAATAAATCAAATTATCCCATCTGTGGGATGCTATAAAATGCTGAAAATCCGGTGTCGGAAATGCACGTGAAAAAATGTTTGTACGTATACATATAAGCTCATTTCATGTATTGTCAAAAAGTTCAAGACGGTTAGTTGATATGCTCAGATCCCAAAATGTCGGTTAACATTCTTGAAAGGGGGATCTCAAATTGTTCATATCCCTATATCTACCATAGAACTTCCTTATATCGACCAATACTATGCTTACAAAGGGTTTCTTCTCAGCGATCAGTACATGTACACACAAATATATAATGACGAGTAGCAAAATATCCGTATGTACATGATATTTCATTATCTAGGTTGTGCACTGTAGTAAAATACAATATGATTCATATTAATTGTCTCTATCCTCGTTTATAAGAAAATTCTGATATATTTTCAACCAAATTTCCCTAAGTTTCTTCAGTATATTGTAATAGTATGGGACTGGAAATGT
Source organism: Pteria penguin (assembly GCA_035048485.1). Classification (NCBI taxonomy): domain Eukaryota; kingdom Metazoa; phylum Mollusca; class Bivalvia; order Pterioida; family Pteriidae; genus Pteria; species Pteria penguin. The sequence continues at coordinate 17,384,289 of CM068590.1, forward strand.
AGAGTGCACACATAAAAATCAAGAGGAATAATTCATAATTCGAACCATACAAATGTTTTGGATAGCAATAACTTATCAGTGGTTAAGATTTATCATGAATCACATATTGTCATTCAACTTTCTCATCACAAATAAACTTCATACTCTAGTCTGTACGTTCAGAAATAAATGGCAAAATACAAACTTTGAAGCACAGCATATCCATGAAGTAGGAATTGCAACAAAAGTTAATATTGTACATTTACATTTACAGCCATTTTCTTTACCATCACTGGTATCAGTGCATTTTACATGAATTCATCTAATCAGATAAGATAATAAGCGTTATGCCTACTTCCATATCGCATGGCTTTAAAATAAGGTAAATACAGAACTTAGCGTGATGAGATTTCATGCTATAATGGGTAACAATCTTATCAATGGAATAGGCATAGTTGCAAACAAGTGCTATCATGCACGTACCGTTTAAACTGTCAATAAATATTTGATTTCTACTTGGAAGGGTTCTAGAAATACATTTACTCTTTCAAAACAATGCTTGATACAACTAATATAAGACTTACAAAAGCACGTTAAGAGATACATATAAAAGGTCATCCAAATATACCAAAAAAACCCCAAAAACAAAAACAGGAATATGCAAATACACTGATTAATATCAAAATAATTCTATACTTATAAATGCATCTGACCTAAGTAACAAAACAACTCGTATATTCAACTATTCAATCTATAACTGCATAAGATACACCTGTTTCTGGGAAATAATTGTAATATACAACTATTTTTATATCATATATATTTTTAAACTACAGTGGGTTTTCCCGGGATCAAGGGTCATAGCTCGTGAGAATTTGAACACCTCCGCCTTTCTAAATTTGTCCAAAATTTACAAAACTTGATTATTTTTCTATATCAGAAGGTGCTATGGTGTTGTTGAAACCCTTTCAATCACAAACGAGGGAGGGGTGTTGAAAAACAACTCAGTTTGCTTTAGGGAGGATGTTGAAATCCTCGATTTGCCACAAAAAGGGAGTATTTCATATACTTCATATTCTAGTTGTTCGTAACTCAATAATTGAAAAAGAAAGTTAAAAGCTGTACTTACCAGACATATATACTTCAATTAACTGAGTGATATAAAGTATGTAAAATTTTCTAAAACTAAGGATTATCTCCCTCATGCATAACCCTGTCCTTAGATGAGTTCTCTGGCTCTTATTCTTATGTCAATTAGGTAATGCGCTTGTTCTTCATATATCTACATTTTAAATTTCTACAATTTATGCACCGTGGGCCTATGTGATCATTTTACATGGATTCAAAATCGTGGGAATAATGGAGCAAATCGCTCAGAAAACTGTCAGAAAATATGCCAAACATTTGTTTTACAGATTTTCTAAATTTTTTAATTTACCTACGTGCCATAAATCTACTGGAAATAATTGATGTTTATTGTAAAGTATTGGACTGAAAAATACATTCTACCACCTCTATTTACTCCCCTCCCCCAATTTATTAAATGTATTATATCTGACCTTCGTTCCAATAACCAACCAACAACGACACACTACAGTTAAGTTCCCAAATCAGTGAAATATGCCAAATACAATATTTCTTAACTGAACATTTTAAGATATTTTAAAACTTCATTATGCTGCCAAATTGATAAACTAGATAACACAATTTAGAATTATAAATTCATATATCACATACAATAATCCAGGTAATAGACATTTATTTTATTATTTCAAGGGACCGTCTGATTGAGAAATTGACAGCTTTCATTAACCAAGCAAACAACTTACTGTTTAGAGAATATGCATCTACATTACTGTTATCAATTAACAAAATATTATAACCCTTTAATATCGATGTTCCGATATTATGAGTAAATTTGGGTTTCCCTGTAGTGTTTATCATGCTTACACTGAGTCACCTAGAATTGGGGGGAGGGGGCACTATCAAATGAGAAAAGAAATAAAGAGAAAGGAAATATACATCTGATCTTCAAATATAATATATGTATCTAACGGAGTTACAAGATATCTTGAAAGACATAATATATGGAAAGACAAAACTGAACAAGATAAGAATAAATAATTGACATGATATAAAAATACCATTGATGGTAAAATATAAACTGGGTAATGCTCTCGAACACCGATATCGAATTGATGTAAATCAAGTGCAGTACTCAAAGCAATAAAGTTTCACATCAGTCCTCCACTCTTATGATATATAATCAATATTATCTAAAGTCACATATGTCTTTTGACATTACAAAATCGTGACATATAACAAGGACAAAAGTTACATCTTTTTCTTTAGCCTTGGATATATACATAAATATTCTGCACTCGATTTAATACTTCCGATGGATTGACGCATCCTAGGTTCTAAGTTTCAATCAATGTTGAGCAACTGAAGAGGCTTTATCTTAGTGTAAACTCTGTATTCTAAGCTGATGTCATTTCTAAGTCACGATATGTGATTATTATGGAAATTAGAAGTTTTTAAGTTAATTTTTGTATTTATAAGATAGCATTAAAACTGTCATTTCAACTTTTATCACAATGAATGGTCACAAACTATATTAATAATCGGATCATTTTTAGAAACAAAACAATCAGAAAAAAGGGGTGAGAAACGATATTAGGAATGAATGTAACATCTGCAACGTTGGCATGTTTCACAACGTAATTTTTGAACAGCGATTGTTACATGTTGCGTCACTTGCACATGTCTAGTTGAGTCATTGATTGGCTATAGGAAATAAATGCAAATCCAATCCACCAAAAATTATCAGAAGATTTTAATAGATTGAAAAGAACCACTAAAGATCATAGGTATTTTTCAAATGTTCATATGTCTATAATGAAAGCAGCTTTCCCTACTGAATACTTGACATCCACATTAATGAGTAAGTAAACTATTTTATTAGCATACTTTGCAATACATATTTGCATATTATATTTCGGTCAACCTACATGTGTAAACTGAAAGTACATTTATAATGATTCCAAGTTTAAAAATAATACTAACCTATGATTTACCTAAATCTCCATCATTCAGCATCTGCAAATGTTTAAGAAGGGAATTCTATTTGTACTTTGCTTTATTTAATGAGAGATTGTAACAGAAATTTAATTTAAGTATTTCTCGTGTTTTATTTCATAACAAATGTATAAACGAGAAAAGAGAAAACTGTAGACATCTGACAAAGCTGTATGATAAAAATCACCAAGGACATGAACCCAAAACATGATAATAGTAGAATATGCACGGAAAAACATTACAAAAATATTCGATTGTGCTGCGATTACGATACCGGCTTAGGACGGTCAATTGAAGTAACAAACGTCATTCAATTGGTTTGGTTAACCGCCCACTTTCCCACTTACCGCGAAAGCAGCGCAATCACAGGACACTCATTTGAAAATTTATAAATAATCCTCTTTATAAAGAACAAGGATCAACAGGCTTCAGAAACTTTTTTTAAATGAGCAATCGAAGATGACGTTTCATATTTTCTACTCCTGTTCCTTCATACAATAAATATCAGAGCATATATACGTTATCATTTTATGTACAAGATGCGCATTTCGACAACTTATCTCTCTTCAGTGATGCTCATGGCCAAATGATGGGGATGCTCATAATATATAAATAACAATCTAAAGAACAGTGTTAAAACCAAAGTAAAAGTGAACCAAATATTCAGTTTAATGACAAAGCTATGCATGAAGGAGATACTTCTTCGATTTGAGAAATTAACAAAACTTCATGACTGAAAAAGTTAAGTATATATTTCACGTCAGTACATAAGCACTGAAAACTAAACCATCAGTACAAAAGCACTGTAAACTAGACTTATGATGCCCTCCTGGACTATCTGTCCACAAGTAGTGACATCGGCCTAGTGGTTATAATATATACATGTATTATAATATATATACCTTATAACAAAGCATCATCAATGTTTAAAAGCATCACTGTAGGCCCAAAGAAAGATAATTAGGGATGTCCATGTTGTTGAAGCCTTAATGCACTTATGGAGCGATGATCGTTTTCTTTTAAGGTTTTTTTTTGTGATTATAAACGCTCACATAAAATATATTTCATTTTTTTCTGTGTTCGTGATTGGCGAATTATTCTGTTTGTACAACGAATTAATATTCACGCCTGTATAACGAGGCATTTATTATAGGCAAATTCCTTGGGTAATTTCGACTATTAAAATACAGTGGGGTGCAGTCCTAACATATCATTATGTTAATGTCGCGTTAACGTGAAGTTTGCTTTCCTCGTGCGCTCAGGACTGCTGAGCACACGCGCCTGCGTTAACGCAGATTTCCTCGTGAACTTAATTTCGAGACCGCGTTAACGGGCTTGACTGCTGCGTTCACGCGCTTGACTGCCGCGTGAACGTGCTTGACAGCCACGTTCGCTTGCTTACAACTTAAAACTTACATTAACATGTACATAGAGAAGGATTTGAAGGAGATTCGACTTATACATTTTATATTTGAATATAAGAACATATCACTGTGTGCATATAGGTTACTATTTAGAATCAGATAAAACGTTTATGAGTTAAATTTTAAAGATATTGAATACAATTTCCGAACATTAAATATAATGAAATTTATTCTTATTTTGCGATAATAATAATAATACGAAGAAGAAGAAGAAGAAAAAAAAGAAAATTAATAACATTGATAATAAATTTAATAATAATGATGATAATCATGGTATTCATATTTTATGAAAAATAGATAATTAAAAAAAACCCAATAATAAATATATAAATAGGAATAAATACATAAATAATTCATTTTAAAAATAAACAAATAAGAAATAAATATATAATTTAATTGATTAAAATAAATTAATAAAATAGAATTATAATGTAATTATCCCAGATTCTTTATACTATAAACTGACGAAATTTTTACATAAATACTTTAGTGCATGTCTACGCCGTAATTTCCATTATCATTTTACATATGAAACCCTTAATTCGGAGTGTCATTTTAATATTACATGTAACAAATGTATATATAGCGACATTTGCAGTAATTTAATTAGATCCCTTTTATTTCCTCCATCCGTACCACTGCATAGAGAATTACAAATGAAGGCATGTGAACGCGCGACTTGACCGAGTGCACGCGGGAATAAATCGCGTTAACGCGAATTTCCTCCGGCGTTAACGCAAGGAGCGCACGCGCGTCTGGTCGAGCAGTCCTAGCACGTGTGCTCAAGCAGTACTCGTGACCGCTTTTCGCGTTAACGTGCATGTTATATTAGGACTGCACCCATCTGTACATGTATTGTCGTATCTTAGAAACTCGTGTGTGCGTGCTATTCTACGGATAAATAATGATTCCTTTATTTCCATAATATTACGCTCACTGTTACTATGTTCTTTTCTCATTAAATCATAAAAGGCTTTGATTATGAATCAGTCATCCAGTTTCCACACTGAATTATGTCAGCTAACTGAAATGGGAAAAGTCAATGTTTGTGATTTATTACCGTTAATAAGAGTTTTTGTATCGAAAATTTTCATGCCAACATTAAGTATTAAGTAGACATAGGTCGTATGTATGCTAGATTTGAATACATATTCCTAGATTATAGATATATCCGTCAACCTTTAAAGTATGCAGTACAGGTAAAATCATTTGCCTTAATAAACACCATACAGTATTTGTATATATTTACGTAATAGAATAATAGCCGTTTCATTACACATGTAGTTTTGCTGAATTAAATTGAAGATTCCTCATTCATCAAGTAGTTAAGTGCTTTCAAGTAAAATCAATAATTTTTCAACATCGATCTTACTATCTGACTAGGTAATACACACCGAATTACATATTCCTGAATGCACTGGACACTGAATAAGGAAGTCATGATGTATTTGTATATATGTCATTTGCCGGTGAAAATATTCATGTAGCTATCATACTAATTTTATAGAACAGATATATGTTAAACTACCTGTGCCCTTCCAGACTGGATGTAACTGCAATAAACTGTATCGATGCTGAATTAATGGACAATTTCAGATTTCCGTCCCGGTTGTTCATTTATGACCTTGATATATCGAATGTTCCGAGGCGTGGCACTTCCGGTTTTGTAAGCACTATCAGTCACATGCTCATATTATAACAAGGAATATCTTGTTATGCTACGTAATCTTCCAAATGAACTCTATTTACAGTTTGATTTGAATCTGATAGTTGGAGAGATTCTCATTATTCAAGAACAATTTCGCGAATAGTTCATGCCAGTTCGAGCAAATCATAAAAACAAATGGTTAATACAGGAGTTTAAATTTATCCACTATGAAAGCTAAGAGCGCAAACATTAAATGCACATGTCTATTTCAATTTCTATTGGATTGGATATCCATACTGACTTATGCACTGCATGGTATAAAATAATATAGAATTCCACTGAATAGGATTCGACATAGTATCAATTCATTTCGAATGTATTATGCGGTTTGACTTTTGTTTCATCATAAGTGATAATGAAAATTTTCGGTCATATATTACTAATCCTATTGTAGATATTATTTTTTCACTTTAGACAATAATCAAAGTAAAATAAAAGATCGAAAGACTTTACTTATAAACTGAAGATAAACTCCATGGGGCATGCCACCTGCAAAGTCACTTGTCTTGATCACCTTAGCGTTTGATAATGAAAACCACTGAAAAGACATTGTCCAATAGCTATTTTTTTCATTTCACCCTTTCCACTTTAAATTAACTTGTACTGTAATTCTAATCAGCAAAAGTTACAGCTATTTTCTTCATCTCTGAATTTCCCCTCCCTTCCTGGTAAAAGGAATCCTATTCAGTGGAATTCTCTATTATTTTATACCATGCAGTGCATAAGTCAGTATGGATATCCAATCCAATAGAAAAAATTGAAATAGACATGTGCATTTAATGTTTGCGCTCTTAGCTTTCAAACATATAATCATGGCGTGGTCAGACTTTGAAGATAAACACGAATTTTGAATGGTAGAAGCGTTAGATTCAACTAAACTTACTACAGACAAGCAATAATCGCACAGGGGAAATCTCATTTAAAAGAATAATGAAATCGAATAGATTTTTGACCACTATACATACTTTACTAGTGTCAAAATCTTTTATAATGACTGATCATATGATAATTGTTAAATGAACAAAAGATGAAAATAAGGTAAAAGGATTAGTAAAACACCCCCAGCCCGCTTAACATTACCAACTTATTTTACCTTGATAGTAACTATGCTTAATATTATCTATTATATGAAGCTTTTATTGTGATGAAACTATGTTATATTTACAATGATATAAGGGAATACGCAAGAAATATATTAAAACTCCATTTTTATGTTTAATTTCGAAATTACCAATATACAACAAAAGTTTACTTTGGTATGAACTTTAAGGGGTTACAACTGCAAGAAATGAAGATTGGTTCATAGTATTTATGTAGACATACAAAAAGAAGAAGCCTGCTGCACCCTTTTTAAAATTTGACTTTTAATTATGTGGAGCAATGCCAATGGCAAGTGGCAGAAATTCAATCTATACACCCTCCAAACATGTTTCAGTAAAATGTGCGGTAAAGGACAATCATTGCACTTTTTTTATGTTACTTCAAATGTGAAATGTACAACATGGACCATTTCGGACAAATTACTTCACTGATGTTAAAGATAAAGAAAGCATAAAACTAAAAGATAATCCGATAGAGAATAATGACTAACAAGCATATTCTAATTTCGTTAAGTATATGTTGCAAGGCAAGGTTAAGGCAACCCACTCACACCCTCTCCGTTTTAAATTACCTTGTACTGCAATTTTAATCAGCAATAAGTTACATCATATCCTTCATTTATGTATCCCTCCTCCCGCCTTTTTTTTTTTTTTTTTTTTGCCTCTATACTTTATTAAGTAAAGCCAATTGATACACGTATTCTGCTATGTATATGCTATTGAAAAATATTATAATTTAAAAACACACAAGCACTAAGTCATTTAAATATGTATGTCAATCGTCAGTGGAAAATATCAGTAGCTATTAATAGATTGAAAAGAACCACTAATGATCATAGGTATTTTTCAAATGTTTATATGTCTACAATGAAAGCAGCTTTTTCTACTGAATACCAGACGTCCACATTCATTTGTAAGTAAAATATTTTATTAGCATACTTGTTTGTAATAGATATTTTCAAATTATTTCCGTCAAACTTAAAAATGAAAATGCATTTATAACGATTCCAGTGCAAAAAGATACTAACCTATGATTTCCTACATCTTCATCATTCAACATCTGCAAATGTTTATGTCACAGAAAAAAGAATGGAAGCTTTACTTCATGAGAGATTGTAACATAAATGCAATGTGGAATATTCGAATTTACTCAAGCATTTCACTCTTTAACAATTATATAAACGACAAAGAAACTTGTTTCAAATGAGCAATCGAAGATGACGATTCAAATATTCTACTCCGCATTTATATTAAATTTGGGGGCCAGATAGCACAGTCGGTAGCGCGCTCGCTTCTCGCCAATGCGACCAGGGTTCGATTCCTGGTGTGGTAAGTGTGATAGTGAGGCTGTCACCAACCTGGCCTCGTGGGTTTTCTCCGAGTACTCCGGTTTCCTCCAACACAAACGACACCTTTACGCCAAGATCCGTGTCAACGAGCAAGATTTATATAGCTTGTTACCTTGTTTCTTAATCGTTTTAAAATAAATAAAGTTTAAATTTAAATTAAATTTTACCGGTGTTCATGATGAAGCTTTTCTACACTTATGAAGCGATGGCCATTATCTTTGTAATATTTTTATGATAATAGGCACTAACTAAAAATATAATTCAATTTTACTGTGTTCATGATTGGCCAATTATTCAATTTCTACAACAATTTAATATTCATCTCTATATAGCGAGACATTTTTATAGACAAATATATATGTATGTTAAAATCTCTTGTGTGCATGCTCTACAAGCTTATGATGTGAAGCTCACTTAATCTAGGGACAAGAAATGCTTCCTTTATTTCCCTAATATTACGCTCACTCTCACTGTATTCTCCCCTCATTAAATCCCTCTTATTATGAAGCAGTCAGGTGTTTTGTTTGTTTTGTTTTGTTAAGTTTTTTTTTTTTTTTGGGCGGGGGGGGGGTTTGTTTTTTTATTTATTTATTTATTTTTATTTTTTTTTTTTTTTTTTTTTGTTTTTGTTTGTTTTTTTTTTTTTTTTTTTTTTTTTTTTTTTTTTTTTTTTTTTTTTTTTTTTTTTTTTTTTTTTTTTTTTTCTTTTTTTTTTTTGGAAGAGAAGGTGGAGGAGGGCAATTCACATTCTTAGCAATAAACAATAACCATTGTATAATGAATACAGTCTATTCTTGGCTTAGGGAGGTTCAAAACAAAAAGTAAAAATGTTGTCCTTTTCTTTCATAGGCATGGCGAAAAACACGGTATATAATTAAGAATTGCTGCATGCTTCAATGATGTGCATTGGGAGTAGGGAATGGCGAAAAAAATATGTAAACCACATTATATTGTCCGTTTTGTCTATTTTGTTCCACAATGAGTCCTTGGCCTCTATTTATAAAATATGATACAAGGGGGTAGCTATGATAATGAAAAAAGCAACACTTTAAATCTTTGTGATTTGTTTTTATGAATGAAAAGCAAAAATCATGTTAATTGTAATGTTTATTCAGAATCGGCGTTTCTTAGTTTGATCTACAAACGAAAATAAACGTAAACAAGAAATATATGTCAAGTGAGGACATTTTGATAAAGATAGAACGGGCCTCCTGGTATGCGACATTAACGCGACGTACTTTTTAGTCACGTGATAGGAAATTGCTACTTTTGTGCAGTTTTAAATTTCGTAGTACCTTCATTTAAGATAAACGTAGTTGGCATGTAAATATTTCTAAATAGATTTCATAAGTAATTTCAAGGGACCAGGTTTAAGTATCTGTATTTTCAGTCCTATATATGAAATTGATATACTCCTAATACACAGCAACCCGACTGGATTCCGGATGTGTCTGTACCGATGTGGCTAATTATGGGTGTGTCATTGTATGTTTATCATCTAGTGTCCATCACAGGCCTTTCTAGCACCCTGACACATACAAATCACCGTGTCGCCCTATAGCTTATGAGGCAATAGAATACCGTGATTAGGCATCAGTTTCTTGCAAATTGTTACTGACGCCTAGACAAGGAAGGGGGGGGGGGGGCGGGGTTTCCATTCCTATAAATTAATTCTACCAAATAAAAAATCCCGATGTCGCCCAGCAGCCTGTGTGGCAATAGAATAAAGTGATTAGTCGTCAGATTTCGCAAATTTTACTGACGCCTAAGCAATGGAAGGGGGAGGGGGCGTTCCTATAAATCCATTCTACCTTGACAAATAAAAAATCCCGGTGTCGCCCAACAGCCTGTGTGGCAATAGAATAAAGTGATTAGTCATCAGGGTTTTTTTTGCAAATTGTACTGACATCTAAGCAAAGGAAAGGGGGGGGGGGATTTCGTTCGTTTAAATACATTCTACTTTGACTTATGTGGCATAAGAAGTCGTATGACAACTACCTCTAGAATACCATAATCAGTAATCTTAGTCCTTTGTCGGATATTGAATGCTGACTTTCAGTTAATCTCGAATTAGAATATTTACGAAGGGTTAAATCAAATCGAGGTACGTACATGGTTGTACAACGATTTTCATCACGATTCCAAGTAACCTACCAACAATGTAAGTAATATATACTGAAATACATATTTTTGAATCCACTGGCCAGTGAATAATCCAAAACAATCTATTTATATGCGTATATATTTCAAGGGAATTTCCGCTTACCATATATAGATTGAAAATAACCACTCATGGCATTCGGGGATTTTCAATAACTATATTTCATTCACTATTAGTTATGAATTGTGCTGAAAACGCAATGTCATTATTAAAGTTGACCTCTCAACATTAAAAGCCAAGGTGTTCGGATATTTTTTTCCAAATATATGGTCCGTGGTGAGGAATTAGACAGTTGTTATTTGCGGAAAGCATAGTATTACCTGAATATCGTAAGTTTTCAAATTACCTAGATCTCATTTGCCTTTTTTATATTTGCATGGAGAGTATGAGGTTCGTTGCAAGTACCTGAACACATGATACTATTTGTATATTAGGATATATGGCATACCTTATCATATTACAGAATCTTAATAACTAGCAACAAATTATTTGTTCTTTCAACTTTTGTTCATTTATATAAACCACGGCTGGGTGCTAGAACTTTTCATGGCGAAATACACATGACGTAATAATATCATGTGGTCTATTGTTCTTACTAACTTTGTATTATGTGGTACATCAAAATAAGAAATAAATTAAATGTGTAAAGATAATTACACGTACTGTTTCCGACTCCATGTTGTCTATGTCGTGTCCTCCATCAAATGTGACGGTTGCATGACTAAGCTTGTTTCATTAATACTGTTGGCGAAAGCTCTCTTCGCGCAGTTTGGTCTGACGCTCGTTTAATAGTCCTAAAGTATACGGGAGCAAGGTAGACCTAGATCGAATAAATGTAAAGAAATTATGTCAGCAGCTGAGACACATGGGCAGTGGTTAAAAGTAAACAACGAAGAAGTACCGAAGGGTTAACAATATCTCAGCATTAAATATTAAATCTGAATTCAAAAGATAACAAATATCTCAAAGTATTTAGTCCAAAGGAATGCTTTGAATGCATACCTTCAGTGCGACCATTACATGTACACATCGATAAATAATAAAGTGTTTTGTAAGGAATACATAAACGTACGATGGTTCGAAATGGCTTTCAATATGTTTTCTTCAGGTCAAAATGAGATTTTGATATATCTTCAGCTGAAGAACGGTCTTTTATTCCTCCATATCTCAGTAGTGTATCTCCATAGGATTGAAACATTGCACAATTTCTATGTTAGGATGGATTAATATTTCGGTTCAAAACTCCTTAGATATTAATATTTAATATATTCTTCGATGTTACTGGTTACTGAATAAGAACAAACTTCAAATGTACAATACAGACATATGATCGATGAATACCACTCTTCAGTGGAAATTATCACGAAGCTATTTATAGATTGAAAATAACCACTTAGTAAAGTCGGGGATTTTAAATATGTACATTATTAAGTAACTCATTATATATATATCTTATCGAATACATGTAAGTTGATATAATTGTGTCTCTCCTGACTGAGTGTTACTGTAGTTTTCCTGAATTAATTGAGCATACCTATATGAAATATTTTTCTTTTTTCAAGTAATATTCATATCCCCTCAAAAATAATTAAGCCTCCCCCCACCCCAAAAAAAAAAAATAAATAAATATTTGCATTAAATACATATACACATCGATAAAGAATAAGAAATTCTTTCCGAATAGTTTGACAATTTTTTACTTACTCTGTATATAGTTGAATAAAGTAGGCAGATCTCCCATATCATTCCATATCATATTTAAATCGTACTGATACTTCAGTTGTGAATTGTATTAATTAAATACCTATCATTCAAAACATGCATGTATGCAGCAAGGCAGCATAATTATTTACTGCTTTCTTATAGGCAAGTTATACTATTTGTGAAAAGATATTCTTTTCACAGTTGTACAGTGATAAATGAACTTTTCAGAAAGTCCTATTTGTAATATCAGATATTAAAATATTTACAGATATCAGAAACTGTAATGGCTTAGATCGACAGGATCTGGCAGACAACTCCAAGGTATCATGTTTTATGCATTCTCACTGAGACAAGAAGATAAATATTCTCCCGTAATTTGTGAAATTCTAAATTTCTACCATTTAAAGTAATGCGAATTGAAGAACATAACATATTCTTGAATCTGCTGTCCACTAAATAAGAACATTATAATACAGATTTACTCAAAACGAATATATTACTATATACTATTATACAGGCCATGCACGAGTGGGAATTTTCACGTAGCTATTTTTAGACTGAAAATAACCAGTAAGGATAGTTGAGGATTTTCAATGACTATATTATTTTCCCTATCAGTTATCGTTTGCGCTGAAAACCTCATGTCAACGTAAATATATAAGTAGAAATACTTTATTTTTGTACTTTAATATACATTATAATCTTTTATGCTCTTGAATATTAAAACTTATGTATTTATAATGCATTAAGTTAAACAGCTGTTTTCTATGTCAGCAAAATTTAATATCTGTAAACGTTCGTGTTTTAGAATAATCGCGATTAAACTCTACTTCTGCCTTCTTTTTATCACAGATTTTAATATAAATGCACTGTATCTGTGCTGAATTATTATTTCATAATATTTTTATCTATATATTTAGTTCGTTATTTATATCTCAGCATTAGATATTTATCTAAATTGCATGCAAAAATTACAAATATCTAAAAGTATTTAATCCAAAAGAATGTTTTAATCAATATCGAATAAGTACTAAACCGTTAATCATTCTCAAGGACAGATACAAAATCGTGCAAGTTTCAAAAAGTAACTGTTGTGAACTCCGAAATACTGAAAAATTCCGAGGTGAGACCAGGTGCTCGGGAAGAGTAAGCGTCTCCTGTTTGCATGCATCACCGGTCACAGCACTTCTTAAGAAACATGTTAAAATCAAGAGTTTTGGTTTCCTGATTGTACATACGAAAGTACAAAACTGGTGTATATACAAAGTCATATTTGGTGTTCACTGAACAGGTCATTTAGTGGCATTCCAGAATATTATCAATCATTCTAGAAAGAGGCACATCATATTTTCGTACAAGATCCCCATAGCGACCGTAGAACTTCCTTAGTGACGATTTCAGACGTTCTTTAACATATACCTGCATGAGAAACTTAGTGGCCAGTCGTTTGGCCCTTGGAATAAAACCGTCGTATAGAGAACAGGCTCTTGCGTACTTTATAAGTTGAGATATAAAAACTCCATAGGCAGGTGAGGACGGGATATTGATGCAAAGAAACAGAAAGTTAGTTATTAGGAACTTAAAATCGTCACATTTGAGAGGTGTTCAAATGACCATTATTGTCGAAAGTTAAACATATATCCCGATACGAAGCGGAATTATTGCTCTCGGTTGTCTCTTTTATCTCAAGTTCAAGGGGATAAATTTCATGTATGTAATCCTTAAAGGTTGGATTATTGATGGACAATACTTCGTTTATATATCTATACGTAGATGCAAGGCTTTTTCTGCCTGTGGAGAGCATGTTTTGAATAAATTCTGCCTCATACAAATATAAGAAACTGTCAGCAAGAAGAGGGGCGCAGTCAGTTCCCATAGGAATGCCAATGATTTGCTGAAAAATGTTCCCTCCAAACACCACGAAAATATTGTCTATTAAAAATTCCACCATTTTGATGATTTGATCTTCGGTATACTTGTGTTTTGCATCAGAGTGTTCTTTTACAAAATATGTATCTTCCCGCCCAATGACAAGATATTTATATCTACGATTTCCAGTTTTATGGAAAAAGAATTTCGAATAAGTGTAGCAAGTCTGTATTTTTTTTTTTTTTTTTTAGCTTTTGATTCGGAATTGTAGTGTAGAGCGTGGAGAAGTCAAAAGTTTTGATACATTTCTTCCGCATAAACATATCCCCTTAATGAATAATTTTATAAGAATACAAATAAAAGGTCCACGTAGTAATAGAACTTCGATATAACGTTGTAAAATGTATTGTTAGATTTTAATTAGGATAAGTTATTCATATTTCGGGTAACAAAACTCCCGAGAGATATAATTTTAATCTAAAGATGCCCATTATTGTATATTCCAACATGCGTCAAACTTGTAAATTTCATAAGTATGTTTTCCCATTTGTACTTGGCTAACGGCGCAGATGATCCAAATTCGGATTCCCTACTAGTGTCAATATGTTTTAAAAATTCATTTCTTCCTCCTTTAGTTAACAAAAGTGTTGAAAGCAATATAAAACATCAATCAAACAACATGGACAACAAGAATCAAACAACAAAACCTTTCTTCGTTACGCATATTTTTCCTTGATTCAAACATATCTTCTCTCTCTCTCTCTCTCTCTCTCTCTCTCTCTCTCTGTGTGTGTGTGTGTGTGTGTGTTTCTCTCTCAGTTTGTTATGCGAATAGGAGTATAAATTTTTCAATGTATTGGTTACCGAATAATACCATACATTAGATATGCACTTACAGCATATGAATTTATATATAGCACAAGTCAGTGGAAATTATCACGGGGTTATTTATAGATTGAATATAACCATACGCGTTAGTCGGGGATTTTAAATACGTAAAGTATGTATTATCAAGTAGCTCTTGATACTTATCGAATAGAAGTCTGTTAATCAAACTGTGCGTTTCCTGAATGATAGTAACACCACAACAATGAGCTGTTTTCAAGCTAAACCTAATAGTAGAGTCTTTGTATGAAGAACCAGTCTTTTAGAAAACCATGCACAATCTTAAGATTAGTACAAACGGATTGTCAGATATATATTTTTCATGTTTATTTTGTTCATCTACGTTTCCGACGCTGGAATTTCAGACAGGCAGCATTTCTTGCCTTGAATGGGAAATTTGATTTCGTGTTCCTGTCTCCTTCGTATGTTCAAGCGTGTATATTTATGTATTTGCCTCCTCGATTTGAAAGGTTTTTGCAGGTTTTAATGCAACCAGGGAACGATTACTCCTCCCGGGCACCTGGTCTCACCTCGATTTTATTGGGGTTGGCATTTGTCCGAATATGACACTAAACACGATATTATTCCCTTTATTCCATGGACTATGAGCTATGGTTTACCCTTCGGTACTTCTTCGTTTTTTACTTTATGATCTATGATGGAAATGATATGCAAAAACATATATGAAAAAAATCATATTGGCTTTTATTTATAGCAACGGTCAAATTTGTATATATAAGAAAAATCGGCTTAAAATTGCACTAAAAAGGATATTTTTCGACATTAAATAATTCAATGACATGGTATAAAATTGGATTTTGTTCGCTAATTAATTCATTATTTTCTCTTCAATTCAGTAAGACAACATGTTGTACGGTTTAGCACTATGTGGCGCTTTTATAGGACATACCTAGATTTTCTTAATTTTCATTTTTCTTTTCAGACTCGCAAGGATTCTATAAGAGATAATACTTTTCCCCAAAAAATGTTTTCTTTATGTGCACATATATTTTTCTACAACATGTAAAAAATCATCGTTGCCAAATATCCACCAGGTGGGCAAAAATATCAGAAACAAATATACTGTGTTAAGATGATATATGAAATAATATACCACAAACTGAAAAAATATCTTCACTTCATTTTTACTCAAACTTCCTTAACTATGTGGATTTTTATTAAATATAAAGAGAGAGTTTAGAAATATATTTGAGTTATCACCCGTGTTTGTACATGTAGGAACACTCTTTGCAGGAGACAAATATAAGTATCAGACGAACGAAAAACGAAAGTTCACAAAATTATTGTTAACCGATGTTTGAAAATTGTACACTTTTATAATCGTTAAAACTCTCAACCTCAATACTCAACCCAAATCGCTGAGGTGAACTCAACTGAGTACACTCCTTAAATCGCCGTCACGAAATAGCTGAAGCTTTTTTCAGTTGAAACCGATTAAACCATATTTAACTTAGTTGAGGTGTTACATAAAATGAGTGAGTTTTCACAGATTTTTTTTTTCTTTTTTTACGTATTTATACGTAATGATGTACGTAATTTCATCTTATCGTCTTTTTTGTTTATTAACATAAATTAACAAAATGCATGTTTTCATGTAAATCTGTCATCAATGTTAAAAGTTTACGGTTGTAAATACGAAATTATAAGCGCTATGCACATTATGAATTTGTTTTCGACAAGAAATACAGTCGTTCAGTTGAGGTTTGTAGCACTGATGAATATTCAATCTTTTGAAGAGATTGCACCTACGAGAAGGTGCCGACGATATAGATATATATATATATATATATATATATATATATATATATATATATATATATATATATATATATATATATATATATATATATATATATATATATATATATATATATATATATATATATATATATATATATATATATATATATATATATATATATATATATATATATATATATATATATATATATATATATATATATATATATATAGTATATGTTTTATATATATCGGATACCTGGACAAACCGGATTACCTCACCTATCGTCGTCGGTCTCAACTTTTTGTCTTTAAAAGTGATTATATTAGGCCCGGATATCTCGACCCCTATGAAAAAAACTGTTATTAACAATAATCCATATTATGTCTTTCTTATGGCTACATTTATTTTCTATCCAGCAATTATTTCATCTATTACAAGAATAAGCTATTGCGTAACGATCAATTGATCAATTAAGTCCGGATCACTGTTACAATCCATATATATGTTCTTCGGGTGCTTACATTATCTCCGTCTGTAGAATGTTTGTAGTCGCGGAGGACACACACTAAAACTTATAGGCTGACGCCAACGCGGACTCGGAAAAGAAAACTATTGATTTCTATAAGAATATTTCTTCGTGAAACATTATACTAGCACTATTGTGGTAATATTTAAAAATATTTATTTTAGTGCATATTTAATAGCGATAAATCAAGGTTTCTTTGGTCGGGTTTTTTTATTCAAGTCAGCATTCGAATGCAAATGTGCTATGGTCTCGTAGACCAGAGTTAGAGATCAAAATGGCAAGTTTCATGTTTAAAGTAATTAAAGGTAAATTTTTAAAAGTATACAAACTTTGTATCTGAGGAATTGAATAAAGTTCGAAAATGTTAGGAAAGTCTGCAATTATTTACTGGCTACTAAACGCTACTCCTAATTTTTGAAATCTAGGGGCCCGGGTGGCTACCATGTCAAAAGAGTTAATTTTAGTCCTTGCCTGGTCTGTGCCATGTTTTGAAGCTTGGTGTGTACCCACAGAAGCACAGACGCAAAGTGTCATATCTTAGTAACAGACTAATAAGAAATGAGTCATAACATTAAGTAGAATGTCTACAAATACACATTAAAAGATAAAATTTTGACTTAAATCGGAGATCATTAGACTACGAAACAAATACCTTACCGATTAAACTATACAACTTAAATTAATTCAATCAATTAAAACAAAACAAAAAAAAACAACAAAAAACAAAGACAAAAAACAAAGAAACAAAAAAAAACAACAAAAAACAAAAACAAAAGAAAAACCAATAAAAAAAAAATCCAAAAAGAGAATTGCAGCACAGATTCAATGTACCATGTTGCAAAACTTACTACTTAGAGTGAATAATGTCTTGCTATACTGTTTAAGACAGACTAGAGTCCCTTACCTGCAACACGCTTACATGAATTTTCTGTCCATGATCTATAACGCTGCAAAAGTAAACCAGTATGGAATGTCATTCTGGCTTATACATGTTCGAAATATATTGGACATATAATCCGGAAACCGATTTTTGATACTCCACTCCTATAGTCACGTATTATTAATTTTATCATTAATGATGTTTTTTATCTTTTATTTTTTATCTATTATTTATTTATTTAATTAATTTTTTTGTTTTTGTTTTTTGGTTTGTTGTTTCGTTGATCCACTGTTCGGTCCCTTTTCCATACGAATTTTGTCAACAACTTTACCATCAATTATAAATGAGGCATTTTGTCCCTGTCAGTTATCCTTCCTTGTTATTTATGTTATCATCTTTGTCAATAAACGAAAATTTGTACAAACGACTGCGAAAGTTTGAAAACGATACATAAAAGGCAGTCAGATATCTTTATAAAGGACAGGAAAGTTTTAACACAAACATATGTACAAATTTTTAAATAAACAAAAATAGTATATCTTCCAAAATGTGTGAAATATAATATGTGATATACAATATATATATATATATATATAGAGAGAGAGAGAGAGAGAGAGAGAGAGAGAGAGAGAGAGAGAGAGAGAGAGAGAGAGAGAGAGAGAGAGAGAGAGAGAGAGATTACACTTGTGTTCTATTCTTTTCCATGAGTTTTCCCTGCGTTACATGAGTTTGACTGTCAGTGAAAGATCAATCTAATTTTAAATCCAGCTATTGTTGTAAAAAGCCTAATACAGAATATGTCTGTTAACAGTTGTCGACGATCGTTGCTAACAAATGGATTTTCAACTCTTTCTTCAAGGTGTTGAAAAAGATGAATTGCTTTTCCTCTAATTTGTTGCAGATTATGTTCCCTTCTACTAAATATTGTGGCAAACTCTGACTTCAGTGAGTCTATTCTGTGCTGTAGAGGTTTAAGATTAGGATAACCATTTATTTCATCCAAGTACCTCTCTTCAGCGCGTGCCAGTGTGTGAATTAGATACTGAAACAAAACTATATATATATAAATATATTTATATAGATTCACTAAATAAATGTTGCAGTTTGAAGAAAATATCAAAATAAGATGCCTTTATTATGAATAAATATTCATATACTTACTCTGTACTGGTTATCAGGTCCAACTTCTTGAAATATTAAATCGAAAAAGATCTTAAGTTCATTTTGCAATATTGTTTTGTAATTCCGTCTGCTTTGATGATTTTCTGTATTCCTGAGCTGCTGAAAAATTATTTTGAATTTTTGATCAAATTTAAGAATAATTTCAAGTGCTCGTTGTCCTCTTTCTTCTTCGTCCGCTATCGATAGACGTAGTATATTTTCGAACGATCTTTGTTGCCTTTGGATACGATGCATCTTCTATATCATATCTGTCTTCCTGTGAAAATCAAAATCTAAACTTTAACCATTTTTTATACACAACGTAACTGCCAAAAGGTATCAAGTATCACTAATAATCGTTGAATGTCAAAAGCAAGCAAAGCATACCAAAATGAATTATGTGAATTCCGGACACAACATCTTTTTACCTTGATTGTATGTTAGATATTTAAAACGTATTGATCTATAACATAATAGTAATAATAATATAGTATAACTCCCATATATTCATCTGGAACTGCAGATAAATATTGGCAGCTTAAGAAAAGACAGATCAATAACCAACTGACTCCCACCCCCCTTCCTCCCCTCCTCTCTTATCTACCTTTAACGTTAAGAATAATACGATTTAGATATATACATGTATTTCGAAACAAAACAAATTGGAGTTGCTGATCTAATAACCAAGAGGTCTCGGGTTTGACTCCCGCCATGTACACACCATCTTTTGGATGAGATAGTAAATTCCATAAGTCCCCTGTCACTTAGGCTTAGTAAGTAGAAGATCTCTCACTGCTTCGGGTTAGTCCTCTGCAAAGGTATAATTTTCCATGCAATGCATCAGGCAGATGCCGTCACCATATATGTAAATATAATCGGTAAGTGACGTACTGCAATAATTAATGAAGACATAGCCCTATAAGTTAAACTTTTTGTATTTCTCCGTTTGACTTTTTATGAATTGACTAATAAATGATACCACTTAGAATATGAACATGGCAAATATTGATAATTTAGAATTTAGTCCAACAGTTCCTTAATTACAAATTCTGTATCTTCTTTATTTTCTTCATTTTGAATTAAGGTACAGAAATCATTCACAATCAAAAAAGCTATAAACAGACTCAGAAAGTAACCTTAATAGTTTTCTGTCCTTTTATGACTTTCATACAGTTATTCTATTTTATCTACGTAACAATATTATACCAGATTCTTTGGTGAACTAAAGACTAAGGTTCTAGAAATGGACAAAACAATGCACTGCATCAATAAATGTATATATATATATTCTTATCTTTATCTTAACATATTTTATATCAATTGAAGAAATATGATACAAAAATGCTACAGACACCCTCATCATAGACCCTTTGGTGTTTAAACTTCAACTTACCTGTTACATAGTCACAGTTTACTAATGCAAATTGAGTAAGAGTTGAAAAGAAGAAAATTGACACTGATGCGTATAATGAAAATGCAAATATGATACAAAGGGATCGTTTTTCGATTCCTTTGAATGTTTTAATGTTTATCTATGGTAGATGATATAATACTAAGTATTCTACCTAGATATTTTTTATGATTTATGCTGTTCATGTTTGAAAATACTTACAAGTATGATGAATGATAGTGAGGCCCGTCGCAAATTAATCAAAATGCGTTGTTTGCAATGTTCACTTTAATGATTTATCGGTATATATTTTAACATGTAAATCAAAATCATATCATTACAATATTCATTTTGTATTTTTCTCGCTTCTTAAATTTCATCTCATTTGGAGTTGAAATAAAGAAATTACGGCAATTTGAAAATAGCTAAAATCATTAAAATATTTAACGATAACGCGACGGTACAGCGAAATGTTTATTTTGCCTTGCCTTGGGAAGGCTTGCATAGAATTAAAAGCATAAAAGCGATATGTCCATTGGCGTTGGCCGGGCTCACGTTTGTATCTAATCCAATAAAGTAAAATTTGACAGGTAAGTAGGTCCATTACCTGTAAACAGCTGATCACCGAAATGAAAACGATGGGCGACTTGGGCAAACATTTTTTTAAATCTACTATTTTCAGTTTTTAATCTTTTTTTCGAGTCTTATAGAGTGAGCCTTCACCCATAGTTCCCCCGGCGGTCCCACGCTAGAGTGAGCCTTCCTCCCTCGAGGGGAATATCCACTCTACAGCCAGCCTTCAACCCCCACCCCCTTGCATAATTTTGAATGGGACTTCCTCCTGGCGGTTCCACTCTAGAGTTTCCTTTCCCGCTTAGGGATTTAGACTCACGCTAGAGCTAGTTTTCGTCTGCCCTTATTTTGAGTAAGAATCCATCTCCATATGATGATATTACTGTAGTGAAACACTATGGTGTCTCAACCGCATTACAATTAAGCTTATGTGTCCATAATTTTGGTTGCACGCCTATGGCGGATTTTGTCATAAGACTCGCCTATTGTGAATTTTGTGATACAACTGAGTCAGTTGTGATTGGAAAACAAATATAAAATAAAAATATTCACTAATATAAATATTCAGTAATGATGAAATAATCAACAGACCAAAACAGTGAACAAATCACAAAGAATCAAGTAAAATAATAACGAACAAAAATAAACTTGTGTATCTTTTTTTCCGCTGGTATATAGTATTCACTGTAGTCAAAGTAATTCTTGATATCTACTAGAACTGTTTTAAAGGAATGAATACCCCACCGCTGCATCTAAATATTGTAGCCAGTGATACCCAAAGTATTGGCTGTAGATTACACTGGAAGACTGAGTATTTCTGTGAAATTACCTTTGACACATAACCTTAAATTCAAGGTTAAAATCACAGAATTATAATTAAATGAGTAAAGAACCAGGTTACAAAAATTCAATCGTATGACCAAGACACAATTTTGTCCATGGCATGCACTGTTACTTTGACTTATAAACAACTTTGGGTAAGGTCATGATCCCTGTGGTATCAACAGTTGCGTGAATGTTTATCCAAATCAAACGAAGCAACGAAATTAAAGGCTCAAATATGAATCTACAATAACAACTATGATCTTGACTTTAAATACGTCACATTGCTTTAAAGCTTGGATGAACAGCAAAGTCAGTCACGTGAAATACCATCCTGATCCAAGTCAACAGAAAAAGTAGTTACCACCCGGACACAAATTTGTGAACTTGATAGTGCAGATACCGGTATTAACCCTTGGATTAAGGTCATAACACACCATCGGGTGAAGGAAAATAATTGTGTGTAGATGCTCACTCTCCCCGGGCACCTGATCTCACTCCATTACAGGGGTTCACATATGCTCTTCAAGTAGACATATTTTGTTATTTTCCATTTGTTTTTCATTTTCACTGATTCTGTATGTCCTCTGCTTTTATGATTTTTGGACTTG